>CM021108.1:182956064-182967603 GCA_007115665.2 Sequoiadendron giganteum
AAAAAATAACACATTGTTTTTATTTATTGATAAAATAATGAATTAGTAATTGAGTGAATCAAGATAGGCATAAATGTGAAACAAATCCTAGGAACTATGATGTAAGTTAATGTATGTTGAAAAGAAAACTATGTAGTTCAACCTACAAGTGTACATACAAAATAAAAGTAAAATTGTAACCCTACATGGACATAAAATGAAGAATTAAAATTATTTGGGGTGCACATACCTCTTTTAATTGAGGAGGAAGGCTGTGAAATCCATCCATTCCTTTGAGATAACTTGAAATGACCAAGAAAATAACATCTTACAAATTATAATTTAAAGTTGTGGAGGTTGAACATAATATGTAGTTCAACATACAACTTTGTGTATAGCCTAAAATTGTAACATGCATATTAATATATAATTATTTGTATAGTCATATGAAAAATTACATAATATTGTAACACACATTGGTTGTGTTGCATGTTTACATTTATTATATGAAACTAAAGGTTAAGAATTCAACAAAAACCTTGGTGAAAAACTTGAATGACAAAAAATAATCTTACATTGCTCCAACCAACCTCAAACAAGTAACACATTATTTTTATTTTTTGATAAAATAGTGAATTAGTAGTTGACTAAATTAGGTTAGGCATGAATTTGTGACCCATCTTATGAACTATGATGTAACCTTGTGTAGGATGAACATCACACTGTGTAGTTCGACTTGCTATAGGACATACATAATGAAATCAAAATTGTAGCCCTACATAAACATCAAATGAATATTTTAATTTATTTTAGGTGCACATACCTCTTTTACTTGCAAAAATGGGTTTTATAATCCAAGCATTCCTTTAACATAACTTGAAATGAGCAAGAAAACCACATCTTACACAACATGAACTAAACTTGTCTGGCTTGGACAAAATTATGTTTAGTTCAACCTACAACTTTGTGTGTAGCCTAAAATAATAACATGCAAAATAAAATTTATTTATTTGTATAGATGTGTGAATCAATACAAAATATATCAAAAAATGTTGGTTGTGGTGCATGTGTATATATGTAATTTCTTGTTTTACAAAATGTCTTGTTTGCATATTTATTTTCTATAACTTTCTTGTGACACCTACATCTAGATTTATGTTTCAAATAAAATTTAATCATAGAACACTAAATTAGTCTACAATCTACCATTTATTTTCTTCCTCATAATGATGAATTCTAAAACAAATTCATGGAATCTATGGGTAAACCCTTACCTTCCTAGTGATAAGTACAAATTATTCACAATAAAATTAAAAAATCACATCAAGGGAAGTTCCAATGAAAATGTTCTCTATGCTCATTCTTCCTACTTCATTCCAAGAAAACATATCTACTTATCATACCAACTTTTTGAATATAATTAATTGAGGGGTGAGGAACCTTGCCTATTCATTGTAGTTGAATTTTTTTTAAAGTACATTTAATATCATACCATGACTATAGCCAAATGAATTTAACCATGTATAATGGCTAATGAAATTACGAAAACTAATTAAATCAAGTTAAAATATTACAAGAAATAATGATAAGGGAAAAATTAACATGACCCAACTTTGCAATAGGAACATTCTAAATAAGTCAAATCTTAAGATGAAAAATATGTTGTTTTGATCAACTTGGGTCCAATATGTAGTGTAGAAAAATGTATCCCTTTGCATTTTCACACTTGTTTGAGTCCTCCCTAATAAAATTGGGCTTCTTTATGCCTTATTTGGTCCTATTTTGCATCCACAAGCCTTATTAAATGCATCTTTTTGAGGATAATCCCGACACATATCAAATAACCAATCATAACTTAATTATTTTGGATTGTATTGCATAGATTTAGTGATATGGGACTCATATGCCACCTTGGGCATATGGGTCCCACCTATGTTTCGGTCCTAGTCCTGAATTTGGCATTGAGCTTAACATTTCTTAAAATTTGTGTCCCAAGCTTAGCCTATTGAGACTCATATGCCCCAACTGGTGTATAAGTCTTGCTTAGCTTGGACCTAATTTTGAATTCAAAATCTTGGAGGGATTTTATTCTCCTAGAACTGATGTCAACTTGTAGTGTTGTAATTTCAAGAAATTTGGCATAAACAAGTATAAATACAAGGTTATTTCACATAATTTCTCTTGACAAGATCTAGCAAGTTTATAAGTCATCTAGAAAATTGATGAGAGCATTCTTATAGAAAGTTTATGATTAAAAGAGAATTCATGAGAATTCAAGAGTGATTATCAAGCATTTTGGAGCTAAATTCAAGATTCAAGCATCATGTCAAAGTCATCATGCATCATGTTTGTGGGCGATCCCACAATGCTGCTTTACAATTTCTCAGAGATTCTGATTTTTGCTAAAATCAAATATTTTTAGAAAATATAATGATTTAAGCCTTAAAATTTTTTATTTTAAGGATTCCAATTAAAGAGGGTTTGATCAAACCACCTTAGATCAAACACCCCTTGGATAGAACCTCGCTATTTTTAAACCATACCTCTAACAAAGTATCCTTGACACCTATCAAAATGCTAATAGAAAGCCACTTTTGATTTACCTTTTGGGGGATCAAATGAATTCATTTAAAATTTACTTTTTGTAAGTATGTAGTCCTGATTATCAGCTTCCCAAAAAGTATAATTTTAAATAAATTTAATTTAATTATTATATTTATTTTTTATTTCTTGTGAATGTAGGTTTTTCACTGAAAATCAAGCTCTTTGTTCTGCACATGTGGAAAAATAGAATATTATCAATTTTTTTAAAAACAAATATGAGTACACTAGATATTGAATTCTTTCATACAATAAAAATAATTGAATTTCGATACATACAAAAAAAATTGTGTTATGCAGTCTACCTATGTCTGATTATAATTGATTTGACGTTGAAACCTGATTAAGGAAAAAATATTCAATAAAACACTATGAAACCAATTCAAAGCACTAGATATCATAGTTACAAATCTAAATTTGAAAAAAAAAAAATTATCCTTCATGGAAAAAAATTTATGTGTTATACGGTGAGTGCCACTCCTTAAAATGGTGTTTACCGAAAAAAACCAGTTTTCAAAGGAGATTGAAAAAAAGGTACAATCTGATTCCAAATTTTTTGAAAAAAATATGTTTAGAATCTAGAGACAAAATTTCACAAATCACTAGTTTGCATCATCTTCAAACTCATCACTGTTTAGCCACTATAGGTGTCTAAAATTGAAGATTTGGTTAGAAAAAATCAGTTCAATGTCCTATTTGGCCAAAAATTGTAAACTAGTATTGTGGCATCACCCTTGTTTTTGAGCTAAATTTTTTGATGTGGGTTTCATGATTCATGTAAGCATTCAAGTCAAGATCTAGACAACATTCAATCAAGAATCAAGATCCACATTCATGCTAGCCATTTATACAATAGTGGAACCTTTGTTCCAAGGGTTTGGTAAGTTGCAACATTGCATATTTTTTTATTCAAAATTCCTTCATTCTATTTGATTTCATTTCAAGTTTTGATTACCAAAATAGGTTTTGGCCAAGGGAAACCTCTATCCACTAACAAAACAAAAAATTTTCCTCTCTTTGATGTGTGATTTGTAGATTTAGGTTGAAGATCCATTGAAGAGCAAGATTGGAGAAAGTTGTCAAAGGTGTCATCTTTCTTGCAAGATCACAAAAAGTCACCTATAGGTCAGAATTCAGAGTTTTAGATGAGAAGTCAAAAGACAAAGAGGCTACAAAAAACCACTAGAGGATTCTAGAGTTTTAGATCAACCTAGATATTGGGACTAAGTCACCACTTGTGGCATCTGATTCCTAGTATACCAAATTTCAAACATTTTTTGTATATCCTAGTTTAGCAATTGCAGATTCCAATTTTGGCTTGAAACCCTAAACTAGGACTAAATCACCCTACTGGCATATGAATCTGAGTGTGCATTAAAATTCATAATTTTAAGAATACAAACCTTGTTTCAAGAATCTTCAATTTTCCAAGTGCCCCTTTTTCCTTTCTCAGTTCATTATTTTGGTTTTTAGTTTCATATCTTAGGTTGCATAGTTAAGTTTGCAAATCATTTGCATCTTCTTCTTTCCAAGCATTTTCTTGGTGGCGAACCCCACTTTTGTCTTTGATTACACCCAAGGAAACTATCCTAATCGTTTAACCCATTCCTCAATCAAGCCAATTGGTTGAGGGGTCTTGGTTTTCTTTAATGAAACTTGAGTGAAATAGGAGGAAGACCCCTAACTCCCTTTGGTTCCATCTCCCAAAATGTGGAATCCTATTTTTGAGGTTTCACAACCAAGACCATCAAAGTGGTGGAACCCATAGAAATTAGAGAGAGACTATCATGTGGATGAATGATAACTAAAGAATCATCATATTTTCCCTTATTTAATGCATTAATAAAGATAATTTATTATAGTTTAATATTTACCCTACTAGTAAGATTAACGATAACACAATTAATGATCTTATCATTAAGTTGAAAATGGATATAACAAGTTCCATTGTCCAATGTAAAGGGAAAATAATTTGTTAAAAATAATATGATAGGTATGGTATAAACATATAATAGAAGTGATCTAGTGGAATATAAACCATAGCCATCATTTTTTTTATTTTTTGAAAATTTATAGAATTTAGAGTACCAATGAAAATATAGTTAGAAGAATGTGAAAGGAAAGTAATAGTATATATTTGGAGCTCCTAAATCATCTTGGAAGTTCATTTATCAATCATTTCTTTTTTTAGACTTATTTGGATGTTACAATATAGTCTTGCACCAAATGTTGAATATGTATACATCTATTGTTATTATGGTTAAAAAATTGAAATTAATATAAAGTTATTAGATTTTATCAAGAGAATAAGAATAATTAATTGGAAGAGGTTTGATTTTAGGAAGATGTAAAATTATATTTTAACAAATTTTGTGTGATAATGCACAAATAATCATATACTTTTATGATTGATTTATGCATTTGAGGTACTATAGTTGAGACCTCGAAATACTTTGGTACATAATTAAGATTCTTTATTGGTTAAAATATATATTTATTTTGTAATTTACAAAAGAAGATTCCCCACATTGATTATCAAACTAAGTTGATGAGGTAGAGATCACATACTGACTAATAGACTATTTATTGTCTCTTATGGAGATGCAAAGGTAAGAAAAGGAATTGTATCTCATCAAAAATATTTTATCCCTAAGTATTGGATACAATTTTTTTTATGAATACACATTTTAAATCATAATCAAGGAGCACATAAAGAATCTACAAGAATAATGATTGATATATAAGGATAAAACCAATCACTTTCTTAGTAGGTCCTTTATTGCAATAGATAATATTAGTGAAAGTGATATGTGCTTCATTTCTTTCCTAGAAATAATGGAGAAATTGATTGTTAATTTCTCAAATTTATAATTAGAGTTTTTAGATAGGAAGGAAAACTAGTCAAATATGATATCTTTCAAATACTATGAGAATAGTTTTGTTAACAATGCATCCTAAAAATTAAATTAATACATAATGCAATGAATGTAAAAATGAGGGTTCCCTTTTCTAGTATATTTTTTAATCAAGGTACTTCAAAGCCTTGGGGAAGAGAAGTGTTAAGGATGTATAAGGCTAATTGACTATGTAATATGGTTCAAATAATGGTTGGGAAGAAGTGTTTGATAAGCTAGCAATTTGAGTTTACAATTGGCCAAAATTTTACAAAAGTTCGTTTAGGACTAGTTGTATTGTTTGAGTATAGGAAATTGATGTTGAACTATAGATGTGGAAAAAATAGAGATATGGGGTTGAGAAGAACCAAGATATAATCCAAAAAAGGTAGATGAAGAAGTAGAGGAAAAACTCACAAAGAATCCTAAAGAAGGTGCAACTAATGTTTCCATAGGTGTTACTTTCACCATACAAATAGTAGGTGCTAGAATAGGCATAAATATCTATGTGGCAGTAATATTAGAATGTGAGTCTTATATATTTCCTAAGACTACAATATAGTAGGGAATATTGATATGAACAATATGCACCAAAATGCAAGAAAAATCAAGTGTTTTTTTATTAGAAATTAACATATAATGGGTAGTATCTGCAAATATTAGAATGTGAGTCCTATATATTCCCTAAGATTGCAATATAGTAGGGAATATTGATATGAACAATATCCACCAAAATTCAAGAAAAATCAAGTGTTTTGTTATTAGAAATTAACATATAATGGGTAGTATCCACAATAAGAGCACCTTGTGCAAACATATATAATTACATAAATAATTTTGAAATTCATGTAAATTTTATTCTAAAGTATGAATCTTCTCAAAACCAACCCTTATGGTAGTTTCATAATCAACACTTCCACTTAAAGAGGGTGTTGAGATAATTGGTGAAGTAGGATTTGCAAAATATACTGAGGAGGTGAGTTGGGATAGTTCAACATTCCTATTGTGAATTTTTCTTTACAAAATATAGTGTAATCAAGATAGGAGATGTAAATGATCCAGACTGTGACATGTTTAAATTTAAGAGATTTATTTTAAATATTCTACTCGAAGAAATATATTGGCTTGTGATGCTCGCAAGATTCTTTACAACACAGAATCTGACTTTATTATAGGAAGCTCACATTCAAAATAATTTTTGGCAAAGGATTTTATGTTCTTCAGAGTTTTGAAAAGTTCTTTTACATTTTTTACTAAGGTTTAAAGTTTAAGAGTGTTAGATTCACCAAAATGTAATATATTAATTTGATTCTAATAAAGGAAATAACCCCCCTTAAGAATCAACTTTCTATATTAACATTCATATGAATCAATCAATCTAATTTATAGTTTGATAAAATCTTTTTCTTATTAGAATTATAATTTTTATTTAAATACTATAGTTCCAATACAAAATATCTAATTACAATAAATTTTTAATAATATTTCTTTCTTTAACGAAAAAATAAAATTTAATTTCTACAAAGAAGGAAATTAAAATTCTTAAGGATGATTTTGTAGACTTTCAGAAGTCTTGACCATGGACACTAGTGCATAGCATGAATTTACTCATGGCGCTCTATCATCCCATGCAAATGTCTTGATAAAGCATAAAATCCTCAAAATTTGTGCCTACACATGTAGAAAATAAATCACATGCCCACTATGTGCGACTATATTTAAATAATAAAAAGCAATAAAATATGCAATAGAAAACCAAATTAATAGGAACTAATGAAAACACAATGTAAAAAGAATACATGTCGCTTAGAATTTGATTTCTTTCAACTTGGATACCTACACATGGAAAGGAAGATGAAAATGTTTGGGTCATGTCTATTTAGGGTCTTACCTCAGTCAAATCCCCATATTGATCATTTTATATCCACAAACAATCAAGATTATACTAATAAATATTGATAAAATACAATATGAATGATTCAAACAATAGATTTAGTCACAGTATGCTAATAATAAGAATATCTAGCTGTTGGCATAAAAAAATATTTATAATAATGAGGATATGATAAAATACCAAATATCTTTCACCAAGAAGTTACAAACAACCTCCTAAGTGAATTGCAAAGCTACATTATAATTGTCTTTCTTAATCTTATTACCAAGAAATTAAATGCAAAGTATTGAAAGAGTGGTGTTGCTTGAAAACCTATAAAACTTCAAGAAAGTTGTGGAGAAACATAACAAAAAGATAGAATGGGTGTTTGAGAGAGAGAATGAAACAAAAAATATTACCTTTTATAAAATAGAAAGTTGTAGATTATTTTCCAAGTGTGATTGTCATATATGAGCATTACATTCAAAAGACTCTCAGGAATTTAGCATTCCAACGACCACTTGAATCATATTTTTTGTGGTATATTTGTGTGTTATGTAGATATCTCTTCATAGCACTCTCATTTTGGAGAAATTTCCATTGAAAAACCAAAGATCATCATAATTTCCCAAGACATAAGGTATTCTTGTGGTAACATTTTATGTTTAAACTATTTCTATATCATGATCTAAAAGGGAGGACATTACATAGTGTGAAATTTAAAGGTATACAATTTCATACACTAAAGATACCATTTTCTAAGTGTATTTGGCTTTTGAGATGTCCAATATTGAGCATTCAAGTATCAAAATTTTAAAAAATCTAATACAAGGTGGAGTAGTATCATACTTTCTTGAATATGATACTAGAGTATCAAACTTTCATGAGTTAAATAGTAAAAAATCATGATTCCTTGAAGTCAAATAGTAAGGTGTGGATATTAGACTTTCATGAAGTTTGATACCAAGGTTGAATGTCAAACTTCCATGAAATCCACTACTAAGGTATCAATGCCAGACCTTATGAAGTTTGATACCAAGATGTGGGTGTCAAAATTCTATGAATTTCGATATCGAGGTACTATACTTGTGGGTTTTCCAATAAATTTTAGGGTTCAAGTATTTTGAGTGACCTTTCATAAAAATGATTTTTCTTCATTATTATACTTTTATGTGTTTCATGTCTCTAGAGGATAGGGAGGATAGTTTGGTAGAATGGTTTTGAGGATTTTCCAATGGGTTTTGGAATCCTAACTCTCCCTTATGCCTCATTTTTTGAGCTAACCATGGTGTTTTAGCTCATGGTTCCTTTATTATTCCACTGGTGTCAACATTATTTGTGCATTATCTTGCATGCCAAGTGTATCATTACATGTCATAACACCTTGTGCACATTTTAGTGTTGAGAAATTTTCTTAATGTCATTTTGTATTGTAAATAAAATGTTGGTTCATATTTTACCTATTAATTTCCTTGATATGTGACCTGTGATGTTACAATCAATATTAATTTATCATCATCATACCATGCCATTTATTAAATATTCATCATATTTCTCATACTTACCACTAGTGAATCATTTATTATAATTTATAATTTATTATCAATTATTAGTCATTTATTAATTATTATTAATGTATATTTTTCATTCTATTTAATTAAATAATAATGTATTATTTTATAAAATAGGAGTTAATTATCCTTTTTTAATAAATAAATAATTTTTTAATTTTTCACCTCACAAGGTTTTTTTTTTGATAAAAGGCTAGAGCCTATAGTTATATATATATAATAAAATAATCTAACCTCAAAGAGGTTAGGGGTAAAGCCCATTCCTATACCTGGGTCAACAAAGCAATAAAAAGTAAATATTACTGACCCTTGCCTTTCTCACTACAAAGTGGAGTTGAACCTGTGACCTCGAGGGATGCAAACCCTAAGCCTCAGCCAACTCTGCTACATGTGGTGGCATAAAATAATCTAACCTTAGGGAGGTTAGGGGTAAAGCCCATTCTTATACCTCGAGTCAGTAGATCAGGTAAATATTACCGACCCTTGTCTTTCCCACTATGAAGCGAAGTCAAACCTATGACCTTGAGGGATACAAACCACAAGCCCCAACCAACTCCGTTACAAGTGGTGGCTTAAATAATCTAACCTCAAGGGGTTAGGGGTAAAGCCCATTCTTATACCTCGGGTCAGCAGAGCGGGAACAAGTAATAAATTTTTAGTTTTTCACCTTACAAGTCAACTCCATCTTCAAATGAAAAACTTCTTCTCATTTATCCATTTAATAAATTTTTATTTTTATTATTATTCATTTAGGAGTTTGAAATGAAAAATTGACTTCATAGTAATTTTAGTTAGCTCAAGGCTTGAAAATTATCCTCATCCATTCACGTCATTTTTCTTGAAGAGTCTATAAATAACCTCTATCTTCTCATCATTTTCACATAATTAAGTCTATGAAAATCTACTTTATGGAAATCTATTATCATTCAAGTACAATATTATGCTACTGAATTATATCCTCATTCATAAGGAGAATGTGACCTAAGAAATTTAATAAGAGGTTTGCAACAAAATTGACATTTAAGATTTGATTTGTATTTTATATTTCAACTTCTCTTTGGTTCATGTTTATCAATTCCTTCCTTACATTTAAAATTTACCATTCTCACATATATAAAAAATATTATATATATAAATGAGAGAGGATGAATTAATTTAATAACAAGTTCACATAATAAACAATTAATATTTAATATTTGATTTCTATTTTGTATTTGAATTTATCTTTGTTTATTTTTGATCAATTTCATGCTTACATTTATAATTTCTACCATTCTCACATATAAAAATAATTATTTTAAAAAATTAGATAAGATGATTTAATCTAAGAAATCTAATAAACTAAACTTGTTTAATTATATAAAATTAACCTATAGACATTATTAATTTATTTTATTTTAGATATCAATACTCTTCAACAATATCCTTCCTATCTTTCTATCTTAGTTCAAACATTAAGAGACTATTGAGAATTACATGCATTATTTAGAAAAATATTTAAATTATAGTCACAAAAAATCTCCATTTCCTTTAACTCATTTTTTTTTTTGATAAAAGGCACTAAGCTAACTAAATATATTTATATAATTATGGAAAATTACAATAGTATTTTTGTTGTCTAGAAATATACTTGCTTAAGCTCCATATCTATTATGCCTATATGTAGAAGTTACAAAATTATCTCTTATGCTAGAGAATATCAACATACTAGGACATTTGAAACCTATATATGTCTATAACTCAAAATTTCATCATATCCTATACAAAATACAAATAGTTGTAAGGTGACTGTATGCAAAAACCCATATTCATATATGCAGATTTATATTATAATCATGCATTACCAATTGATGAACTTGCCACCTTTTCATCTTTTTGCATTATCTGTTGTGAAGGCAGGTTTAGATGGGAGTTTTCTATAATGTTCATGTCAGGAATTTGAGGTCTTGGATTGACTGGAATTTCATTGTGGTCACTTTTCTTAGCTTGTGATTCTTGAGATTCCACCACTTCTTTCCTTTGTAGCTTGTTTCTTTGCAATGTTTGCTTGACGACAGTGATAAGTTAGAAGAAATGATAAAGCATGATATTTTTCTTTGAAGCTTCTTTCCATATCCTCCCCAAGTTCAAAATCATGACATGGGCATGTGTAGTATCATGATGGGCCAAAAAGTGGCAATATGAAAAAAGTAGCATTTTTCACTTGCCAAAAAATGCGAAAAAATCCCGAGTTGAATTTTTTCTAGGTTGGGTGTCAATATATTGCTCCATAGAAATTCCCGAGCCTAAGTTTTACAAATTGGATCGGATATCCTATTTTTAAAAGTAAAAAAAATTGGATATCTGATTTGGGGTTAGGCAATATTTGAAAAACAATTAAAAATGTATTGTGGCGGTAAGATTTTGGTGCCACAAATTGGATATCCGATTTGTGGCACACATAGATCCAAGAGTAATTAGGAGGTGGAGGGTGGACAAGAGATAATAAAGAGAGGGAAAGGGAGGGAGAGAGAGAGAGAGAGAGAGAGAGAGAGAGAGAGAGAGAGAGAGAGAGAGAGAGAGAAGTAGAGAGGGAAAGAAGGTGGAGATATTGGGAGAGAGGAGGAAAGAAGGGAGAGAGA
>CM021108.1:182967703-183282600 GCA_007115665.2 Sequoiadendron giganteum
GAGAGAGAGAGAGAGAGAGAGAGAGATTTAAATATTTTAGATATTAGTGATATTAATTACTTATATAATATTTTATATATTAACTTAATATATATATATATATATATATATATATATATAAATATTTATACATTAACTAAAATATTTAAATAGTATTTAAATATTATATATAATAATATAATATATTATATATTATATATAATTTCATAAGAGATTATCATAAATTATATATTATATATTGAATTATAAACTATATTGTATATTCTCAACTATATATATTAAAATAAACTATAAACTGTTTATTGCAATTTTTTAAATCATATATTAAAAACTATATTAGATTTTTTTAAATTATATATAAAATAAATGGATATCCAATTCAAATTGGATATCTGATATGTCTGACACAAACCCTACAACCTATGGATTAGCCTCGGGTTTTCTTCGGAATTTGGTTAGGACATGCCAATCCTAAGAAGTCATAAAAAAAAAAGTGTTTAACAGCTTACCTTGTTTTTCTAGACTCCGCCCATGTGGTTGACGACTTTTTTTAACCCTAAATTGATGAAACGAAAAGGGTTTTTAAAGGATATTCTTAACATTCCACCAATATAAATTATGCTTTACTTTGAATTTAATAAATAATTATTATTCATTTTCTATTTGAATTATGACTAAAATCATGATTGATAGGCTCATTGAAAAACATCTATATCTTTCAAACTATATCACATTTTTTGAATCCAAAAGATGTGTCACATTCTATGCTTTGCATACTATAGGATTAAAAAAAATGAATTTCATAAAGTTTTGACCAAGTTAAGGTGGTTAGACATACATGTTTTTTATATTTTTTAAAAGTTGTAATAAAATATTCATAATTAATTATTTACTTGGAAGAAAAATACAAAAAAATATACATCACATCGGGACATGAGTCCTCTACTTATATCTAAAATCTTATAAAAAATAATTATCATTTTATTGTGGTTAGGGTGGTCAAACAGACACCTACTTCTTACTTTTTCCCTAAAATTTAAGTACTACTACATTGAAATTTCAAATTTTCACCAAATAGTTTTTTTAAAAAAATATATATATCTAGTAGTTTAGAAACTACATTCAATTTGCTAAAAAATATATTCTTATATATTTTTGGAAATAATATAGATAACTTATTCAAATTTTTACGTCAAGTTGCCTAACTCTGTTTTTTCAGAATTTTCATTGCCACTTAAGTGCCTATTTTTTCCATGATGATCCTGCATATACCCATGTGCTAATTCTTTGTACAAGTGACTTTAAGTATTATATAAGAAAAAAAAATTCATTGCAATATATAAATTTCTGAAATAAACCTTGTGGTGTAGGTAGTTCCTGGGAAATATTCCTCCCATGTATGCTTCTCCCTTCTAGAAATTATATTTTTTAATGCTCTTGAGTAGAGCATTATTTTGCAGAAATACTTCTTGGATGAGTGCATCTGCTAGTTTTTGCATGTCCTAGTAATTCATGTTTAAATCCATCACATTAGAGACAAATATTGACACCAATTCAGAAGGAAAAATCAATCTTTGAGCTGCAGGATGCAAGATGTCATCTCCTATCAAGGTTTTTAGGCACTTAAAAATAGATAAAAAATCTATCTTGAATATATGTGATAGTTGTTCTCTATCCAATCCTTTCGAGAAGGGAAGCTCCCATTCTTGCACTGGAAATGGGGCTCTGAAATTTCTTGGAATTATTTTCATGAATGAGAGTTGTATAGTGACATAGTAATAGCAAAGAAACTATAGAAATCTAATACCCCCAAAGAGTAATCACTATCCAAATTTGATTTAAAATCAGCATTATTTGACACAACAAAGTTTACATACCCCACAAACTATGAGTGGAAAATAGGTCCCTTAATATAGTAAACACCAGACCCCTTGTAACTCTCACCACACAAAGAAGAATACTAAACAAATAGAAAATTATAGATGGGGACTAGGTCCCTTGTAAAGACTCAAAAGATGAAGACCCTTGATAGAGTACTAAATCAAGCACTAAAAATCATTTACTGAGAATGAAACCAAAGAACTGTAATCTAACCAGCTCGTTGACGGTATCAAAACCACCTTATAGATATTCACGAGTTGAAGGCATACCATTCATGAATCTCAACTTAATGCTTTGAATGCCCACGCCTCACCTGCAAACAAAAAGCTTCTAGAAAAACATGTTGATCTTGTTTATTGTAACTTTCAAATTCTCCTTTGAAAAGGTGGTTAGCTTGTAAGAATTATGCAAACTTATAGAAATGGAACTCATAATTTTACAAAAAAAATTAATAAAATTTGAATCCAACACATGTTAAATTTTCCTAAAACACAATTTAGAATGTGTAATATCTTTTTGTAGGTGCAAGTTCATCTATTTGAAAACTTGAAAACACTAGATATTTGTTAGATAAACATTTACCTTTGCTGCTACGACCTACAAGAAGATAAAATATTTTAATTTGAGAATTTTGTTTCTCTTTTGATGCACTCATGTGAAAAAATCTTTCTTCATTTTTTGATTACTAAGGCAAGATGCTAAAACAGAGTGTACACATGCCAAATTAAGCTTTGTTCCTCAAGGATTGTCTGAGTTGTACTTTTCCTAATGATGCAAATCTAAAAATGAGATGTTGTACAGAACGAAAGCATGAACTTGGGTAAGATTTTTCCAAGACAACACCAACATGTCTGCTACAATACATTTAAATGATAACCTCCTTTTTTGAAAAAAATATATGTTTAAAAACATTTATCCATTAGGAAAGCCCTTGCTTTTTACTAAATTTAGCATGCCATTCCTTGAGAAAAAAAATCAATTCTCAACCTTTTGATAAGGTTTTACTGAGCATGTTTACACTTTACTTCTAATCAATCATGCTAATAAATAATAGTTTCTTTTTCAATAGAAGTTTTTAATTCATGTGCCAAATTTTGTAAATTATTATCATACAACTGCTCATCTTGAGATTGATCACACCCCACATTAGTAAATTTATCTGCCACTAGATTTCCTTCCCTATATGTGTGTTTTATTTGCACAAACTTAAACTTTCCCAAAAGAATCCATGCCTATTGCATTACATATTTAGTTTTCCAACATAAAATCCTTTTTTCCTTACAGGCATTTATAATAATTAATGAATCACCTTCAATTATCAAATTTTCTAGATTCAATATATATGCTAAATGCAAACCATGAAGTAAGGCATGTGCTTCTACAACATTTTTTGTTCCTCTTAGAATTTTCACTGAATTTGCATAAACAAGTGACCCTTTGTGATCCCTTATTACAACTCCCGCTCCTAACAAACCTAGATTCCCACGAGAAGCACCATAAAATTTTAACTTAAAGTATCCAACTTTAGGAGGAGTCTATTAAATTTTTATTTTGTCTATCTTATATACTAGATTGTGTAGGCTTCCTTTGAAAGGAAATACTAACTTGAACCCCCATGAATTCATTAGTTTTGAGTCCCAATATGTGGAAATTGATCCAACATTTTGTCTTTAAAACATATGCACTTGTTATCTTTGATATTGAAGACTCCATTTTCTCCAATACCCGCTCTATCTTTATTTTTTTCCTTTTTAAATATCCTTTTATTTCGCTCTCACCAAATTGTCCATAATACTACAAAAGATATCACTCGTCATATGCAAGCAAACAATGAAGACTTGTAAAATATTGGCTAGCTTGTAAATAAGTCCCACAAGTTTTTCTCCATTGGAGCATTCCAACTCAATTTATTTTTAATAAATGACCAACATTGAGAGGCAAAGGGGCAATGAATAAAAAGATGATTTATCTATTCCAGTTCATTATCACATAAAACACATTTAAATTGAGAAGATATCCCTAATTTGACCAGCCTATCACTTGTCAAAATCCTTTTACCTTCCTTTGGTAGTACTGAAGAATCCCAACAAAATGTTAAAGCTCTTTGTGGCTCTATTCTTTCCCCTTGACTCCTTATTTCCTTATAGGCCATTTTTAATATATAATTTTCATTTTTAGATGGAGCCCATAATAACTTGTCCTTGCTACATGTAACAAATATGATCCTTTCTCCGATTAAACTCATAAATTCCTCTTTCTTACTTTGTGAAAAATTAATATTAGATACGTCTTTCCACTTTACTTTACTAGTGCACTCATCTATGGTTCCAAAATAATCATTGACTTTATCACCTCAAACTTTAGTAAGAATATTTTGAATTTTTTTAGCTTTTGAGCCACTTTCAAAGGTGCATGACCACCCCATGAATCTTCCCAAACCTTTTCTTTTGAACCATCTTGAATTTCTGAAGTGAGAAATGGTGTAATTACCTTCTTCCAATCAACCAATAAATTCCACATTATTGAACCTTCTGGTGGGTTGGAAACTATAAAAATTCTTTCTAGGTCCATGTTATCTAAGAACTTATTCTACATGAGCCTACACCATTTGGAATCAGCTTTAGCATACATGGTCCATACTAATTTAGCTCCTAATGCCTAATTTTGAGCTATCAAATTATGCATTTCACCACCCCCTTTAATTTTCTCAACACATAGGTTTTCCAAAGAAATAAGAGAGATTTTTTTCTTGTTATTAACATTTCCCTTTCATAGAAAACCCCTGATTATTTTTTCAATTAAAAGAATTATAGATTTTGGGGCTTTTAACACTGCCTTATAGTAATTTGGAATCGCAAAAATGACTGATTTTGATCAATAATATTCGTCCTGATAATGGCAACCATGTACCCTTCCATGAAGCTATTCTCATTTGAATACTTTGGATGATGTTAGACAAATAAGATATTTTGTTTGCCCATGTAAAGAATAGGATGCCAAGATATTTACAAGGTAGATCTGCTGATTGGAACCCAAGAAGATTAACAAGTTTCTTTTGTAAGCCTGATTTAATATGAAAGGTGTAAATCTTTGATTTTTGAGCATTTAATTATTGACCAAAAGAAAGAGAATAATTATTTAATACATGCTTGATATGCTTTGATTCTTGTAATTGAGCTACACCAAATAATAATGTGTCATCTACAAACAAGGAATGAGTCACTAAAAAATTTGTACTTGGTATTGCAATACCTTTCTAGAACCCTTGTGAGTGAGATTGTTTGATTGTCCTACTAAGCATTACAGCCAAAATTATAAAAATAAAAGGTGATAAAGGATCACCTCGCCTCACACCTTGAGTTGAGCTAAAGAAGCCTAAAGAAGTACCATTAATTAATACTAAAAATTTAGCACCTTTTAGGAAAGATAAGACCCATTTACACCATTTATTAGTAAAGCCAAATTTCTTTAATATTTGAATAAGAAAAACCCAGTCCACTTTATCATAAGCTTTCATCATGTCAAGTTTAATGATAAATGACTAGATTTTATGCAAAGAGATAGAATGCAAAACTTCATGAGCCACTAATGCACCCTCTACTGTCTCTCTACCTAGAACAAAACCACCTTACTCCTCTGAGATTAGTTTTGGAATAATGGGCACTGAACAAAGATAGATTGCTTTTATAAAAGGCTTATAAACAATATTGCAAAGGGAAATAGGTCGAAATTCCAAAAATGACTTAGGATCCTTAACCTTTAGAATTAATGAAATATGAGTAACATTAAATTGTTTGAACATAGAACAAGAAGTTTGAGATTCTTCCAAAGCTTTTAGAATCCCATTTCCAATGAAATTCCAACCTTTTTGAAATAAAATTGTTGTAAATCCATCCGGACCTGGAGCTTTATCTACCTTAAGTGAAAAAACAACCACCTTAACTTCTTCAAGAGTAAAGGGCTTATTGAGTTTTACATTATCTTGATCAGAAACTAGTTTTGGTATTGCTTGTAATAAGTCCTTTGTTGCCACCCTAGAATCTAAATTGATTATTGTGTTGGTGCAGATAGGAGATTGACAAAATATTTAACTCCTTCATTTTATATATCACCTTCATTAGTTAACCATTTCCCTGATGAATTTTCTTGAATACGAAATACTGTATTTTTAGCTTTCTTAACTTGGGTAGACATATGAAATAATTTAGTGTTCTTATCACCTTCTTTAAGCTACAATTCCCAAGATTTTTAATGCCAATATATTTCCTCATGAGCCACTTTAGAATTCTTCCCATTCTGATTGAAGACTTCTTTGGAGTACAAAATATTGAGTTAACCCCTCTTTTATGATCCATTCATTCACATCTGATAACTATTTTGAAATTGATTCCTTTTGATATAATATATTTTTTAATATATGTGTATTCCATTGCTTGATTTTGCCTTTTAAAAACTATATTTTTTTAGAGAATCTATACTTGATAGAACCAATTACATACAGGGCTCACGTCCACCATGTTTTCAATAGTGGTAGAAATTCATTATGTTTGAACCACGTTGATTCAAATTTAAAGGATGTTGTCCACTTTTGGGGTGAGTTAGAAGCTTCAATATTCAGGGAAGTAGGAAAGTGATCTGATCTTGACCAAGGCAAAATTTCTAACATTTGCATATATTTATCATGTTGCTTAAATGTTCACAAATCTATTTCTCTTTTTAATATTTTCTTTCAAAAAAAATTTCCAATTTTTAACTACATAATAATTTAATACTATAAATACAAATTACAAAAATATGCACTCCCTTCTTGTAAAAATTTTACATAATTGATAGAGAATTACATCTATTATATTAAAAGAAAAATTAAATTATAGTCACAAAAAATATCCATTTCGTTTACCTCATGTCTCTATAAGACTACATAGATGTTTACAAATTTATTTCTCTATTTTTAATATTGTCTTTCATTTATTTTTTTCAATTTTGAACTAGACAACTAATTTTAATACTATAAATACAAATTAGACAAGGGTGCACTCCCTTCTTCTTAAAATTTTAGATAATTGATAGGGTTGCACTAAATTTTATAGAGTTAGAAAAATATCTACTTCATTTAGTTAAAGTACATTCATTGTTCTTTAGTCGATACTCAAACTTGCACATTTTTTTTAGGGGTAAAAAACAGATCGCACTTCTAAAAAATCTATACTAAAAGTACTTAGTGAATTGTGATATGCATGATCACTTATTTTTAGTAATTAATGGGATAATTTGGAATCTTATAGTTTCTTCTATTGAGAAAAAATACCAACTAAAGTAGGCAAAGATGAAAACACACACAGATCCAAGGAGACAACAAGATAAGGAGGCAAAACATTTTCTATTTCATTCAACTACATAAAAAGAATTATTTTCAAAAATTTGGCATACAAAAATAAGAGCAAGTTCTATATATCCTTCAACTAATTATTTTGAGGATCAATCAATGTCATAAATGTATTTGGGTCAATCAAATCTATAGACCAATTTTCTACTAACTCCCATAAGTCATTTGCAACTAAAATAGCTTTCATTCTCCTTACTTAGACATCATAATTTTTACCAACAAATATAGGTGGTTGCTGCCAACTCCTATTGTCTCCTCCAACCATTTTTCTAAATGGGGGAAAATACAAATACTAAGAGAAAATCTAAGGGTTTTCTTCACTGCCTAGAAAATTAGGGTTTTCCTTAATACCCAGAAGTTAGGGTTTTGTCACTACATGCCTAGGAATAGACCTAGGGCTTTACAAAATGAATGCCCATAATACTTAAGGCTTTGATGCCAAATTTTTGGGGAAAGATCCCAACTAAAATGGGAAAAGATGAAAACACACAGATCAAAGAAGACAACAAGACAAGGAAGCAAAATATTTTCTATTTCATTCAACTACATAAAAAGAATTACATTCAAAAAATTTAAATACAAAAATCAGAGCAGGGCTCTGTATATCCTTCATTCACGAAACTGTCCAGATTTCGATGCAACTGAACTTTTTGTGCTGTTTTGTATTGTTGTAAATATTTTGGCGCATTGGAGCACTAGAGCTCTACAATATCTTCTGCTGCTATAGGTTCTTCTTCTCCTTCTGTGATGTTCTCCAAAACATTCCTCCTTATCCTTCTGGTTTTTTGTCTAACTGAAAAAAACATTCTATTCTTACTTTTTGTCTTTCTTGCTCTTTTCCAAAAACTACCCCTCAATTTCAAATTCACTTACCAGAATTAATTTCGCTGCCAAAAAACTGACCAGTGGGGTTGTGAGACATGACAAAAAGATGGAGGATTCCAACAGATCGATGCAATAAATGCAATTGGTTGGTGGTGCTCAAGATTAATTCCAACATCCTCTACATCAACCATCCAGATTTGTTTCTCTACGGATTTGCATATTTTCAGACTTTGTCCTTCACTTTCCCCCACAAAACACCATACAATCCTATTACTATCACCACTCCTCCCACCACACTGCAATGCATAAAATTACATTCAAAATAAAACAACTTGCATGATATGTTTACTATATTTTTATTCAAACATAAAGAGCAGAAAATAACAAACCTGCCCACATAGATTCTCTGATGAAGAATAATGCAATCCATGATTGCTGTAATTATCGTACCCAATGGAAAGAACGCAGTAACAAATACAGGTCCCTTTATCTTTATGCACAATCCTTGAACATAATATGAAAACCCTGAAATTATCACTCCCTGAATTCATTAAAAAACGTCACATTCTTCTAATTAATTCGTGGGTTTAGCAACAATTCTATACAAAATAGGTGGCCGGGTCTAATGATGAAGTCAGTTACTTACTCAGGGAGCTGTTCAACTTACAGAATAGACAGCTGTAAGAAGTTTTATGTCGAATCCAACTGCCCATTCAGATGGACGTCGTTCAACAGCCAAGGTGATTACAGTTGCCTGTAACAAGCCCATGAAGCATACTAGGGTGGTAAGGGAAAGTGGTGCAGGATACTTCTTGAGAAGTGAAGCCTGAATTCACCAATCACATAGATTGAATTAAATTAGAACAGGAAGGCATCAGAATAGATATATTTGTAGTACAGATTTAAAATGATAAGTCGAGTTAGTTACCCGGAAAACAAACAAGGAGGCCAAAGAGAGGGTCGATGCTATCAAACACAGGCAACCTTTGACCATATCATTCTTACTAGGATGATTTTTCAAATGATTATGAGAAGGCCAAGGCATGGGAAGAATAGGTCCTTCGTAGAAAGTCATCAGCATTGCTCCACTCACACACACTAGTGTTCCCACTATCTTTGCTTGACTACGTATCTCTCCAATTCTTATCTTCTCCATTCTGTTTGATGCAATATATTTCAATTTTAAGATTTCAAGAAACATAATGTAAACTAGTTTCTTCTGTTTCATGGTATCGGAGGGTGTGTGCATCAGCATAACCAGTCACTTGCGAAAAGAAAATTAACATATAATAATATTAATAAAATTACCTGAAGATGAAAGCAATCACAAAAGTAGTAACAGGAACTAGGTTTTGCATTGCACTTCCGAATGTGGGAGAAGTAATTTTCAAACCCATGTAATAGAAATTATAACTGAGTGGTCTGCCAATATCAAATACTCTTCCGTTAGAAGCTTTGTTAATTATGATAAAACAAGGGCGGGCAAGAAAATGAAAGAAACCCTGCATTTTTACCCCAACAGACCAACAACACAAATCTGACAAAATATGAGAAATGTGATTTTGGGTCTCGAATTCCTGCAATTCAATTCATTCGGACAAGCTCTAAATTAATCAAATCTAGTTAAAGAACTAAAAAGAAAAATAAAACTTTACTGGAGAACCGTTGGTTTACGTAAATAAATATATACCTTTCAAGAAAAAAAGCGAAAGGAGCAAAAATTGTTGCGGCAACAATGTTCCTGTACACCGCCAAAACAAAATGATTCATTCCCTCATTCAAAGAAATCTTTGTAAGTATTGAATTCCCTGCATACCCAAACTGCAAGCTTGTCATTGCCATATAAGGCTTTGCATTATCAAACAACTCCATCGCTTTTATAACAAGTATTGTGTTCATATAGTGCTTTGGTGCTTTGTGTTTCATTTTATAGTGTAGTATAATCATATTTACAAAAAGTAAATCAAGCTTTAAAGACAAGGAATTTTGTTATTATGCACATGTTTACGCGTTTTCTATTTTAAATCTCTCCAGGTTTTTATACTTTGTAGATGTTTTTCTGTTTTTATTAACCTCTCTTAAGGATAAAATATGCGGTGAAAAAAAAGGAATCCAGTGCTGAATGTGAAGAGTGAAAGAAGAATCTGATGCTGAGCGTGAAGGTTGAAATACAAGGAATTGATGCTGAGGCTGAAGGGTCAGAGATTCTTAAAATTATTGTTCACACTCTCGTAAGGTACAAAGATGCCCAGGTAGATAAAGCTTGCCGTTCGCTGGGGATGGGCGCAAATATTGTCCAGTACAAATAAGGCTTCCCAGCAATTTTATGCTTAATTGAAATCTGAAGACCGCACAACTAAACAGGCATCAGCTAGATGGTGGACGACAATCAGGGGAGACGATCAGTACCTCTATTATTTCAATATGTTACAATAGTTGTTATAGTATTTGTTGATTTAATGTTCAATATTTTTAATAATATTGTACTAATAGTTGTGACTTTAAAGTTGCTAGTGTTGATGATGACTACCCATAATTGAATGAAATGAATTCCTTGGCTCTAAAAAGAAACAAATCATGTGATACCACATTAGTGCACCAATAAAACATGATTTAGTGCACAAGTATGGGTCTCACTTTTTTTTGGGTCTTTTTGGAGACCTTACAAAAACATGTTGTGGTGTCGTATTTGATGATGTGGCCTTGAAACCTTAGTTATAAGTAGGGGACTTGCTAAGCAAGTTGTAAACAATTGTGAGTAATTTGAAAATTCCATATAGGATTTTGAGAAGCGCGAAGTTAGGGTGCTCAATTACTGGGTCCTCTTCCCTAGCAATGTTTGGAAATCAGCATTTAAAAAAATGAAATATATGGCAATAAGTTTTTTTGTCTTTTAATGAAGTTGATTGGGTTTGAATGATGCAAGTAATGTTTGAGAACTCATCATGGTTAGTTTGTGACTATCCATCACTTCTCATGTAGCTAAACCATCCGTTGCCCTCAATTTTGCATTCCAAGATATTAGGAAAACATTTTTTTAAAATACCATGATAAGGTTTTCAAATGTTTTAAAATATTTTTATCATCAAATGGTTAGACTAAGGGCTCTACTACACAAAATATTCTACCAAGGGACTTAGCCATCATGATTGCAAAGGCTTCAAGGCAATAAGCTTAATGAAGATGCAATATTATTGGGATCAAATATATTGTGAGAGATTTAAGTGTAATAAGATCTTAATTGAAGTATTATGTTTTAATGATATATTCTTGATATTTTTATTGCTATACAAGACCAAATTCAAATAAGAATATAAATCAATTTTGATTTTGAGGTTATAATTAGAACTACTTCAATTAAAGAGGTACTCCCATCTAGTTGAAATGTAGATCAAATCACTATGAACAATCATACTAAGAATCCAAAAGAGGTACATTTAGATTGCAACTTGTAAATCGGGGTAGAATCTAGGGAATGAGCATGAATCAATAATAGAAACCACAACTATCTAATTCAAGCTAGCAATAAAGACCCTAATTCAAAAATGAAGCACAAATGACAATAGAAACCCAAATAATAAAGGAATAATACTCAATTCCTATGTCATAGTTGAATCACCTTCATTGCTCTTCTCCATTTTGCTTTATTTGTTCTCATATAGTATGTAAGATATTTGATAAGTTTGATGTTAATGCAAGATAGCTAGATCTCAAGATAGCAAGACTTCAAAGATTGTGGTTGTAGAGTTGAAATAAAGGTGATGGCTTGCTTTTATAGAAATCCCAATTCAAATGAATAGTGAGGATTGAATGATGAGGCATGGCAATCAATGGATGAGATTAATTGAGACAATGATAGAGAAGGATGGACCAAAAATCAAGTTAGTTGAGATTTAGGGCTTAGCTAAGAAAAAATTCAAATTAAATAATGACAATTATTTAATTTATAGGAAGAAAAATGAATAATTAAATAATTAAAATAACTATTTAATTATAGAAGAAAGATGAAGTGTTATAATATTAAATAATGAAAAATAATTATTTAATAGAGAGGAAAATGGAAATGATAAATAATTAACTAATAAAAAATAATTATTTAATTATAAAAGAAAATGGAAATAAATAATTAAATAAATAAAAAGTAAAAAAAATAAAAAATAAAAAATAAAAAATGGAGCGAAAAGGTGGCGAGCGAAAATTTGCAAAGGTGGATGAAGTGCAGGTTGGCAAGCGGGATGAAGCTGAGGAGGCATCCTACCATTGCAATGATCAGATCCATGATGATTTCTAGGCAATTGACTTATCACTGGAGGCTCGAATGGATGTACAGATGCTAAGTGAATAGGCGATTATCTATCATGTCATTGGTCCAAGATCCAGTCGTGAGGCAATTCGCAAATGGCTCACCGAAAATGGGAAATCAATGGCAATAGTGAAATTCATGCCGAAAGGTTTTTTTGTTGCCATCTTTACTTCATCGGAGGTAAAGAACAAAGTTTTGAATGGGGGTCTATGGAAGATGGATGACCATCCATTGTACATGCAAAAGTGGTTCCCCAATTTCGACCCTATGAAATTAGACCCCTACAGCAAACCCTTGTGGATCCGCCCATATAATTTGCCTTTGGATTTCTGGGTTGATGAATATATTGAAAAAATAGGAAGATCATTGGGAACCCTAACCAATGTGGATGAGGAGATCATAAGAGGGGATTCCTACCTCTTTCTTCGGATCCAGATTGTTGTGTGTAAGTGGATGTCATAGAGTGGTCCCAGTCAAGATCAAAGGGGACAAATTCTTCTATTTGAGGTGTGGAAACAGTGCAAATCTAAGCCTAAAACAAAAATGGTTTGACGCCCTAAAATATCCAATGAGAAGGTGGCCTCAAAGGTGGTGGATCATTTGATCAATGCAGGAAACAATATACCAATGTTGGAAATCCCTTCTTATGATGTGCGGATTAGGGAGTCGCCATCTTCTGGCTCTGGTCTTGGTAACACAAAGGTTCACAACATTGAGGAAGAAAATAAATTTATGCTTCCTTCAGGAAGGCCCGTGCGCAATGAGACCCAATGGGATCAAGCAATGCAATTCTAGAACAAGTTGTGTAGATCGAAGAGGACTTGACTAGGGTGGATCAAAATGTGGATCTTGTGACTGATGATCCGGTGGATCTAGAGTTAAGGGAGGAAAAATCAGATGAGGATGAACTAGATATCATGGATCCACATTGTATTAGCCGATCAGCGGCCAAGATCTTGGGTAAAACCAAGAAGGGGCAAGGAAGGAAGTTGGGAAAGAAAAAGAGGGAAAAGGATGTAGAGGAATTAGGTTTCCTCAGCATCAAAATTTTCTTGGAAACTAAGGGAGCCAGGGCCTCCCTTGGGAAGCTATGGAGATCATAATGTGGAATGTTAGGGGCCTAATGGCCCCTCACAAGTGAAATTTAGTAGGGTGTCACCTAGATCTATTAGCAGTAGATATAGTTATCCTTCAAGAGACTAAAATAAGCGATGTGGAGGGGGGAAATTTGTGAATTATTGTAAAAAATGGTTTGGTGTTTTTTTTTTAACGCCATTGGTGCTTTTGGTGGTTTGGGCATTCTTTGGTCCACGAGCTCAGTGGACATTACTTTAGATGCTTTCCAGTCACATTGGATGCAATGTGTAGTGAGGCACTGACAGTCTAATCTAGGTTTTTCTCTCTTCAATGTGTATGGGCTGATAAGAATAGTGGATAAGGCTTTGATATAGAAACAAATTAAAACAAGGGTCAACTGTTTATATAGTATCATGGTTGTTTTTTTTTCGGAACACGATCTTAGATCTGAAGGAGAAGAGCAGTAGTCTTTCGAAGGCAAATAAAGCAATTCATGATTTCTGTGAATTTGTCTCTACCCTAGCAGTGGTAGATTGTTGGCCAAATAATGGAACATTTATGTGGACCAATCGGAGATTGGGTTTCACAAACATCTCAGAGTATTTGGATAGATTTCTAATTGGTGGGGGTTGGCTAGGTGAGACCTTCAATTGTGTTTTGTGCATCTTGCCAATTCTTGTTTCTGATTATTTCCCTATGCAACTGGAGATTGGGCTAAGTGAGAAACTATCTAGAGGTTATTTCAAGTTCGAATCTATGTGGTGGCATGAAATGAAACTGATAGAAAACATTGAAAAATGGTGGATGGATGTGGACATCTTCAAGGGGATGGCGAGTTTATGATTTTTGCGCAAATTGGCTTTCATCAAAGAAAAACTTAAACAATGTAATAAGGACACCTTCAAGGACTTTTTTGTAGAGAAATCAGAGGTTGAGCATGATCTTGAGGAGCTTAATGAGAGATTTATGTGTGTGGGAATGACAGTTAATGAATTCCAAAAAGAAAAAAATTAAAAGTCAGACATTCAAAATTATTTGGTAGGGAGGATTTGTTTTGGAGGGACAAGGCCAGGGAATTATGGCTGAAGGAGGGCGATGCAAACACCGAGTTTTTTCAAAATTCCTCGAGATCCCAGAGGGAGTGAAATAGAATTGATAACATCGTATACTCAGAAAACTCAATTTTTAAGGATCGCGAGGGGATTGAGGCAGAAGTAGTCAAATATTTTAAATCTCTGTTGGTGAAAAAAGTAGCAATGTATGCTGGAAACAATAACTGGCCCATTCTGTGTGTATTCCACAATGTGTTGATGCATCTGACAATAAGTTTTTGTGTGATCCCTTTTCTCTGGAAGAGGTCAAAATCATGATTTTTCTCTCCACCCAGACAAAGCGTCGGGTTCGGATGGATTGATGATAAGGTTTTTTCAAAACTGTTTGCATTTTGAATGGGTATAGATTTGTGGAAGCTGGTGGAAGACTTTCGAAAAAGGAAAACATTCATCAAATATTTGAACAATATAGTGGTTGCTCTGATACCTAAGAATAATTTGTTTTGTTCCATTGAATATTATCGACCGATCTCCCTCTGCAATACAATACATAAAATATTGGCCAAGGTTTTAATAAATAGACTGAACTTGATAATGGATCGATTAATTTCTAAGGAGCAGAATGGTTTCACTCCAAGCAGGGAGATTTTGGACAATATCATAACAACTTCAGAAACACTTCATACGATTACTTCGGAGTGTAGGAAAGGTATGTTGATTAAATTAGATGTGAGTAAAACTTATGATCGGGTAGATTGGAGTTCAAAAGAATGGTTGGATATGATTGAAATGTGCATCTCCTCACCCCATTATTCAATACTAGTAAATGGTTTGCTTTGTGTGTTTTTTTGGTGCCACAAATGGCCTCAAGAAAGTAGATCCTTTGTCTCCTTTCCTATTTTTTATAATGGCAAAGGAAATGGGGAGACATATAAGGAACCTAAGAACGGCTAGAGTTTGGAAAGGTATCATGATCTCAAAAGATACGAAACTGGCGACTCACTCCCAATTCATAGATGGTGTGATGCTCTTTGGAGTATCATCACTCAGGGAAGACAAGGTAATAAAAGAGTCTTTGGAATTAGATGTGAATGCTTCTGCACAAATCATTAATGAGGAAAAATCAGAGATTTATTTTTTCAATATGAAGGCTTCCACTAGTAGGAAGATCTGGGCACTCCACTCTTTCAAGGCATATGTAGGATGGGTCACTGGCAAGAAGTCATCAGCAGGTGTAGAAGTAAAGCAAAGGCTTGGAAAAATAAGTGGCTTCTCTGGCCTGTAGGATCCAAATGATCAGATCAGTTTTGTTTGCTATCTTAATTTTTGTGATGTCTTTCTTTAGATTGACATGCAAGGCATTCACTGATTTGGAGAACTTCCTCAAAAGATTTATGTGGGAAGGTGCTAAGGATGAGAGGAGAATTCCACTTTTGAGTTGGGAGACTATTTATAAGCATAAGGGCTTTGGTGGCACAGGTTTGCGCATGATAGATTTGTAAAATAAGGCTTTAGGAGCAAAATTATGTTGGAAAATGTATCGAGAACCTGATAGACAATGGTGCATAATTATTCAAAGGAAGTATCTAGATTGTCTAGATTTGAGGAGGATATTAACAATGGCCAACTTTCTTGGTGGCTCTCCTATTAGGAATTTCATTTGGGAGAGGCACCTGTTAATTACTGATCACCTTAGATGGCGAATTGGAAATGCGAGGAATGTAGATTTTTGGTTGGATTCTTGGGACGGCTTCCCTCCCATCGTATAATCAATTGGAAATAGGGACTGGATGGAAAGTGCGATTGGAAGACATGGATGCTTTGTGGTGGATTATGTTTGTACATTATATGGGTTATCTAGTTCTGTAACAATAGATTAAAAATATGTATCTTTGATATGATGAGATGGATAATCTGCAACTAGAATAACAATGTTAATCCTAATCTAAATAATAATCTAAAATCAAACAACAAAGAACGAGGAAATAAACATAATAAACTAAACAATTTAATGGAAAGCTCTCACCAAATATGCGTTCACCCCTTTGAATTATCTTGATTGTTCTTCTCCATTTTGCCTTTTCAGTATTTTTGCCCTCAGATTTTTTTGTTTGAATGCAAGCATAACTTCGTCAAGTGTCTAATAAAAATATCGAAGATAAGTTTCTTCTCAAAAGTGTATGATTTTGGGAGGAGGAATAATGATAATGATAGGCCATTTTATAGAATTTGGGTTTTCGAACGATCGGCTCAGATTGAAAGAGAGATCAACGAACGAGATTGATGAATGCCATGCGATGTGAGTTATGTGTCAGATAGAACGTGAGATAGAACATGAGTCAAAAAAGACTGCAGGATACATACTAAGTTAGAACGTGAGTTAGAACACGAGTTCAATATCTTAATCTTTAGTTAAGAGTCTTCAAAAATAGAAGAAATAGACTTTGAATGTCAAAGACAAAGTTAGAAGTTGAAGAATAATGCATTTGAATGCAAACATGATTTAATTAATTAAAGAAAGATATTTAATTAATAAACACATCATGCATATGAGTTGGAACTTGTTAACTGACTAGTTGTGATAGAGAGTCCTCCCACAAAGATAATCAGATGTTGAATCTGAAGATAACTAGAGAACTAAAAATAAATCTTGAGTCAGAAGGTGAGTGAATGACTTAGATAATTGATTGATAGAAGAATGTGACATAAATAAATAAATATGAATTAAATATTAATTTAATTCAACATTCGAAAGTGAGAGATTTAATTAAATAAATAAAGATAATTTATTTAATTTGATTGTTGAAAAGGATAAATTGAATAATTAAATAATAAATATTTAATTATAGTTAAGGTATTACAAAGGGGGTAATTAAATAATAATTTATTTAATTAAGAAGGAAGAACTAATTAGTTAGCGACATAATTAAATAATTATGACTTATTTTATTAATCAAGGTTGAATAAATGAATTAATGAATTAGTGAATTAATTAAAAAGGGTATTTAATTAATAGAGGAAATATGTATTAGAAAGGGTAATTAAATAATAAACATTATTTAATCATGACCATGGATAATACAAAATTATGTCGAAAGTGATGTTCGCAGGCCTAAACCAATTTTCCGTGTCTACAGTTTGCCCCTCTTTGATACAATGTTGTTACAATGTTGTGTCAAAGAAAAATATGCCCAGATCGTGCCCCAACATGAAATAGGTTAGGGTATGCCCCCTTAGAAAAATTGACAATTTTTGAAAAATTTCAAAAAAATCAGGAAATATTCCCAATAAGTCAATTTGACAGTTAGAAATGATATGGAGTTGACGAAATTGAAATTGGAGTTGATACAGATGTGTACGGGTCATTTGAAGTTGAAAGGTTTAGCGGCCAAAAGACTAGGTCTGAAGAAAGGCCATTCAAATCCTACCTATAAATAGGAATTAGGTCTAAACCTAATTCATTTGCACCCGGAGGAGTTAGAAAAAGAGGAGACTTCCTCTGACTAGTTGATGAAAATGACACCCATTCCCTATGCTGCACATCGAGGATATTGGATCCGGACGTTGAGGAGGCCAGCCAACGCAGGACCATCGGTATGTACTTGAAAATGAACGCTTGAAAAATATTTTTGCATGTAGATTTAGGCATTGAAAAGTCAATAAGAAAATGTGGTGCACTGTGAATGATGCATATGCCGTCTTATTCACTGCATTTGACTGCGAAACAACGCATATGTGAAAACACGCCTAGGCTAGGTTAGGCATTTTAGGGAATGATCGCATATGAAATATAATGCACCGCATGTGTAGTTATGAAACAGATTTGTATTAGGATTAGATGCATGCGGGGTAGTGAACCACATATGCATAATTAAAACGCATATGTAGTAGATAGGTAGGTTGTAGAAAGTGCACCGCATTTGTGAAAAAGCACCGCATTTGGTTTAGTGGAACACATGTGCAGTAGGGTGAAAGTGGTTGTGGAAGATATGCAACACATGTGAGGCTTCGTGCAACGCATTTGCAAAAATGCACCGCATCTGTTAAAGTGAGCCGCATTTGATTGGTAAAATTTTTGAAAAATAATTTCTAAGTAAAACTTGAAATTTTTTGATATCATGGCTTTAAATGCGAGTTATTTTAGATCCTATATATACGCAGGAGTCACTTCCAGACAGATTCAATCTGAGAGATCATTTGACGAGTGTAGAGATTCGGCTTCTATGGAGACTGGGTCTATGTCACTATTTGTCAATGCCCACTATTCAGGTGAACAGGGGTATGCTTATGGCATTGTGTGAGCGATGACACTTTGAGACATCATCCTTTCATTTGCTGACTAGGGAGGCCGCTGTCACATTGGAGGATGTGTACAGGATCTTGAGACTACCTATTAGAGGAGAGTGGGTTATGTATGATACCTAGCGTGGATTGACCGAGTTGGCGAGGTTATATCAAGTAGATGATATTAGTAGGCTCGGCATCGAGCACTATGAGATTAGATGCCTAGTGTTAGAAGATAGATATGATCAGATTGATTGTATATTATGTACATTGATTGGGGGGATAGTTCTTCTAGATAGACGAGGTCACGAATTTCTAGTGGGATTGTGTGCTATGTTGGTTGGTATGTTAGAGAGCAAGACTAGGTATGCATGGGGTCCATGTCTACTTGGGATGTTATACTTTCATCTACACGACATTGTTTATAGAGATGCATAGTTATTGAGCTGTGGGACCACTTTGCTGATGGTATGGGCTTGGGAGAGGATAGCCATTTTTCGTCCACCAGTTATAGTAGAGCAATGAGAGAGATTCCCGTGTGTGTTCCGATATACAGGACACATTACTCAGACACATGTGGGAGATACAGGGTATTGGCGACATGTACTAGATATTCTTGATCAGTTTACATGGAGACCCTACATGGATTGTGAGGAGTGGGAAGATGAGGAGGTACATTTGGTATTCTACAGACAGACACAGTACCTTATTAGGAGGATTGTTTCTAGTGTACATATCATTGAGTGACACTTTCCAAATAGAGTTTTTGAGATAGTTTGACGAGGTTCAGGATGAGCCTCAGAGTAGAGAAGAGTTTGATCGTTCTTCCAAAGAGGTTCTATATTGGGGGTCTATGATTCTTGTCACTACTGCAGAGGCAGAGATACAAGCATTAGAGCCAGTACAGTGGGGGTGGAGAGATGGAGTAGCAGACCCAAGGATGATAGCCGCGTATGACGCATGGTCGGCAGAGCATCAGCCTATTCCTTACACAGATCCAGATTAGCCGACACCTATTAAGAGATGAGGCACAAGACCTAGAGGATGACGGAGAGGTGGAGGTGCTAGAGTCGAGAGAGTTGGAGGGAGAGATGGTGATGGTAGGGGGGGTCGACAAGGATAGAGAGGATGGAGAGGGGGTCGGGTAGGTGCACTATCACTTATCTGTGAGGTAGTAGTAGAGGATGTACGGATGTTGGACATCGAAGGTGGAGGGGATGTACAGGCTAGGGGTGAGCATGCTACAGAGGAGATAGTGGTAGAGGATGTTGCAGTGAATTTAGATGTGGATATGGATATAAACCCTCTAGGTTTTTTGGCAGGATATGGAGAGGATGATGTGGAGGATGATGTTGAGGATGATGTTGAGGAGGATGCACCAATGGAGGAGTAGGAGAGAGAGCTCATAGATCATATTGTGGAGGGGAGACAGGAGGAGGATGCTCCTAGGGATGGTGACAGGGAGGCTTTGGAGGAGAGAATCGGACTCATGACAATAGAGTTTGACCTGATGATATTAGAGAGAGATATTGCCTACATAGAGAGGGACAGTGCATTCGCTAAGAGGGACAGTGCTCTTATGAAGAGAGATCAGGCTATAGCTCAGAGACATGAGATAGAGCAGTAGTTCACAGAGGTTAGACGCCTTTGTAGTAGGTCCTCATCTAATGGCATGGTACAAGAGTTAGTCTGATCAGTTGAGAGAGCCACCTATTATAGGGACTTATATGAGGTAGTGGTGCCGATAGAGAGACGGGCTCCCAGCTTTTCAGAGGTGCGGAGTCAGAGGTTACAGAGTAGGAGTCAGAGGACACAAAGTACTAAGGGTGTGGTAGGACCACCGAGGGTAGGTCCATGTGAGAGGCCTTCCACCTCATAGAGAGCACCTTCGAGGCTATTCCCACCACCTTCACCATGTGCCAGTAGTGGTAGTGGGACATGATGACAATGATATATTCATGTTGACATTTGTATTTGATCAGAGAGCCTACGAGCTCGTGTTTTATTTATGGATACATTCAGACATTGTACTGTGACACACTATTTTTGAGCGATATATATATATATATATGATTTTGCCGGCTTCTATATGATATGCAGTTCTATTTTTATGGATGATGCACATTACTTATACATGATTATGTTTCCTAGATGATGTATATACATGTGTTATGAATCAATGTTTCTATATGTTATGAGTTATGCATTTTATAATGTTTATGGATGTCTTGATTTACCTATGATAATGGATGCAATGATTTATATGATGCTCATTTATATGTGATGGTGATATGTACATGCAATTTTTAAATTATTTATGCTATGATGATACAATGCCTATTATGTCATGATTTCGGATGTATGTAATGAAGATGTATGTTACTATCTATATGTGTGAAATACAATGCAACTATGTGGAATGCTTATGGAATGTATGCAAATGCAAATGATCTAATATTTTTATTGTGTCACAGGACTTTATCATTATGTTTGAAGAAGAGAAATGTTAGGATGAGATGAACTCAAAATGTTAGTAAGAAATAATTAAGTATGATTGATTGAGAAAACGATATGATCTTTGATATATTTCCAAATACGCTATGCTTGCTTATTATCATCATTGGGCAGGACATGGCACAAATGGATAGTACACACTATGATATGAGATAGACCATAGTGTACAAAGTCATTCATTTGCGAAAAACAAATAGTCACAGACAAGGAGTGTCTTAACTCATACTGAGGATAGTAATTGCCCCAGTCATTTTGTTGAGACAAACCACAGACAACAGAGAAATAAAGACACGTCATAAGATGTCATTGCTCCTCTAAATACTTGATAGGACATCCTTGAGGAAACTAGTAACATGACTCAAAAACCAATGTTAAAAAAAAGCAGTTGATAGACAACGGCGAAAGGAAAAGAGTCCTAAGACATCGTTGCTTCTCTAAATCCTTCAAGGGACATCCTTGAGAAAGCTAGTAACCTGACTAAATTCACAAATTGATAAAAAGATAAGAAAAAATAAGATATAAATTCATATAAGCCAAATTCAAGTATTTGCCAAAACTTGATCTTATGGGATTGTTTGATTGTTTGATGTTTGGCATAGCATAAACATTGAGTGTGGTTTCAACCTGGTGACTTTTGTATAAGGCATAACAAAGCCTGGTTTCAGAGAGACACGTGTCGTATAAGACGTTGGAGTCTGATGACGTTGAAGTGACAAGCTACATGAGACTATAAAAATTTGATGACGTCTGTTGAAAAGAAAGACATATCTTGCATAAGACATAGGTTGATCGCTTTGACAATATGTTTGGAGTGATCCCACAATATTGGTTTACAATTTTTGGCCAAAGTGGACACTAAAATTATTATTTTTAACTAAATCTTCACATTCGGGCACCTATAGCGGCTAAACTATGAGGAATTTGGAGATGATGCAAAATAGAGTCTCATCACATTTTGTTTGTAGATTCAAAAAATATTTTTTTCAATTTTTTTGGAATAATATTGCACTTCTTTTTCCATCTCCCATGAAAATTGGTTTTTTTCAGAAAACAACATTTTTAAAAAGTGACGCTCACTGTATACAACATAAATTTTTTTGTATGAAGGATAAAGTTCTAATTTTTTCAAATTTAGATTTTTAACTATGATATCTAGCACTTTAATTTGGTCTCATATTTTTTTATTGAATATTTTTTCCTTAATAGAGTTTCAAAGTCAAACCAATTGCAATTCAGACATAGGCGGACTGTATAAACCATAACTTTTTCTATATGTATCAAAATTCAATTTTTTATTTTTTAATGGATCAAGGAAATCAATACCCAACACGAGAATATTTAAAAAAAAACTATTTTGATAATTTTCTATTTTTCCACATGTGCAAAACAAAGAGCTTGATTTTTCGGTGAAAAACCTATGTTTAATAAAACTAAAAAAAAAACATACCTAATAAAACCAAAACATATTAAAATTATATTCATGGGATAGATCATTTCGAGGACTAAAATAATCATTTGAAATAAATTTTAAATAATTCATTTGATCCCCCAAAAGGTAAATGAAAAGTGATTTTTTATCAGCATTTTTATAGGTGTAAAGGAGACTCATTTATAGGTATGGTTTAAAACAAGCGAGGTTCTATGCAAGGGATTTTGATTTAAGGTGGTTTGATCAAACCCTTTTCAATTGGAATCCTTAAAATAGAACTTTTAAAGGCTTAAATCATTATATTTTCTAAAATTATGTGATTTCAGCAAAAATCGGTTCCTCTCAAAAATTGTAAACTAGCTTTGTGGGATCACCCTTTGATATTGACTTGATGACAGTTTGAGATGTTTCACCTTGTTAATGCATGACTTGTTTTGATTCTGCATGTATTGTGTATGACATGAGATGATACCCTAAAGTACTGACCTAATGTGGCTAAAGACATGCATCTAAGTGAATTATATGCAATGTGTGTTATAGTGAATTGTGAATGAACCCTATTGGACTGACCTAGTGTGGTCTCGTGAGCTCATAAATTGATTACCCTTGCCTATGTTGTAAACATAGAGACCTCATAGTTCAACACGATCAATGACTATGAATGTAAAAAGATTCATGTTTTTAATGTGTGTGATACATGACAAACCTAGACAAACATACCTAATGCCTCGGGGGCACGTCGATTGTTTGGTAGATAGCTATCTATCTACCAAAAAAAAGCTTGCTAAATAAATAAACACAAAGGCATTAGGTCCTGCATGCAAATTTATCAATAGTTCATTGTTCTTGTCTTTGGCTTTCGTCCTGCAGAAAATTGTCTTTGGTTTCTAATTGTCATCTATGCTTCATCCTACAAACACTATGTTATTCCTCCATAACACATCTGAAACAAAACTTAGTGAAAATCAAAACAACGTAAAAAAGTGAAAACAAAAATATGGATGCACGAAAATCAATAAAAAGTGGAAATTATTTACCAGCCAGATGTGGCTTTTGGAGCCACAGATGCAGTTCGATGTTGACAGGCAAATGCAGTTCACGAATTTTGTTGACAGGTGGATGTGGTTTGTGACTTTATGGATGCGGTTTGGGATGATGGATGCGTCTCTTTTTTTAGTAGATGCGGCTCGTGGATACAAATGTGTCATTTTTCGGAACAGATGTGGTGCGTCATATGAAAAACCTACAAAAAAGAATGAAAAACAAAAAAAAAGAAACGTGAAAAGATGTGCAAATTTTGAAGCGTGTTCACGTCGGGTTCACCAAATGTAACAATAGATTAAAAAGATGTATCTTCGATATGATGAGATGGATAATCTGCAACTAGAATAATAATTTTAATCCTAATCTAAATAATAATCTAAAATCAAACAACAAAGAATGAGGAAATAAACATAATAAACTAAACAATTTAATGGAAAGCTCTCACCGAATATGTGTTCACCCCTTCGAATTATCTTGATTGTTCTTCTTCATTTTTCCTTTTCAGTATTCTTGCCCTTAGATTTTTGTGTTTGAATGCAAGCACAACTTTGTCGAGTGTCTAAGAAAAATAGTGAAGATAAGTTTCTTCTCAAAAGTGTATGATTTTGGGAGGAGGAATAATGATAATGACAGGCCATTTTATAGAATTTGGGTTTTCGAGCGATTGACTCAAATTGAAAGAGATATCGACAAACGAGATTGATGAATGCGATGCGATGTGAGTTCTATGTCAGATAGAATGTGAGATAGAACATGAGTTAGAAAAGACTGCGAGATACAGACTAAGTTAGAACGTGAGTTAGAACACGAGTTCAAGATCTAAATCTTAAGTTAAGAGTCTTCGAAAATAGAAGAAATAGACTTTGAATGTCAAAGACAAAGTTAGAAGTTGAAGAATAATGCATTTGAATGAAAACATGAGTTAATTAATTAAATAAAGATATTTAATTAATAAAAACATCATGCACGTGAGTTGGAACTATTTAACTAACTAGTTGTGACAAAGAGTCCTCTCGCAAAGACAATCAGATGTTGAATTTGAAGATAACTGGAGAACTAAAAATAGATCTTGAGTCAAAAGGTGAGTGAATGACTTAGATAACTGATTGATAGAAGAATGTGACATAAATAAATAAATATGAGTTAAATATTAATTTAATTCAACATTCGAAAGTGAGAGATTTAATTAAATAAATAAAGATAATTTATTTAATTTGACTGTTGAAAAGGATAAATTGAATAATTAAATAATAAATATTTAATTATAGATAAAGGGGGTTAACTAAATAATTAAATAATAAATATTCAATTATCATTAAAGTATTACAAAGGGGGTAATTAAATAATAAATTATTTAATTAAGAAGGAAGAACTAATTAGTTAGTGACATAATTAAATAATTATGACTTATTTATGTTGAATAAATGAATTAATGAATTAGTGAATTAATTAAAAAGGGTATTTAATTAATAGAGGAAATATGTATTAGAAAGGGTAATTAAACAATAAACATTATTTAATCATGACCATGGATAATAGAAAATTATGTCAAAAGTAGTGTTCACAGGCCTAGACCAATTTTTGGTGTCTATAGGTTCTTCGTGCGGTTGGGTGTAGGTGGACAAGCTTGTTATCCCCGAAACAATGAAAACAACTCTTAGGGAGCTACTTGTCATACAAAGAATTAACCTATTTGAGGAGGTGGATGAAGTTATTTGGTGTGGCTCGAAGTCTAGGGAGTACTTTGTCAAGTTGGGTTATGAAATTCAGAGGCAGTGCTCTCTTGAGTTGGCTTGGCCAGTTTCTCTATGTTGGAAGAAAGGAATACTTCCAAAGGCAAGCTCTTTTCTCTGGATGGCTTTACACCAAAGAAATCTGATGGGAGACAAGTTAACTAAGTATGGTTTCATTGGTTTAAATATGTGTATAATCTTTAGTAAGGATTGTGAAATAACAAATTTGGTAAATGGTTCACTTTGTGGTTTTTTTATTACCAAAAATGGCCTCAGGAAAGTAGATCCTTTATCTCCTTTCTTATTTTTTATAATGGCTATGGCAATGGGGAGACATAAGGAACCTAAGAATGGGTAGAGTTTGGAGAGGTATCATGATATCAAAAGATATGGAACCAACGACTCACTCCCAATTTATAGGCGACACAATGCTCTTTGGAGTTGCCTCACTCAGGGAAGACAAGGTAATAAATGAGTCTTTGGAATTATGTGTGAAAGCTTCTAGACAAATCATTAATAAGGAAAAATTGAGGATTTATTTTTTCAATACAAAGGCTTCCACTCGTAGGAAGATTGCTAGTCTATTGGGTTTCTCAGCTACAACTCTCCCTTCTAAGCACCTGGGCACTCCACTCTTTCAAGGCATATGTAGGATGGTTCACTAGCAAGAAGTCATTAGTGGGTGTAGAAGCAAAGAAGAGGCTTATAAAAATAAGTGGCTTCTGTAGCCAGTAGGATCCAAATGAGCAGATCAGTTTTGTCTATTGTCCCAATTTTATGATGTCTTTCTTTAGATTGGCATGCAAGGTACTCACTGATTTAGAGATCTTCCTCAAAAATATTTCTATGGGAAGGGGCTAAGGACAGGAGGAGAATTCCAGTTTTTAGTTGGGAGACTATTTGTAAGGATAAGGGCTTTGGTGGCATGGGTTTGTGTAGGATGGATTTCTAAAACAAGGCCTTACTGTTAAAATAGATGAGATAGAGAAAAAAAGACATAAACAAAGCACAAAAAATATAACACAAAAATTTGCACCATGTGCTACAACATTGTAACTCTATTTATCAATGTCATCAAATCTTACATTTGATTCGAATGCTTCAGCATTCAATGTTTCTACCTCAGGATTTACTGATCATTTAACAATCAAAATTGACATAATCTGTTACATGTACCTCATTTAAGGAGGTCTTAAGAACAATCTAGAATCATACATGTGTTGAAGAATTGATTGAGAGAAATCTAGAACATCCTAAGGAGATAGAACAACAATATTAAATTATATTTTATATCGCCCATAATCCATGTGAAGCAAGCTAGTGGTATAGTGGACAGACTGGAGGAGTTGATCAAAATTAAATTCAAATCTTGTTGAGATTTGCTTTCACTGATATCTTAAATGTTGCAGATATAATATGCATACCGAGGATTTGAAACATGATAGGTTAGGTAGAGGGTATTTGAGATTATTTCCAACACTCCCCCTTAATCTCAACTATAATTTTTTTTTTTTTAGTTTCTCTCACTAATGTTGCAGACAAGTGGTTTTAGATGACCACAAACTCACATTCAGATGGTATGCTCCTCAAATATTTTCATCTCCTTTATGAACTCCACTTTCTTTATTTCTTCTGTAGAATTTTAAATGTGACAAAAACAAGTTTTTTTAACTCTCTCTCATCAAGAATGGTTATCCATATATCCTTCCACAAAACACACTATACCATACTCCTTCCATAGTAAACTTCAAACATTCAAAATTAAAATCAACAAACCTTTCTTTCTACAGTTGTTGTTGCACCTCAATGATTATTTTTTCTTTAACTATTGCTACAATTTTGGCTCTCTTTCAGGCATTCTTCTTTCCTTCAACATTCAATTCTTCAACTGTTGTGGTAGTTTCTCCAACCCTTTGTTTTCAAATCTTCAAAACATCAAGCTAGAACTTTCAACATCTTTACAATATATAAATATCTCATTAGACGACCATTTCTTTTGACTCAAAACACTTGTTATTCCTTTTGAATATCCATACCTTTTATGATTGTTATCATTTTTCACATATGAAAATTTGTACAACCATTTGAACATACTTGTAAGATTTTTCCAATTTGTTTCGTAACTCCATCCATAATCCATTTTGATGCATTATGTTATAGATTCATTCTTTGACACTTTATTCTAGCATGTTTCCTCACAATGATTTTTTGAACCACAAATAGAACAAGGGTTAAGATCCCAACAATTATCTTCCTTATGCCCTTCTCTATGACAATATGAACATTCCACCCTTTTACTTGATTTGCACGAACTTGCAACACTATCAACATTAGTTATATTTTTCTTACCATATCCTAGGCCTACAATCTTGGGCCTCATAACTAGCTAAATGGGGTCTCTTATTCCTTGCCCATATTTTCCCAAACCTTTTCCTTTAAAACCCATTTTCTTCATAATTTTCAAACCAACATTATCATCAAAACAATTAACAATTTTTTCAGATTTATTAACATATTTATCTTGACACTTTTTATCACAAATATCTTTAGCAAAATCTGTCGATTGATCAAAGGAATAACACACATCATCCTTTTTTCTTGCATTCTTCATATTTTTTGCAAAATTACACATACCCAATGACTAATTAGAAAAACACAAATCTTCAATGCCACATGATACATCACAAACATCTTTAACTTCAAACATTCATTTTCTTGTTTCAGTTTTGATATTTCCTTCTTCTGTAAACTATTTACTTATTCTACTCTTTTTAAATGTTTTTCCAAATCATCAAACATTTTAAATTTTTCTTGTAATTCTTCATTCCTCTTTTTGACTTTTTCTAATTCTTTTTCAAGATCATGATTTTCATCTAAAAGATTACACTTTTCCATTTGCTTCTCTTTTAAAAGAGTTATCATTTCTGAACATTTTTTCTTACATTTCTTCAATTCTTCTTCGAAATCATTTGTTTTCTCTTTTTTTAACTCTATCCAATTTTCCCATTGAAATAAATGATTCAACTCACCTTATATACTTGATTAGGGATTTGTTTATCTTTCTGAAAATGCAGTTCCTCTTTCTTAGGCAACGAAATTTGCTTTGAATCCAATCTTCTCACAAATTCTCTTTGATCTCCGTTATAAGCGACTTTAAAACAATGATCTAATCCTTTTGTTTTGTCCGCCTCCTTAGATAGGTTGATTCTTCATACAATAAGAAGCTCCCTAAGAGTTGTTTTGATTGTTTTGGGGACAACAAGATTATCCACCTACACCCAACTACATGAAGCACCACATCACCCATATAACGTACAAACATAATTTGCCACAAAACGTCCATGTCTTCCGATCACACTTTCCAGCTAATCCCTATTTCCAAGTGATTATGCGTTGGGAGGGAAGCCATCTTGGGAATCCAACAAAAAAATTGCATTCCTCCCATTTCCAATTCTCCATGTAAGGTGATCATTAATTAGCGAGTGACTCTCCTAGATGAAATTCCAGATAAGAGAGCCACTCGGCGAGTTGGACATTGTTAGGATCTTCCTCAAATCTAGACAATCTAGATACTTCCTTTGAATAATTTTGCACCATTGTCTATTAGGTTCTCGATACATTTTCCAACATAAGTTTGCTCCTAAGTGTTGGAAATAATTTCAAGTACCCTTTGCCTAATCTCTCATGTTTCAAATCCTCCCTATGCATATTATATCTGCAACATTTAAGATATCATTGAAAGCAAATCTCAACAAGATTTGAATGTATTCTCCATCAATTCCTCTAGTCTGTCCATCGTACCATTAGCTTGCTTCACACGGATTATCGACGATATAAAATATAATTTTATATTGTTGTTCTATTTCCTTAGGATGTTTTAGATGTCTCTCAGTCAATTCTTCAATGCATGTATGATTCTAGATTGTTCTTAAGACCTCCTTAAACGAGGCACATGTAATAGACTATGTGAGTGTTGATTGTTGAATGATCAGTAAATCATGAGGTAGAAACGTTGAATGTTGAAGCATTTGAATCAAATATTAAGTTTGATGAAATTGATAAATAGAGTTTTAGTCCTGTAGCACATGGTGCAGATTTCTATGTTATATTGTTTTTGCTTTGTTTATGTTTGTTTTTCTCCAGCTCCCCTATTTTAACATGTGGTATCAGAGCCAATGGTAACATGAAGAATCCTGGAAAGAGTCAAAAGAATATGTGGAGTGTTTTGCAATTGATAGGATAAAGTTCCCAAAAAAGAAGCCCATATATTTGAGGAGTATCATGGGAAAGCTCAAATCAGATGAGTTTGCAACTGAAACAAGAATGAAAATCACTATGTGCAGAAAGTTCTTAAGCTGCCATCTGTAGGAAAATATTATTGTCAGGAAACATGGGTAAGCTATTGTTGTTGGGAAGTCAAAACTGTAGAGATTTAAAAATCAAATGCAAAACATAGAGTTGCTGCTTTGTTTTCTAGTCAAGCTAGAAATAACCAAATCTCAATTGCGAAAAACAACAGGAGACATGCAACTTCTCTTCATTTAATCAACTGGAAATAAACAAAACAAAAAACAAACTAAAAAAAAAGAACTATTACAAATTTCTAGGAGTGATCAGAAGCTAGTCAACTAGACTTGTAGTGATCAAGAGCTATCAACAACTCTCTGTCAAGAGCTACGTAGAGCTCTACCTAGAGAAATCACTGCTCTTACAAATAACAAACAACTATTGTTGTTCAGGAACTATTGGGAGTTCAGAGAGAATGTTCTTCTCATAGTCTACTATTGCAATATTTTTCTCTGACTTCTTCTCTCAACTTTTTCCCAACTCTTTCTTGAACTGACTGACTAAAAAATGTGCCTTCTTAATTTTGAAATCACCTACCTCAGTAAATGTTGAATTCCAAAACAACTACCTTAATCAATTCTGGAGCTATCAGAAGCTGCAATGAGGGTCCCCAAAACTGGCAAACTACTCTTGACAGGTAGGTGAAGGCTATAGGGGCACTGGAAGATGAGCAGAGGCTCAAGAAATATTAAATTCCAACACTCCCCCTTTTTCCTGAGTCGACAAAACAACAAGATCAAATCTGATCTAGATCAACAGATCCCATTTTGTCTAAAACAAATATTCCCTCCTAAATTTCGAAATCACCTACCTCAGTAAATGTTGAATTCCAAAACAACTACCTTAATCAATTCTAGAGCTATCAAAAGCTGCAATGAGGATCCCCAAAACTGGCAAACTACTCTTGACAGGTAGGTGAAGGCTATAGGGGCATTGGAAGATGAGCAGAGGCTCAAGAAATATTAAATTCCAACACTCCCCCTTTTTCCTGAGTCGAAAAAACAACAAGATCAAATCTGATCTAGATCAACAATGCCCAATCTGCTCCTTCGACGCACAAAACTATCAATGCCCAAAGGCTTGGTGAATATATCTTCTAGCTGTTGCTCAGACCTACAAAACTTCATTTTAATTTCACCATTTTCAACCAATTCATGAATGAAATTATACCTGATTTCAATGTGCTTGCTTCTTGCATGAAACATAGGATTTTTCGTCAAAGCTATTGATGAAACATTGTCACAATATCTATCACTATTCCATCCTCTTGTTCTTCTTTCAAATCTACCAAGATTCTTCTCAGCCAAATAGTCTGAAATATTGCTGCATTTGCTTCTATATACTCAGCTTCAGTTGTTGATAGGGAAACAACATGTTGCTTCTTGGAAGCCCAAGAGATAGCATCCGAACCCAAATGAAATACATAGCCCAAAGTGCTGTTCCTATCATCCAAACCTGCCCAAGCACTATCATTGTAACCAACCAGCCCATATTCTTTTGCTGCTTTGTACAACACACCATATCCTTTTGTACCATTCACATACCTCTGGATTCTCTTACCCATTTTCCAATGGGTGTCTCTTGGAGTCTCCATGAATCTATAAACTAGACTCACTCCATGCATTATATTTGGCCTAGCTGTTGTCAAATACATCAAGCTTCCAACCAAGCTTTTGTACATGGTCGGATCCACATTGCTGCTGCAATCTTCTTTGCTCAACTTAAGACCTGTGGTTGTTGGTGTTGTGGCAGGCTTGCTCTGAAGCATTATAAATCTCTTCAAGATTTCATTTGCATACTTCTCTTGAGAGATAAAAATATAATCATGCATTTTTTTTACTTTTATGCCTAAAAAATAACTCAAGAGACCTAAATCTGTCATTTCAAATTCTCTTTACATGGCCTCTTTAAAATCAGCAATGAGGAAATCATCATCCCCAGTAAAAACTAAATCATCTACATACAAGACAATAATTAAAATGTTACAATTTTCTGTCTTGATGTAGAGAGTGGGCTCACCATCACTTTTGCTAAAGTCCTTGCTCATCAAATATGAATCAATCCTACTGTACCATGCCCATGGAGCTTGCTTCAGCCCATAAAGAGCCTTCTTTAGCCTATACACCTTGTGTTCTTGGTCTGGAACTTCATATCCAAAAGGTTGTTCCACATAAACCTCTTCTTTCAATACTCCATTAAGGAAGGCAGACTTCACATCCATTTGAAATACCTTCCATTTGTGTTGGGAAACAATAGCTATGACTGTCCTCACAGTCTCCATCCTAGCAAGAGGGGAAAATATCTTATCATAATCTCTTCAAAATTGCTATTTGTACCCCTTGACAACTAATCTTGCCTTGTGCTAGTCTATTCTTCCTTCAACATTGCTTTTGGTCTTATAGGCCCATTTTACTCCTATAGCTTGCTTGCTTGGAGGCAATTCAATCAACTCCCATGTATTGTTTCTTTCTAATGCATCTATTTCCTCATCCATGGCTTCACACCATTTATCCTCTTTCATAGCTTCTTCAAAAAAATTGGATCATTGTGAGAAAATAGTGCAAAATTCACGCTCTCATCAAATTCATCATCATACCTTTCATTTGGTAGATCTCCCTTAGACTCTTGGTCTTTCTTGGCATTAGGGAGGCGAGAGTGGGGTCTAAATTTTCAGTGTTGCTGCTGTTCTATTGAACAAGCTGAATCTGGAGCGATCGGGAGCTATCAAGAGCTCTTCAGGAGATGTCAGGAGCTCATCCAAAACTGTCAAAAGCTTGATGGGAGCTGTTAGGAGCTGAATTTCTGGCTATTTGTGGCTACTTCCCTTTCTGTCTATTCTAATTAGGAGCTATCAAGAGCCATCACTTTCTATTGCTGTAGAATTTTCCAAATCTTCATCTTCAATTTCTTCATTAGTTTGCAATGTCAGGAGCTATCGGGAGCTATTAGAATCTGTTGTGCCATCCCATGATTGATCTTATAAAAAATCCACATCTCTACAAATGATAATTTTAAAGGTGACAAGATTGTACAACCTATAGGCTTTGGAATCTTCACTGTAGCCCTTGAAAATGCACTTTCCACCCTTGTCATCCAAGTTTTTTTTTTTTTTTTTAGGCACGTGTGCATAGGCCACACATCCAAACACTCTCAAGTGTTCAACCGTCCATCTTCGTTTTGTCCATACCTCTTGAGGTATCTTGTCACGGACTACCTTAGTTGGACTTCTATTAATCAAATGCATGGTTGTTGCAACAACCTCTCCCCAATATTCTCTAGGGAGTCCTTTTGCTTTTAGCATGCTTCTTGCCATCTCTATGATGGTTTTGTTTTTCCTTTTAGCCCCTCCATTTTGTTGTGGAGTGTAATTGGCTATAAGCTCCTTTTTTATGCCATTTTTTTTGCAAAAATTCACAAAACAATTGGAGGTGTACTCGCCTCCTCTATCTAACCTTAGGACTTTAATAAAATGTTCACTCTCTTTTTCAGCCTAGGATTTAAACAATAAAAACTTATTAAATGCATCAGACTTGTGCTGCAAAAAATAAACCCATGTCTTATGGCTGAAATCATCAATAAAGGTCATAAAAAATCTTCTATTACCAATGGAAGTGATTTGCATAGGGCCTACCAAATATGTGTGCACCAACTCCAATGGTGCTCTTGCCCTTGTAGATTTGACCGATTGAAAGGGATGCCTATGTTGCTTTCCCAAAATACAAGCCTCACATCTAACATTATGCTCTACTATCCTTGGCAAACCATCAACCATCTTGCTTTTGGACAAAAGACTTAAACCAACATAGCCTAAATGTCCATACCTAAGATTCCATAGCTTGGAGGGGTCTTTAATGGTGCTCTTGAGGGCTGCAAGTTGTACTGTTGTACATTTTCCATCCATGAGAGGTGCTGCAATAGACTGAGATGAGAAGCATGTCTCAATCTTCAATGGAAACATCTGGTTCTTTGTCATTTTTATTGCTGCAAACACCTTTGTTCATTCTTGTCATAAATGACACATTTTCCCTTCTCCATCAGCACTTTGTATCCGTTATGGATCAGTTGTCCTACACTCATGAAGTTAAGCTTTAACCCCGGTGCAAAGAGCACATTTTGAACCTCCTTCTCTTCATCCTGCTTGGTGTGGATCATGATAGATCCTTTTCCTTTAATAGGAACTACTCCATTATTCTCCATTCTAATTTTTGATTTAATATTTTTGTCAATGAAAGAAAAAAGACTTTCATTACCACTCATGTGGTTGCTGCAACCACTATCCAAGCACCAAAATTCACGGTTTCCTTCTTCACCAACATTGCACATGATGAAGGTTGTTGACTGATTGCCTTCAGCCACATTTGAATCAGCAATATTAGCATTCTCTTTGCTGATTATTGTGCTTCTTCCAACACTCACTAGCATAGTGTCCAAACTTGTGATAATAGTAGCACTCAATGTTTCTCTTGTCAATTCTCCCACTCAAATTTCTATTCTTTGTGCCTCTTCGAGAGTTGTTCTGAGAGCTTTTTGCTCCCTCTTGGCTGCTTGCTCATCTCAAGCTTTCTCCACTAGCATTTCCTTGACTGGATCTACCTCTACCTCTTCGGGAGCCATTTCTACATCTCCCTTTGCCTCTTGCATTTGACTGAGCTTTGAAAGCTTTCTCATGGGAATTAGTAACAGGCCTTTTTAAATGCTACTCATGGGTATGGAGAGAACCCATTAACTTATCCACTGTCAAAGTAGAAAGGTTTTTCGTTGCTTCAATATAAATGACAAGAGGATCATAACTCATGGGTAGACATCGAAGAATTTTTTCAACAATCTTTAGCTCCTCTAACACATCTCCATTTTCTCTTAGCTGGTTCAACAAACTGGAGAACCTTGTTTGAAAGTCTACAACAGACTAACTTTCTTTCATCTCAATAACTTTGAACTCTCTTCGAAGTAGCTAGAACTTCACACCTCTGACTTTATCAGTCCCTTTGTAGCTAGTCTCAATGATTTACCAAGCTTCTTTTGCATACTCAACTGCTACTATTCTGGGAAAAATGGCCTCTGTCAAGGCTGCTTCGATCAAACTCAAAGCTTTTGCATCCTTATTCCTCTGCTCCTTTAGTTGGGTCTTCTGGTTATTTGTGAGAGCTACAAATGCAGCTGGGTCAGTGATATCCACAAATCCATTTATGAGAAAATCCCACAAATCATTGTCCACCATGGTGGTCTTCATCTTCTTGGCCAAAATGTCATAGTTCTATCCATTAAAGGATGGTGGTTGCTGCCAACTCCTTGGTTCATCTCCAACCATGTCTCCTACAACAAAAAACTCAACACCTAGAGAATACAAATGTCGAAATTCACAAGGAAATGGGGCCTATGACTCTGATACCATGTAGAGATTTGAAAACCAAATGTAAAACACAAAGTTGCTACTTTGTTTTCTAGTCAAGCTGGAAATACCCAAATCTCAATTGCGGAAACAACAGGAGACATGAAACTTCTTCTCTTCATTTAATCAACTGGAAATAAACAAAACAAAAAACAAACTAAAAAACAAGAACTATTACAACTTTCTAGGAATGATCAAAAGTTGCTCAAACAAACTTGTAGTGATCAAGAGCTATCAACAACTCTTTGTCAAGAGCTATGTAGAGCTCTACCTGGAGTAATCATTGCTCTTACAAATAACAAATAGATGCTGCAGTTCAGGAACTACTCAGAGTTTAGAGAGAATGTTCTTCTCACAGTCGGCTACTGCAATCTTTTTCTTTGACTTCTTCTCTCAACTTTTTCCCAACTCTTTCTCCAACTGATAGACTGAAAAATGTGCCTTCAATCCATTTTGTCTAAAACAAACATTCCCTCCTAAATTTTGAAATCACCTACCTCAGTAAATGCTGAATTCAAAAATAGCTACCTTAATCAATTTTGGAGCTGTTAGGAGCTGCAAGGAGGATCCCCAAAACTAACAAACTGCTTCTGATAGGTAAGTGAGGGCTGCAGGGGCACTGGTGGATGAGCAGAGGCTCAGGAAACATTTAATTCCAATAGTTATTTGGTGTGGCTCAAAATCTGGGGAGTTCTCGGTCAAGTTAGGTTATGAAATTTAGAGGCAACACCCTCATGAGGTGGCTTGGCCGGTTTCTCTATGCTGGAAGAAAGGCATACTTCCAAAGGCGATCTCTTTTGTCTAGATTACTTTACACTAAAGAATTATGATAGGACACAAGTTAACTAAGTATGGTTTCATTCGTTTGAATATGTGTATAACATGGAGTAAGGATTGTGTTCACAACAAATCACTTTTTTCTCAATTGCTCATTCACTGCTAAATGTTGGGACTAGCTATTTAATTATTTGGGGCTGGCAACACTCAAACAAAATGATCTACTAAAATTCTTGTGAAGTTGGCCAACTCAGAAGAGAGACAATGTTTAGGCAGCTGCTTGGTTGGTGACCCCATCTATGTTGGTGTGGCATGTTTGGAAAGAATGCATCCACCATACCTTTAAAGAATCATGCTTGTCGAGGGGTGAGGTCATACAAAGATTGAATTTGGCATTGTTGAGTTGCTCAATTCAAATATGTCGAAAAGAAAGACGTGTTTCTTTGATTGGGATAGTAGACTTCAGAAAGAGTGGTGCACTCTGAAACCACCAAGCCAATTGTCTTTGAATAAGTCTAAAAAGAGAATGTTGGTGAGATGGGCCCCACAAGTGGTTGGCCATTATAATCTCAATTTTAACGGCTCCTCAAAGGCAATGGCTACGCAACATACAAAATCGATGCCATGTCATGCAATGCCCATCCTGCATTTTAACAATCTGTTAGAAGGGGGAGGAATGAGAAGAATGGGCCTGCTTCCATCGGTGGTACACATCCATCAGTGGTACACCCCTGTCACATCATCTACATTGATCGGCTTCCCATCCACACTAACTTAACATGCTAGAAATCCTTGTATTCTTAAGTTAAATGACTTTTTAAAAATAAATATTTTGGTCAGAGAATTGATGAAAGAAAAGGTGTTCGATAATTTAAAATAATTATTACTAGCAATCGCACCTTCATGTGCAATAGGTACGTCGAAGATCTACAAAGATTAATATGTGATTGGAAAATAGTAAAGGAGCATTCAAATTGAAATTATTCTTCTTTTAGATGTGAGTCATTATTGGTTAGAAGCAAATGCCTATTAGTTTATTTGATACTTTTGTCAACAAGGAGAATCCAACATTTATGTATATTGTCTTCATTGATCTCTGCCCTAAGTTCACTGCACCAGAAATCTTCATTGACTATATAAATAAATATATAAAAGATTATTTCAATACATTGAATCCAAAACTAAAGAATATGACTTAATCAAAACAAAATATAAAGTTTTCCCATGGGATGCCCGATTCCTTGCTAATGGAGGTTGTATTTTTATGGTAAAGATCCTTATGCTCAGGGAAAGACAATAAGTTGAAACAAACGATGTATGGAAAATTAGAGTTCTGAAAATTTAATCCATAATAATTGGGTTAGTGTTAGGGTTGGTAAAAATTCAACAAAATCACCACAGAAATTAGAACCAAAATAATAGAATCACTATTTTTTAGGAATATTGGGATTAAATTGCAATTATTGAAACAATTGTTGCATAGCCAAAGACGATGTATAAAACTTGTGTTGAATTAAAAAAAATGCTAGTATTTATCACAATAGGTTAGAATTTATGGTACCATGTAAATCAAAACAATGAATGAACAAATTGTGCTTTATGAATCAAATTGTTATACCAATGCTAAAAAGAACCTTTTACTGTAATGAATTTTCATTATATTCATTTTTTTTACAAAATGCAATAAATATTTTCACTAAGGCCTTGAAAACTTGTCACATTATTGTACACCCTAGATAAGAACTTAGAGAACTTTTGACCAAGTAAAATAGAAGCCACCATCCATGACCTGTCACTTCTATTATGTGTTTTAAAACATAAAAAACTAACAAACTACTCTCCAGACAGAGTAGTTCCACCCCCCAAAACAATCCTAAACTTCTCAACTTTCAATCAAGTAGATTAAAAATTATTTGTAGATCCTAAATAAGTATTAGATATTAGCAGTATGTCAAAATTATATGTCCACTACTGAGATAAGATTTTTTCTGTTGTTGCAACTTAGATCTGAGAAGTGGCCAAATAGAGAGTGTTATTTTGCTGCTCAGAGAATCCATTATTTGGGGAAAGTTTGCAATGATCAATAGATTTCCAAAAGAAATATAAAACATCCATCACAAACATCAGTTTATAATAAATATAGAATCTAACCTTAGATTTTTTGTAAGCATCCACTTATTAGAATTATAAAATAAATAAATAAAAATGAGTGTTTTTGTCTGAAGTGACTCATAATTGTGAATCAAGTGAACTAAAACCTTTGTTGATCCCAAATCAGACTTTGGGATCAAAGAAATGGGCTAAAATTTCAATAGAGATTTGAATCTCCAACTCCCCTTTTATTTTAACATAGCTTAGATTGCTATATGGATATAACATGAGCAACATATGGCCACGGTTGAGTTTCAAATATGGCCAAGTTTGAGTTTCAAATATGGCCAAGGTTGAGTTTCTATGGCTAGCCTTGGCCAAGGTTTATTGCATATCTGTTGCATAAATAGATCCAACCAAGAACAAAAACATAAAAAAACTCACCCATGACTGCCTCCATGGTCTTCATTTTCACTTCAATCTCGATAAATAACATTAATAGTATCATTGGGAGTAATGGTAGCAGTTATGATGACATTTTCTACTACAAGTAAATTAATAGTTTCATAGTACAAGTGATGGTAAACTTTTTTGACTTTGTATAAATATATTTTGGGCATCCATTATAATCGATGCCTCTATAAATAGCTCTATTTTTATAAATACTTACACAAACTTCTCATTTTTATCTATTTTGCTTTCTAAAATTTTTGCCAAGCGTAAGTAAGATTATCATTGCATTAGAATAATGGTAATTGTTACGACAACACTAGATATAAAATCTATATCATCTAAAACCAAACATCTTAACCTTTTATGTATACTTTGTGACCTATTATGTGATTATTATAATTGATTCTACAACAAAACAAAATGAACCCAATTGCAGCAACTTATGTGGCATATTTTCTAACCTTCCAAACAAGTATGATGATATCATATTGAGGACCATTGAAAGAGGAAACTGGATTTATAGCAACCCCAATAGCTACTCTTCCGTTGGTTTGGATGAAACCTAAACACAATGGTTTATAATGTCTTGTCTCCTAGTAAGAATCACTCAACAAGATCCATTTCAGATTAGTAATTACCAAAATCAATCTTGACAGTAAAATCTCATCTATGATTTGATCACTGACATGATTCAGTTAGTGTCTCATTTTGACAAATTGAATGCTAAATATGCACCTATAAATGGATCTCATAGCCATCAAAATTTGACTCTTCAAGTTGAGCCTTGTGGTATCCCTACCCAAATATCTAGTAACATCATGAATGGGCCTTGAATACCAATTAGTACATCAAGTGGGTAGCTTATAGTTGTATCACCATTGATGTATGAGGTAAAGATCTTCATTTTATTTTTTGGTTTGTTTTTATAATACTTTGCACTCATTCCATTCACATAAATTATTTAATCAATATGATGGAAGATAACACTTCTTACCATGGGTCAATGGTAAATAGGGCATTAGCTGGATATTCTCAACACTCTCCTACATGAAAAATTGGATCATCATAATCAACAAGATAGGAATGAGAAAACAAAGTTCTTAAGCAACATTAATGTAGATTACATGACATGTTCCTTTGTTTTTCTTTCAGCCATTGGTGGTGTGAGTACTATGCTATTCCAAAAAATGAGAAAGAATTGAATTGTTGTCAAGGAAGTACACATTTTTGTTTCTCACAATTGGGAACTGTTAGGTTTGTAAATACACCTATAATGATATTTGCAAAATTTATCTGTAAATAGGATTTTTTGATTTGATTAAGAAATGTATAGCAATCCTAAATGAGAGCTCCTAGCACAATTATCTCCATGTCAATATTAGATCTGAATGATCCACACATCAGAAAATTGCAAAGGCATCTCAAAATCACTATTCCATATTTTTATTTGAATTCTATATTTCAATTCATTACATGTGATGATAGAAGCATTTTAAGAAATTCCCGCCTGAGCATGTTGTCTCCTGGGCTTACCTATTGATGATCAATGCAACAACAAAATGTTTCAACACAGTAATTTATGATTTTCATGATCTATGAGGTGTGCCAATATAAAACATAAGAGGATCTATGTGTCAATGATATACCCACCTGCCAGCCTGCTTCAATGTTGTTAAGATCAGAGCCATCAAATGACCTTGAGAGAACCCACATCTGAGACAAGATGAACTCGCCAGGGGCTTCTATGTGGGCTTCCCAAACATTTATACTTGCTTTTGCACCATAGTATTCTCCTCCTTTTACAAAGACTTTTTGCATGCTGCATACCAAAAGCTTACAAAAGAAAATCATATAGTATATTCATGACTTATCATCCTTGCACAAAGGCTATGACAACCTGAGAAGAACAAAACAATAAACACTACCACTATATATTCAACAAAGAAATAAACACTTCCACTATAATAGTCATTCTAGATTTGTATGTGTCATACTTGACGTATGAACTTGTAGAATACCTACAATAATACTTCATGTCCATTCCCATCTGTCATAGTGGGTTTTGGAGACACCCACCATCTTGTTTTCTTAGACTTTTTTTTTCCATATTTCTTAGGAGAAGCAGCATGCATTAGATCATCCTAGAAGCAGATAACAAAATTAACATAAAGTATGAAACAAACAGAGTCCATGTTCAGGGACACTAAACCCCAACTCTAAACATCAAAAAAATGAAACCTAGCTTGTACACATAAAGCCTTGGCCCCTAAAGCTTTCAAAAGAAACCCTAGTTTGAAATGCTTTCATAATCCTATACTAAGATCTAAAATCATGTTGATAAAAGCAACCATGAGAGCAACATTCTTACCTAGCTTCCTTCTCAAACCAAAGTTGTTAAGTTACCACACCTCAAGTTTCTACAAAAATTGTGTCGAGCTCTATTACGCTAAGTTACCCTAGAAGCCTAATACCGTTAACCGCCATCTACTTCACCATCCATTATAAATTTTGCAATAACTGCTATGTTGCTTCACCAGCAAGGAAGAAAAAGGTGCATAAACAGCAGGAAAAATGGTAAAAAATGATGAATGACAAAGATTCATTACATCATGGTTACAAAATGCAGAATATTTTTCATAATGTTGACGGGTGACAGATTTGCTAAGACTGAATTTTGACACTTCAAGCAAAGTAGCTTTTTTTTCGTTGCATATTTTGTAGCCGTTGCTCGAGGTTTTTGAGGGTTTTGAGCCCCCATTTGCAACTTTCGCCATTTCTACACAACTTCAAACCCTGATCCACAATACTATATGAACCTAGGGTTTGTAAATTTAAAAGAAAGTATTTAGAAAATGATATAAACCTAATGTTTGCAGAGTGGCTTTTCTAGCATCTCTGTTTTTGGGCAATGGGTCTGTCACAGTGGTGTTTCTTTGTACATTGGCGAAGCATTGGCCTAGGGTAAGAGGTTTCCTCTGATCTATGCACCGCTTGGTACTCCTCGTAGCAATCTATGCCTGGATGACACGCTCAACCCAATGGCGGTGAATGGGAAAAGATGATTAGCGAGAAGGAAAAATCTACGACAAAGCGACGGTTTTCATTGCGCATTTTATGTTCGGTGAACGTTAAAGCGAAAAAAAAGGAAGTAAAAATGAGGTCAGCATTCTTTCGATTGTATCCCATCCCTTCTGCAACAATATGCGTTGTTGATTTACTTTGTTAGGTCCCTCTTTTCAAATAACATCCCTTCTGCAACAATATGCATTGTTGATTTACTTTGTTAGGTCTCTCTTTTCAAATAGGTCGGCATAATTATTTTAAGGTTCATATTTATATTGAATATTTATCAAAGAATAAATAAATTAAATTGAAATTAAATTAATTTTATTATTAAATTTTAAATAATTAAAATATTTAAGTTTTTTTATTTGATTTTGAATTTATTTTTTTATCTTTATTCATATTAATCAAATTATTTGTAATTTTTATCAAGTTTGAAATGTCCTAATTTTTAATTTAGATTTAAGTTTTTAAAATTTAGGGTTTTTTAATTTTTTTTTATAAATTTAATACAAATAAATTAATAATTATCATATATAGATTTTTAAGATGTATAACTATCAAGTTATATATTTTTAATAATCTTCTTAAGATAGTTTTCATAACAATCCAGATAAAATTAAAATAATAACAATATTATCTAAATATTTTTATTTTAATATTGGTGCATCATAGTAATCATTAGTAAAATTTAAATTGAGAAATTTTTAAAAATAATTTTTAATATATTAATTATTTTATTAAAATAAAAAATAAAGTTATCATTTTAAATTAAAATAAGTAAAACTATATGAAATAAATATATAGATAAAAATTAAATTACACATAAGATAAATATATAGGTAAATTAAATTACACATAGGTAAATAAATATATAGGTTAAAATAAGTTAAATTTTATTTAGAAGTTTTAATATATATTTGGTATTATAAATTTAGAAATTTAATAAAAGAACTTACTAAATTTTATAAAAGTAAGTTTTGAAATTAGTATACTTCAAATTAACAAATATTCAATATTTTTTAAAATAGGATATCTCTTTTTACATAGATTTATTTAAGCAATCCTTTCCAATCAAAAATATTATTTATCATGATACCATATTGAAAAAATGTGAAGTTTCTAAAATTTAGATAATTAAGTATGAATGAAATTTGTTAAATTTACTATTGCGTATAAGTTTATACATTAATATGCTAATTTTAAAAACAAAAATATTCTTTGATAGCATTATAAAATATTTTTTTGACAGTAGAATAATAATTAAATTATAAAAGAATGAAAAATAATTATTCTTTTCAAAAATTCTAAATTAATGATTTAAAATTAGAAATTAGAAAATTAAATTACCAAAATCTGAAATTTACAATCACACTAAAATATGTTTCTAAATTCATATATTTAAATCATAAAAAATATATATTTTTTAATAAAATTGAAAACATTTTAAAAAGGAAAAAATATTCATATTCTATTTTATTCAAAATCAATATATATTAAGAAATATTATAAATTTAAGGTTTCACTAAATATTTTATTATACAAAAACATAGAAACTTACATATGCATCTAATAGAAAGACTTTTCATAATAAGTGCACATCTTATTTTAAACAATTGCAAAATTAAATACAAAGAAAATATAACAAATTAATTATAACAAATAAAAATAAGTTCTTAAATTAATATATATTTAAAACTATTATATCTATCTTTAAAAAAATGCAATAAAGAATTACATTTACACTTATTATATAGTTTTAAAATAATTTATATAATATTATTATTATGGTTAGGGTTAGATTACAATTTAATTATGGTTAAGATTACAATGAACATTGTCAAGGTTAAGGTTCAATTAGGATTAAAGTTCAATGAGGTTGATGGTTTAATTATTGTTAAAGTTAGGTTTAGATTAGTGTGAGGGTTCTACAATTAGTTAAGGTCAAGGTTCTTATAGGTTTATAATTATTGTTATGGTTAATTAGGATTAGAATTACAATTTGCAAGGTTAGGGTTAGATTAGTATGAGGGTTCTAGGATGAAATAAGGTTAGGATTTGTATAGTGTTACAATTACTATTACAATTCAATAAGGATTAGGTTTAGGTTTGACATTATGATTCATTTGGGGTTAGGGATGGGGTTAGCCTTTAATTATGCTTATATTTTGGTTAGGATTAGGGTTCATTTAGCAATATATTAAATATATTATTATAATATTTTAAATATAATAATTTAGAGGGAGTGGACCATGGTTAGAATTACGGTTAGGGTAGGATTAGGGTTAGAATAAAGTTTTAATCTAATTAGAGTTACATTCAGTTTTAATACATTCACAAGAATTAGAGTTCAATCTATGATTAGAATTATGGATGCATTAAGAAGAGGATTGAAAGGATATAGATTGCACATGGAATCTAAAATAATTAAAATTTTAATAAGACAAATAATTATAAAATTAACTCAAATAAATTTTAAGTAATATTTATAATTTAATAAAAAACATAAATAATTAAAATAAATTTCAAACTTAAATCTAAACTAAAAATTAAAACATTTCAAACTTGATACAAATTACAAATAATTTGATTAATCTAAATTAAGATAAAAAATTAAATTCAAAATCAATTAAAAAAACTTAAATATTTTAATTATTTAAAATTTAGTAACAAAATTAATTTAATTTCAATTGAATTTATTTATTCTTTGATAAATCTTCAGTATAAATATGAACCTTAAAATAATAATAATTATTTTAAATTATCGAACACCTTTTCTTTCATCAATTCTCTCATTAAAATATTTATTTTTAAAAAATCATTTAACTTAATAATACAAGGATTGCCAGCGTGTTAAGTCAGTGTGTACCGCCGATGGAAGCAGGCCCATTCTTCCCATTCCTTCCCCTTCTGAGAGACAGTTAAGATACAGGATGGGCTGGGCATGACATGGCATCGGTTTTGTATGCTGCGTAGCCATTGCCCTCCTCAAAGGGAAACTATGGTCTTTCGAGAGTGGGCTACGTAATAAGGGACAGTACAGGAATATGTATCTATGCTTTGGCCAGAAAGATTGGGTTCGTCACTAACAATGAGGCTGAGATCGAAGCCTTAGCGTGTGGGCTATATCTGTGTTTGGTAAAGGGAATTAAGGTGATAGAGGTGGAAGGAGATTCACAGGTATGACTGAATTCGGTGGAAAATAAGTGGTCTCCTAACTGGAAGCTCAAGTCATGGGTATCAAAAATATGGAAGACCTTGGATAAATTTGAGGGCTTTCCTTTAAAATATGTGTATCGAGAAGCGACGTTTTGGTTGATCGTTTGGAAAACTTGGGAGTACTTGAGGACATCGTGGAAATACTTTTTGATGAGTCATCCCTCCCAAGTGAACTACAAAATCTTGCTAAGTAACGAAATGATGATGACGGGGAGCCATGTACAACATGGTCTCTAACTATTCGATACTCCTGCTCTCCCTTGTCGGTTTACTTTAGTTTGTTTTTGGTGTTGAATTGTGAACCGTGGTATGGTGAGTACTTGATGATTGCCATTCAAATTCTCTGCACTATATAAAGATGGCCTGTCTCACATTTTATGATGTGGAGGCTGATCAAATAATGCATAATCTTCTTTGGGCGATTGTCTGAATATTCTCTGGCCAGTATTTTACGAACTGGAATTGTCTCGATGCTAGGTTTGATTTATTCTTTTGAACTCGTGTCGTGACTTCTAGAAGAGGGGTTGCACTATAAATCTCTCCTTAAGGGCTCAACTTTACGTGCATTGAAATGGCAAATCACTTTGGCATAATTTGCAGATGTGGTACTGGAGATGGCGGGTGTCGGGCAGAGGAAATGGTTGATGAGCAGATTGCTATCTCTTCAATAAAGCATCCGCTAAAGAGAAAGAGGCAATGAAAAAGGTGATTGGAGTTGACTTCTGGGCTGGGGGTCATACCCACGATGGGTTGGTCCTGGAGTGATTCTTTGCCAGTTATGTGCAGATCGTTGGTGCCAGGGTGTGGGGTGTCTTTGCTGCAAGTAGATTCCTAGGCAAGGAGCTGGTTGGTCTGGTAATGGACTCTCTTGATCATGTGCCTACTGAACTCTCTCATGGACTAGCATTGGGAATATGGAGCCTTAATGAGGAAAAGAAGAAGGGTAAACTGCACAAAGCCTGTAAATTGTACAAAAATGGAGTGGAAAATAAGTATAACATACAGGATTTCATGATTTTTTTGGAGGTTAATCCTGATCTGATCGACCAAAATCTTGTGATCGGGTTGGTTGATATTGTTGAGGGCGTGGGGTATCTATACCACTGAGCGTCTTGGATTTCTTTCTATAATCTTCTCTTCTTTTCAATCAATATAAGGAGCTACCCCGTGCTTACAAAAAAAAATAAAAAAAAATAAAATTTATTTAATTATGGAAAGAAAAAGATATAGGGAGCTACCCCATGCTTACGAAAAGAAAATAATAAATAAAATTTATTTAATTATGGAGAGAAAAAGATAAATTAGTGATGTAATTTAAATAAAATTTATATTTATTTAAATTAATTAAAAAATAAATAAAATAAAGCGAATTAATTAAATAAATGAATATGACATTAGAGAATAATTAAATAATTAAAATTATTTAATTATGTATAAAACAAGGCGAATTAATGATAAAATGTTGCTTGCAAGTTCGAGACATATTTTAGTGTCTACACTTTTCCCTTCTTTGATGCAATACGATTTTGAGCATTGTACGAAAGAATAGTCATGAAAATTCAGCTCAAAACTTGCCTTAATGTGCCTTGATGAATGTAGGATAGGATGATGTCGCCTTAGAAAAATATTTATAAAAAACAAATCCAAAAAAATTGGCAAGTTTGTCGACAAGCTAATTTGATAGATGCAAATGCATTGACGATGAAAATATAGACTCAAAATTCGATCTAGGATCTGATATTTGGGCTCAAAGGAAAGATTGATGCGGCTAGTTATGAAGGTAGGGCCTTCTTAGGTCGAATTAGGTTATAAATATACCATAAGGGGGGTGAAAATAGGTCATTTGTGCACTTTTTCTTTAGGAGTTTAGGAGCTCTAGTTTGAGATTTCTTTCAGAGTTGATGTCAAGATGTCACCTATACCAATTGCTACAAACTATAAATATATACGATTTTATGGACATGAGGAGGGATTGGGTGTGGTGATATGTATGTAAACCTTGCTTCATGATTTTTTATTTTTGTGTACATTTTAGGGCTCAAAGAAGAGCAAACAAATTTGTGGTGCAGTTTTTGCACCACAACTATTATCATGTTCGTCACAATCATGATGGCGTGCACTATAATCAAAAAGTGCAATGAAATCATTTTCTAGTACCACATAGGTGTGATGTAGGATTAGCTTACTCATAATTGTAAATTGCACCGTAATTATGTTGGTACGATGCAATTGCAAGGGGAAATGACACAATTCAATTGTGGAAATGATGCGTATGAATGATAGTGTGATGCATTTGATTAATAGGCTAATTTCGGCAATTCCTAGCAAAATTTTAAAAATCCAATAGCTCAAATAGGTTAAGTTAGATGCCATGATTGACATGATACGCTTTGCATGACTGGAGGTGAGATTGAAACTGATATATACATGAGAGAGCCAATTGGAATCCTTTACACTACGATATCACCTAGTTGTGGAGGATTAGGATACATTGACTGCTCTTGGCTTATACCATGTAATATTCAAGCCTATTCTGGGAGCTAATAGGGGCTTATTGACAACATTGGCAAAGAGGTGACAGTCGGAGATGATTTCATTCCACCTACCAACTGGTGAGGCGACCGTGACATTAGAGAACATTTGGAGGATTCTACAACTTCCTATTCATGGGGAGCAAGTGGTTTATGATACTGGGTAGGGATTAGTGGTGATGCAGTAGGTTTTCGAGATAGACACTCTAGTTGAGCTAGGAGTGGAGGACTATGATATCGGGTGGGACACCCTAGGATATAGGTACTATAAGCTTATTGTTGTTCTATGCTTGATGATTTTAGAAGTGGTATGCCTAGATAAACATGGCCATAGGTTTTTGGTGGGATGGAGGGAGATGCTAGAGGGCATGATGATAAAGGTGACTATATATGTGTGGGGACCCTACCTTCTGGTGATGCTATAGTTTTAGCTATATGATGTAGCTTACAACTATGGATAGAACATTAGCTACATGATGACACTACTAATGGTATGGGCATGGGAGCACATTGCCATGTTTTGACCGCTAGTGGATAGGTACTTGGCTCTGGGATTAGCCTATGTATACATTTATGGAGGAGAGGTGACTCAGATCCAAGTGCAAGATGTTGGTTATTTGAGGTATGTTATTGACATGATGGATGGGTTTACAAGGAGACCCTACAGGGATTATGCAAGTTGGGATGATGATGGGGGAAACCTACCCTACTACAATAATACATGATATTTGATCGGTTGCATAGTCTTGGCACACCATGTCATAGAGAAACATCTACCAAAGAGGGTGTTGAGACATTTTGGAGAGCATCAAGGATTTCCAACAGGCACAATAGATTTTTCACAATTAGTTAGAGAGGTCCCACAGGGGGCCTATGGTCAATTTTCAGGTGGCCATGTGGGAGATTGCAACTCTACAGTCTATGCACTAGGGAGCAGTGAGTGATGTAGCCACTTTAGGCACTACCCTAGACTATGACACATGGTGGGTTGCTCATAGACCTACACCTTTCATATAATCAGACCAACCAAGACCACTAGAGAGGATGGGTTGAGGACTACAAGGGAGGCTACGAGGTAGAGGCAGGGGAGGTGGTTGAGATGGAGATGGAGATGAAGATGATGGTGCAGATGGAGGTGATAGATGAAAGAGATAGAGGTAGAGCTGATAAAGGTAGAGAAAACAAAGGCTAAAGACAAGATGATAGGGGGAGATAGGGGAGGATAAGGTTACCACCATGAGGAGGCCAAAGAGTACCACAAAATATGCCACCCATTAAGGAAGAGGGGGAGAAGATGGAGGTAGAGGTGGAGGAGGTGAGAGATGAGGTGGTGAGGGATGAGGAGATTACCATGATGGAGGATATAGCAACAAAGGAGAGGGTATCCAAGGATGTTTCTATTTAAGAGGAGGGTCTACACAACATCATGATTAGGGATGTGATCATGGATGTGGTCAGAGAGGATGTAAAGTATGTGGGTCAGGGTCCCTAGGCATAGATACAAGAACTTTAGGCATAGCTATAGATGTTGTAGGCACAAGTGGCACATATACCAATATTACAGGGTCAGGTACAAACATTGATAGCTGAGAGAGATTAGGCAATGATCAAGGAATAGAGAGCAGAGAAGCAATCTATTGAGTTCATTGCCACAATGAGTGAGCCATCTACATCATTTGTGGACACTATGTACTAAGTGAGTAGAGAGGCATAATACTAATGAGATCTATATGAGCATGCAGTGCTAGAGACTACTAGGGCACCCAATTTCTAGAGCCATAGTCAGAGCAAGACACACTCATGCATGGCTCAAAGTAGCAAGGGAGTCTCACATATATTATCCTCTCCCTATGTTATACCCTCAAGATCACAATAGAGGGAGGAGAGACCATTAGGTTTAGGAGATGAGGGTAGCATAGGCTAGGCTTGTTTTTATATGCATTTAGACACATATTTTTTATCGAGCCCGCGAGCTCCAGTTTTGACATACATCATGATATTGTATTGTGACATAATTTTTATATGTATATGGGATACATGATTTTTGCAATGACAACCTGACGTGTTTTATTTTATATGCATATTCCTTATGTTTCTCTATGTGATATGATGTTATGGATGCACTTCATGGATGTGTGATGCTTGCTATATGATACAATGTAATGGATAAACAATGTATGATTTATGCTAATACATGTTTATGATATATGGATGGATGCACATGATTCTATTGTATATTTATGTATGTTATTATGTATAGATGAAATGTATATGATTTGATGCTTATGACATGGTTTATGCAATGATTAAATGGATGGTGATACTACATGATAGGATGCTATGTATATTTTATTTTCTAATGCAATATGGATGACCTAATCTACATATGATGATGCCTATGGTGTCCTAACATGATTGTGGATTCTAGATGGTACTACTAATGCATTTTATTTTTTTCATAGTATGCTATCATGATGAATACAAGGATAAATAGATGAGATGTTAGTGTGGAATGAGGTTGGAAAGGATGGAAAATGAAATAGATGAATTGGGCTTGCTATCTTGAGATCTTTCTAATAAATGATAAAGATTTTATTTTATTGCATAATTATCATTAGAAAACTTATTATGGCAATGGATGAAGAACACCAAGATATGACATAGACCAAGGTTTGATAGATCATCCCTTGTGAAAAAAGATACCTAACAAACAAGCAGTGTCATGACGTAGACTAGTAACCATAGAACCTTGTCTGAATATGTGAGGAAGTAACCACAAAGCATGTTAATCCTAATGCAAGAAGCATCAAATTGAACTTTTCCATGTGTAGGATGTTTTGATTATTCCAAATGGAACTCTAAACACACACAAGGAGCCTAGTTGCCCTAGTCATATTTCCAAGACAAACCAGAAACAACAATCACAGAGAAAAAGGTAATGATCCATCATCACTCCTCTAAATCCCTTTGGGAAATTCTCAAGAGGCATAGTAATTGTAAGGTAGGGGGATCAACCACACCAAGGCTCTAGATCATGGAGAGCTGAGAGTGAAGGGATACACTATCTTACCTCGATATAATGGGTGTTCAAGGAAAGGATAGAGAATGACGAGTAGTCTCAAGTGCTTCTATCACTCTATAGATCCAAAAACTCGAATGGGGCTAGATGAGTTGGTTTCAAGAATCTGAACTACACCTCAAACAACTCTTTGCTCAAGGATAGCAGCGTAGGTCAAGGATGACAATGTGGAATGTTGGCATCTCTTTCATGCGCTGGCATCCATATGGCTAGAAAGTGAAAAATGTACTGTAAAACACTAGAAAACCTACTAATAGTCTAGCTAACTAAGTTTAACGAAATGAATAAAATGATACAGTATGAGAAATAACTATATAAAAATAGTAAAGAAGTTAGATGAAGGTAAGGGTGATGAAGACCAACTCACTAAGAGTCCAGTTCGCTAGTGAGCTCCACACACACGTTCACCTACACACAACCAAGAGAGGGAAAAATGTTGGGTTGTATAGGGGTTTCCCTCAGTCAAACCCCCACTTTGGTGTTTCCACCTCCATGGATAGCCAAGAAATCCACGATATGAAAAATGTGATAAAGTAAATAAAGACAAGGAACAACGAACAATAACAAACAAACTATGCTATGTTAATCAACAAACAACATTGCCCTCCAAATAAAGGTGCTCTCAAGCATGTAGAGGAGGATACAAGCCTAGTAGGGTCTACATTTTCACAACAATAAGGAAGCAGTCCCTCAGGACACCAAGTCACAACTCCAATGATGGAAAAAGTGCAACAAGATGGATGGAATTGCTCAATGAATAATCTTGTGAAAATGCTAAGAGAATGAAGTTGAATGCTCAAGAGATCAATAATTTCTAAAGAGATGGATTAAATGAGAAAGATAGTCATTTCAAGATCAAAATGGGAAGGAAAGAGCCATTTTCGGGCTGCTTGTTTGACACAAAGGCCTTATGTTTCATGCCCAATGGAGAATGCAACTGTAAACATGAAAAATATATAGATTGATCTTAGACATCTGATCTTGATCTTACTAACATCACTTCTTCTTGAATCATCCCCTTTACTAATCAATGTAATTGAATAATATTTATTTCATTAAATTTATCATATTTCCTCTCTTAATTAAATAAATCAAATTTATCTAATTAAATCATTCGCTTCTATTAATTAAATAAATCATTTTTATTTAATTAATCTGATAACCCCTCTGGTAATTAAATAATTCACTTTATTTAATTTCTCTCTAAATTCATCTCTTTTAAATTAAATAAATTAATCTTTATTTGATTTAATCTAACATCATCCTCTTTTGATTAAATAAATCAATCTTTATTTTATTAAATCTAAAATCATTATTCCTCCCAACTTTGATTTATTTAAATCCTAAAATCTAAGTCAAAATTGTCAAATCATCTAATTTCTACCTAAATTAATCAAATCGTGATTAATCCTAATCCTAATCACCCCAATCCTCTAGATTTTGCAACTTGCACCAATAAATCAATTTAATTGATTTATTAATTCATCTATTTTAAATTGATTTATTAATTCATCTATTTTCTCTCAACTTGGCATCAAAAGGGAATATTCTTCAAATTTTAAAATCGCTCCAAAAGGGATGAGCACATCCAACAAGGCATTAAAGGTCTCTTACATGTCCTTTTCCTTGAGCCAAGTGGCATTTACTCCATTTCTCCTCTCCCTCCAACTTGTCATTTCACAAATTTTAAATTCTACCTAATTTCATTTATTTGCACATTCATCAAAATATGCTCATTCCTCCTCCAATCACATGTGGACAAGTGGCCTTCTCTCATTGGCTGGTATTTTATCCCACATTCATCCATTTTGTCTCTCCTTCCATCATTTTCTTATATAAATAGAGGGCTTCTCCTATTGAATTGATCATCCACAATCCAAGCAAGGCTACTATACTCAATTTCACTCAAAATTTCATTCATTTCATTCGAATTTCATAGTTCTATATCAAATTTATCAAGGTTATCATCATATTGCATCAAGGAGCTTCCAATCTTCATCACATTGCATAGAGGAATTGGGAAAGGGCCATTTTCCACATCAAAATGGCACCAATCCCCATGGGATTGAGGGTTTGAGTTTTTTTGAATAGGATTTGATAGCTTCATTTGATTACTTTACTTAATTTCTTGTTTTTGACATTTGAATGAATTTCATAGGGAATGTGTATTTTAGATGTGTTTTTTGACTAACATTGTGTTGTTTTTTAACTTTGGTGCAAGTCTAAGATATCCATTCACATTATCATCCTTGTAGACACTAGACGCATGAACCTATCAGGTATGGAAGCACCACACATAGATGTATGTGTTTTTTTATTTCATCCCCAACAAATATTCCCCCATCAACACAAAAAATAGGCATTAAGTGGATGCATTTCAAATGGGTAATGTGGAATTTCGTATTTGGGTTTGATTTTCTAAGGTGAAGGGATGCAAAAGGGGAATTTACATAAGGGGTGAAAATTCACTCTTATACATTTTTCCCCCACTTTAGTGAGCATGAGTGTCAAAAAATGTTTGGGAAAGTAGATCAAAGAGTTTAGAAATGAATACTTGAACTATCAAGGAAGCAGACTGCAATCTGGTGGGATTGAAGGTGTAGGGCAGGAAAATAACTTCATAGGTACTCTCTCTTGAGGATGTTCAAATAGAGGACTCTATAGCTCCTTAGAACTATAGAGCTAGAAAAAACTACACTAGAGGCCCACAAACCAATAATGGCCACCAAATGCATTTTCTAAAAATCGAGATTGACATGATAGCCCCCCTTTAGGATGGTGCACATTGAACACTGAGGCATGTGACATCCTTGGGAGAGAAAAGAAAGAATGAAAAAGTGATGTTGTGGCTCATGGGAAATAATGAGATTTCACTGTGGTAATGTTTTCGCACATGCGAGGGATAACACATAAGCACCATGACATCACAAACCAAGCATGAAAGAGAAATAATGTAAAGAAAGCTAAAAACATCAAAAACAAGAAAAATAGGGGTAATCTGATATTTCAGGGTCGCAACTATTCATAAATATGTATAAGTATAATAATAGTATATTTAATCAACTATCATCAACCACCTACTATATCAGATCATATGAAGAATGCACAAGAAGACAAAAAAAAAATAAAAAATGCATCAACATGGAAGGGAATCGTAAATGCCCCCAACACTTTGCATCATCCCCAATTGTCAAAAATAAATTCACATAATAGAGGAAGAATGATGCAACAAATAAAGGAATTTTTATGACACATAATCACTCCTATATCCAAGCACCTACAAGGGTGACAAGGGTCATCTAAGAACACATAATGCAAGCATGAGGGAACACAAATACACACACAGACTCTACATTACAAATGAAGAAGAGGTGCCCCTAAAACACATCAAACAAGAGTTCATCAACCTACCAATCTAGATCATTATATGGGGAAGGTAGATGAGCTTGCAATGGGAGAATGCAAAGGGGGGAACCCTCTAACCGTCTTGCATCAAGAGCCAAGAAAGAATGCCCCATGAGGTCTTCTCCACTCAGTTCCTATGGAGCAAAGGTTAGTGACTTCGCAAATATCAGTGACAAGGCTAGGACCTCATCCAAAGAGTTAAAGATGCACTTCATAGGAGTGCCATGTGTCACCTCAACACACGATGGAGGCAGTGCCCGAGATTCACTACTAGGCTCACTAAGTGACTTGGGAGTAGTGACAAACTCAGGGGACGTTGAAACTTCCTCTATCACTAGGATGGCACATGATAACATAGGACCACCCTCTAAAGAAGGTGGAATCCTCTTTCACCCCCATTGCTGGCTACGCCAACCTCCATATTTTTCTTGGTCGAAGGATGTGAGTACCCCATGGATGAGGCAGAAGGTGTGGAGGAGGAGGAGAAAACCATGATGGACACAACAAAGGTGTTTGGCATGTCCATGGGCTTATAGAATGGCGAGATGTATGGGAGGGAAATCAAGAGAGGAGGCTCGATCGAAGGAGCAATAAACACCTACACCTTTTTAGGGTCAGGAGTGTTTATGCTCACTGTAGGAGCTAGAAGCAACAGTGAGGTTGACTTAACTGAAGTAGAGGGGATAGGAGTGGAATACACCACAAAAAGCCTTGAAATAGGGGTGTTTGACTCCCCTTCCTTCCTCTACAAAGTATCCTACTCAGCCATTAGATCCTTTCATCGACACTTGCACTCACGCACAAGGTGGTTCCTGCGAGTCTAGGAGCTTGAGGTCGAGAGCTAGGATGGAATAGAAGGCTCCTGCTTCGCCATCAAAGTGTCCATCACAACCATTTATGGTGAAGGGAGAGACTAAGAGGAGGTTGGAGCAATAGTGGGGGGAGTTGTCTCTAATGCCTCAGTGGTGGGCCTCTTCCCATTCACTACCTTGGGAGCAGGAGCGATAGGAGGTCATGGAGGTTAAGACACAAAGAACTCCCCATGAGGATCCTTCCCCTTACCATACTGAATGGGATTAGTAATTATGAGTAGAGTGGGAAGATCAAACACTAGACGCTTGGGCTTTCACCAAGCAGGCACCATAAAATTCTCTAGCAAATTCCTAGGAGCAAAATTTGATGACAACACTACAGGGAAAGAGGAAGTGATAGGTAGGACAACAACTATAGAAGAAGAGGAAGAGTGTGAATTACACTTATCCTTTTCTCTTTTTTGAGCTAGGGTTGCATCACTATCAACCATTAGGAAAGCCCTATTGAATATGTCATAGGGAGATATAGGGTATCTCACTTTAGGTATTAAATGCCCACTCTTGTACTTTACATAGATTTGGTACAAGAGGTTCATCCTAGGAGGAAGTGGACCAACAAGTGTAGATGAAAAATGATCCAGTGAATAGCTACTGCATGCAACTGACGGTTTATATCCAGTGTCATGGATTACATTCATTGAACCCTCATAGATGAATTTCAAACATTTATGCACTACCAAGGGAGCTACATTCATAGAAACTAACCAAGGGATGCCCAGTTTCATCCTAAAGAGTTTGGACCTTGGGATTATGTCAGAGTAAGTTCACTAAATTAGGTCCAACTAAATTGCACAAGGTGATGCAACCAACGGGAGGTACAAAAAGTTCATTATGTGTACAGATAGTACTTTTAGATGCATCATACCCATCTTTGTGCAAGAAATTGATCAACATAATCTCCTCAATAATGACATTCACCTGACATGTTGGGTCAAAAATAAAACCTATCATAGTGTTTCCATTTATTCATGCGGGGATGTATATAGGAGATGGTTCTCTATTATAACCCTTTAGAAGGTCCTACAAGGTAAAGGTTATGATAGGAGAACCATTCACAGGTTGTGTCGATGGCATGGGCAAGTGTAAAAAGGAAGCCATCGCATACACTAGATGAGACTTTCATAGAGCCCCCAAAGGTTTTGCAATTAGGCATTCACCAAATTAAGGTTTTTTCTGTAACACTTACGAAACCTTCCAATTATGCCTCTAGGGGTCATAGGTTAGGTTACAAGGCTAGGATCCTTGCAACACTCACACCCACAATGCTCCTAGGATACGAGGAAAGGAAATTTCAGCACCGCTAATTGGAACCAAAATGGTTCATGTTGTGTTCACAAAATGTAAGGTAGGGGGACTAACCACACTAGGGATTTAGGTCATAGAGAGTTGAGAGCGGAAGGATACCATATCTCACCTCAAGCTAATGGGTGTTTAAGGCAAGGATATAGAATGAAGAGCACTCTCAAGTGCTTTTGTCACTCTACAGATCCAAAAACCTAAATGGGGCTAGATGAGCTGGTTTCTGGAATCTGAACTACACCTTAGACAACTCTCTGCCCAAGGACACTGGTGTGGGTCAAGGACAACAATGTGGTGCATTGGCACCGTATGGCTAGAAAGTGAAAAGTGTAGTGTAAAACACCAGAAATCCTAGTAACAGTCTAGCTAGCTAAGTTTAACAAAATGAACAGAATAATAAAGTATGAGAAATAACTAGATAAATGGTAAAGAAGGTATATGAAGATAAGGTTGATGAAGATCAACTCACTAAGAGTCTAGTTCACCAATGAGATCCAAGCACACGTTCACCTAAACACAACCAAGAGAGGGAAAAATGTTGGGTTGTATAGGGTTTTTCCTTAATCAAACCCCTATTTTGGTGTTTCCACCTCCACAGACAACCAAGAAATCCACAATATGGAAAATATGATCAAGGAAATAATAGAAAGGAATACCAAACAATAACAAAGGAACTCTACTACGTTAATCAACAAGGAATATCACCTTCCAAATCAAGGTTCTCTCAAGAATGTAGAGGAGGTTTCAAGCATGGTAAGGTCTACCTTGCCACACTAATGAGGAAGTAGTCCCTTGGGACACCAAGTCACAACTCCAATGGTGGAAAAAGTGCAACAAGATGGATGAAATTGCTCAATGAAGAATGCTATGAAAATGTTGAGAGAATGAAGTTGAATGCTCAAGAGATGAAGAATTGCTAAAGAGATGGATTGAATGAGTAAGATGGGAATTTCAAGATCAAAATGGGAAGGAAAGATCCATTTTTCGATTGTCTATTCGACACAAAGGCATTACACTTCATGCCAAATGGAGAATGTAACATCCTTGCATACACTAGAGATAGGATTTTTTCAGGGAAATAAGCATGCCATGCAAATTTTTGTGCATCGCTCTCGTTTCCCCGACAAATATTCCCCCACAAACACAAAAATAGGTGCCTAGGGGATGTTTTTTGGATGGGTGATGTAGAATTTTGTATTCGGGTTTGATTTTCTAAGGTGAAGGGATGCAAAAGGGGAATTTACACAAGTGGTGAAAATTTTCTCTTATACAATTACATGACCAAAGATAAATCAATAAAAGGTAAGACAAACTAGACCAATGAATCAACAACCATTTAGATATTCTACCACATTCTATGATCAGATTCTAGATAACGATAATGTCTAGTTTTAAGAAATGAAGCATACTGTATAAGCCCAAGGAGCCTGATGATGCAACATCTTGTCTAAGACTAGAGGTTTATGGATAAAGTATTGTTTCAAACATGAATCATTATGTATAAGCCCAGGAAGCCCGACAATGCTACATACTATATAAGACTATTTGATAGGATTGATAAAGTCTAATTTCAAAAATGAGGCATGCCATATAAGCCCATGGAGCCTGATGATGCAATGTTATGCCTAAGACTATTTGATAGCTGATCAGAATTGTTTGATTTTTTATTTTGATGTTTGACCTATGTTTTAGCAAATTTATTGCTGATAGTTGAAAGCTAGTTAGATAGTTTTCTTTTTGTTTGCCAATTTGTTTGAGCCTATTTCTCTTGTTTGATAGTTGTTTGTGTCTGATCAAAGTTTCAACCTTAGCAAGGAACAATTTATTATGAGATGAATGATTGTGATGGATGAATAACTTGTTATGAAAAACACTAAGGGATTGACCTAATTCCTCAGGGGCTCATCAATGATGGCCTTTCCTAAGTAAAGCATAGAGACAATGTAGTTCAATTGACTCCAACCATGGATAATTTATTAAGGGGGATGGATGGGGATGGACTGATAGGTTATTATGACAAAACCTAAAGGACTAACGTAAGCCTTGGGGGATCATTTATGATGTCTTTGCCTACATAATGTCATAGAGGCAACCTAGTTTGACCACATAGACTAACATAGACTCTATTCTTGGATTTTTTTATATTTTTCAATTTTTTAGAGTTTTCAAGTAATATTTGGATTTTTAAAATGTTTTAACGTATTTTTTATGTTTTTTGATGCTAACCCGTGTCCAAGATCACTTGCAAGATGTAAGGCTATGAATTTCCCCCAGTCAAGGATATGACCAACTTACTATGGGTGGAAAGGGATGGGAAAAATTTATTATGGATAGATATGAAGGGATGGAAGACACTAAGCATAAACTATTCTTAGGCCATGAGAAGGATAACTAAGCCTTATTGTGAATGGATGGTAAAAGTGGGATTTTTTTATGGAATGGGGCATATGCGAGGGATCATGGATGGAAGAACAAGATCAGATAGAATGATAGTAGATGATTGGAACAAAGACTGACTACACATGGCACTTGTTTTCCAAGTTTCCACCATGGTACTTATCCAAAGTGCCAGCAAACTAATTTTTCACTATTGGATGAATTATTTCTCTTTACTATTTTTTATTTTTCTCTTTTTTTGTGCCACCAAGATGCTTGTTTATTAGGTTTTCATTAAGGTAATTATTTTTTTCATTTTTCATTTTTTTGTATTTTTCTTTATTTTTTATAGTCCATTCTCTACAAGCTAGACCTATAGTACTTGTGAAGGTGCATGTTGTTGATGGGATCTGGTAATAGTTCATCTTCAAGATTAGCAAGCTAGTAAGCACCTAATTTTTATGCTACAATTATGATGTAAGGACCCAACTAGTTAGGCTCAAACTTTCTAGGTTTCTCTTGATCCAGTAAATTCTTTAGATTCCTTTTTAGGATGAAGTCACCAATGTCAAAATTCCTAACTCGAACTCTTTTATTGTATCTATGATAAAGATGATTTTGATATGCTTGTAAGTGGACCAATTCATTTTGTCTCTTGTCATCCAATAACACTAGCTCATGCAAATATGATATATGATATTCCTCATCATCAATGAACTGCAATATATGATATATGATCTACTAAATATTAATAAAAAATTAAAAAATAATATGCTAGAGAAGAGATTCTACATCACGATGACATAATTATTTTATTTTTTGTATAAATAGCTAAGACAAAATGTGATGCTTCATTGACATAGTTGTGTTTACAAATGAAATTTTAATATTTATTTGAAACATATATTCATCACAATGGGGGAAAACAATATATACACTAAAAGTTTCAAGTTATAAAACACAAAAAATAGGTAAATGAAGTAAATAAAATTTACAATGTAAAGAGAAATGACCCACTTAGCATCAATTTCTATCATTTTCTCAACAAATAAATTATAGTGTCAATTTTATAAAAAAAATTAAAAATTTAAATATATATATTTTTTTTTTCTAAAAAAGACACAATATACATTAAAAATTCTACATTTCACTAATTTGTAACATCATTTCAAAATTTAAAACATATGTGTCACTTTGTAGTGATTCCAGTAAAACATTTAGATCAATGTTGGTTATTTTCTTTAAAAAATATGACTCAACTTGGACCTTTCACCCTATTATTTTTTTATAGTTGATGATTCCAAGAGGGAAGATTAACATTTCATGAAAAATTATTCATAATTGATCAACATTAAGGATAACACTTCTCTAAAGAGAGAGGTATGTTATTATCTTAATCTTATAGTGTACATAGAGTTATGAGTAATTGTCTTATGAATACCTTAACTCTTAATTATGTTATATGATCAGTATATTTGTATTTATATATTTGTGTCATCCTAGGTGTTACATTTAGGTATTTGGGTATGTGTAGGATCATGATGGAAAAAGAAAGCCCTTAAGTGGCAATAAAATTCAAAAAATCATAGGTAGGCAACTTGACGTAAAAGTTTGAATAAGTTATCTATATTATTTCAAAAATATGTAAGAATAGAATCTGTAGAAAATTGAATGTAGTTTCCAAACTACTAGGTTTTTTTTATTAACATCTATTTGGTGAAAATTTGAAATTTCAATGCAGTAATACTTCAATTTTAGGGAAAAAATGAGAAGTAGGTGTCTGTCTGGCCACCCTAATAACAATAAAATGATAATATTTTAGATATAAGTAGGGGACTCATGTCCTGATGTGATGCATAATTTTTTGTAATTTTTTTCCAAGTAAATAATTAATTATGATTTTTCTTATTACAACTTTTAAAAAATATAAAAAATCATATGTCTAACTACTTTAACTTGGTCAAAACTTCATGAAATTAATTTTTTTTTGTTTTTAATCCTATAGTATGTGAAGCATAGAATGTGACCCATATTTTGGATTCAAAAAATGTGATACCGTTTGAAAGCTATCGATTTTTTTCAATCAACCTATCAATTAGGACTTTAGTCGTAATTTAAATAGAAAATGAATAATAATTATTTATTAAATTGAAAGTAAAGAATAATTTATATTGGTGGAAAGCTGAGAATCTCCTTTAAAAACCCTTTTCATTTCATCAATTTTGGGTAAAAGAAAAGTCGCCAGCCACATGGGCCATCATATCACTTAGATATCACCACTTTTTGGCCCATCATGATCCTACACATACCCATCTAAGTCATACAAATTGATATCAAAGGCATAAATAAGGTATATATAATATTTTAGTTAATTTTTACATCAAATTTTGAAATGTCTTCATCTTGGAATTTTTTTGAGGTTTATCCACTTTAAGTGACTTATTATTCTCAAGTATTTATACCATATTTCTTTGATTGTCCATTTTTTCATTATATTTTAGGATGGGTATGATCACTGTGATCGCTAATTACCTATAATGAACTATTGTAGGAGTTTCTAGTGAACTCCTCAACACCCCAAACTTAAATGACCATGAGCCAACATTAAATACCCTGAGCCAACATTAAATGACCTAGGATACACACATTAAATGTTAAAGGATAAGATAAGATATAGTGATGACAAACACTAACTAGAAGTAACATGTAAATAGGACCTAGATAGGTAAAAACATTATTTACACCAATAGCCCCCATTAATTAGAACACCTATTTACACAAATATGGGTCTTGAATATGAGGTCATGTTAGGTACCCATGTACATATGAAAATGCAATCTCTCACAAACAGAGAAAAGGAGAAAACCCAATGAGAAAAAAATCCTCCCCAAAAGTGAGATGAAATACAAAATTCTCTCAATGATGTATGATAAGGAAAAAACCCCATATGAGTAAAAATACCCCCCATAAGAGAGAATAAGAGAGACCATGCAATCCCCTATCAATGTAGTGTCTCCTATAACGATGGTAATTGTATAACAATGAAAGGTGAAGATGACTCATGACCATTGAATAAAGTTCCTCCTCTTGGGAAGAAGCAAGACCAAGATGGTATGCAAGATGTCTTCCCATTCTTGAAAGGAAGATGTGGGAAGAAAGATGATGTTTGATGTCACTAAAATATGCTCAAGTGTCCCTGTGTCAATGTTGAAAGATATCACACTCTAAATAGCCATTCTAAGCACATCGTTGAAGAAGATAATCTATAATCTCTAATAATTGATTTTAGAACACAATCCAAAGACGAAGATACCTCCATTGAAGACAAAATGGAATCCTCCAAATATTTTCCAAAATAATCCACACTCATGTCAAATTGCAAAGGATGATTATGTAGAGAATGAAAAAGATGGTCAAAGACATGACCTCATACAACTAAATATGAATCATCTTTATCAAAGAGAAGATGTATGCAATCAATGGTGTCTCCCAAATCTTAAATATGGGACCCAAAAACCAAACCACTAATTCCCATGAAGCACTCCTCTCGAGTATCCATCTTTGGAAGATGATGAATGTCCTATTGTACTGAATCAGAAGGAACTAGAACTATCAAATCACAAGCATTCTTAGGTACAAAAATAAATGAAGGAGATGAGATCTTAGTGAATGTCATTCAAATACACTTGTCATTCCCTATTTTTTCTAGTCAACATATGATGAAGTACAAATACTAGATGATTTGGTTGATTCCAGTTTAGGGGAATTAGGAAAACTGATGCCATTGGCAATATAAATATGCTACAACTGATGAATTTCATAAAGAATATTATGATCATCTTGAGTTCTTCCTTCAAACATTCATCTATTATAATTTTTTTCATAGTAATCACAATTTAATTTCCATTGATTAAAAGATATAATTATAACCAACAACAACACAATATTACCCCCCTAAAAAAATTACTTCATCAAGAAATCCCCCAAGCAATATATAAGGTTGAAACTTTATTCTTATTGTGATTAAAGGTGCCATTTTCCAATAAAAATGAAGTGGACTTGATCTTAGTGCATGAAAATGCTAAATTTGGCCACAAGCTCAAAGTAAAATGTTTACACAAGATGAGATCAATCTAATTACACCAATGGAAAGTATACAAAAAATTATGTAATTTTAAAATGATTTCACCTAAAATATTACTATAGGAGCAAGAACAGAGCTCTAAAAGTTTTTGAAACAAGAATGACTCAATAACACCTATGAGAATCCGTCATTTTTGAGAAAATTAGGAACAAAAATTTAAAAATATTGGACCGATTTGAAGAGCACAAAATTCTACCCCAAATTAAAATAAAGCTCAAAAAAGGAGTTGATATGACCAAGTTATGGTCATTTGAAGTCGAACTACAAATTTAAGACTATCGATGAAGAGGGGGAAATTTGGAGTAACCTTCTGATGGTCATTTTGTCATCAAATTTAAGCCAATATTTGATGATGGCCGTTTGGACATCAAATTCAAGATAGTTGGTCGAAAATTAAAAAATCATGAAGAAAAAATTGATGCCAAAAATGAAGTATTAAAAATAAAAATAGTGATTTTTGGATCTTTTGGGTGCAATGGCAGGGTCAAATTTGACTAAAAAATGATCTTAAATTATGAATCCTTGCTAGATCTAACAATGAACCTCTCACTTTAGATCCACATATATTTTTCCTCAAATGTCTGATTTGGACGTAACAAAAGGAAAAAATGACTTTCTAAGATTCTCTATATTCAATGGTGAGCTCAGATCTCCACCAACAGGCTCCAAAATAAACTTGCAACAAAAATTCACAAAGAGGAAACCCCCACAATCAAACCTAGAAAATTATTCAGCCCAAGATTGATCCCTTAGGTTTGGGAAGAAGCCTAGAGAATTAAAGCTCTAATACCATTTATATGGTGAACTCCTCAACACCTCAGATCACCTGCAAGACAAAAATAATTTCCATAAGAGAGAAATGGTAAAAATATAATGATATGATTATGGATCCAATATTGTCAAATTGAATATGTTAATAATGTACATATGGTACCTTGCTTATATAAGAAAGGCGTGATGAAGTACCAACATTAAATGACTATGTTATAATTAAGTGAGATGAGCCAACATTAAATGACCTAGAATACAAGCATTAAATTTTAAAAGATAAGATACAATCTAGTGACAACTAACACTAACAAGAAATATTTCCTCCAAGGACCTAAGTGGTATTAACATGTAAATAGGGCCTAGATAGGTAAAACACCTATTTACACTAACAATTATGTCATCATGTTCAAATTTCAAAGGTAGCTTTAGCAATAAAAGCAGGATATCTATTCAATAGCTTTTAGTAGAGATGGTGTTAAATTGAAATTGAATTTTGTACTATTAAATAGTGTGATATTTACTTAGATTTATTCTAGTGAAAATACACAACATATAGGTAGGTGTGAACTTTTCAAGACTAACTAACTTAATGATAAAAAAAGTAAAAAATAGTTTTTTTTTTTACAAACAATATAATTAGTGGAATGGTAATTTTTCCTTCTTGAATTTAATTTATATTTTGGATTCTCGTCTTTTCTTTTTGACAATCTAAAATTAATAGCTATGTTCTCAAATTCTATTTAAAATTAAATTATTTTCAAATACTTAAGTAATCAATAATTCTACATTCCACTATACTAACAAATGGTAGATATTTATCCAATTTTTATTGATGAATTTTTATCTTTTAATATTGGGCCATATACTATTTAAAACAATAGTAGGATTCAATATTTAATAATAACTCATCACATATAGATTAAAGAAATCACTATTGGTATCAACATAGCATATTACCTAACTAGTTTCCCTCTAGGTCCTATTCACACTTGTATACCTAAGCTTATTTAAGTCATTTAATTTTTGGTCTCATATCATAGAATTTATAAAATTTCTATAATATTAGTTTTCCTTAGAGTTTCACCATTTTTTATATATACAAGGGTTCTCTCACTTTCACATGAATAATATATTTAACTATATTGAATTTATCTAATATGCTTTATGGTTTCATAGAATTTCATTGCTTCTCTCTTTTATTAAAGGTTGTTTTGATTGCACGTGATTCTTGGATCTTATGATTAGTTTTATAATTATTACATGGTATTGAGCTCCATATTTTCAATTCCCTTCCCCTATTCTAGATATTTTTTAGAAAAATATTTATATAATAGATCTTAGTGCAAAATGTACCCTATCATTAAGTCTAAAAGGTCCAAAAACCTATAAATTAATATAAAACTTGGCAAGGTTTCATATCTAAAAAAATTCAAAAAACTATTTATATAGTTTATATTTTTGATTGTAAATAACCCATACATTTATATGGATCCACAAGATTATTATAAAACTGGTACTAGTTTTACATTTTTAAATCTAAAGTTCACTCAAAATATATAGAGGAATATGGACTCTTACATTGTCAAGTTTGTCATCCATATATAACCCAAATAATTTTAGATGGTTCAATTTGTTAGTCATATGATTGGTGTCATCAAAACAATACAAGTAGGTGTTTCTAAGTGTTTGAACCCACATACATATTAGTGATTTAGGGCTAAGTTTTAAGGATTATAATACCATCCATAGACCGTAGTAATGTGGGTCATTGGACCTTGGTTTATTTCTAACACCAAGGGCCTAAAATATAATTATGAGTAGCATGAGGACCACTACCACCACCAAGCCCCATGCTTGTTAAACCTCTATCAATGCACAATACTTATTCTTTGTTCCTCCACCAGCTAAAAGTTGCCTCTAGTTTTGTACCACTAGCTAGATTTAGTGTCAACTTTTCTAACCATCACCACTCAATTAAAGCTAGCAGTGCAACCCTTTGCGCACTAGAATATTACAAAAAATAAGTTCTTAAGTCATAAAGGTGGGTTTTGGGAGACTTAAATTAGGTATATATTATGAAAAATTTGTAAATAACAAGCATAAGAAAACTATCCTTACATACTTTGTAATCATCCATCTATCTTTTATTGATCATCATATCTATTTTACTTAAGATTGAATTCGATATTCTATTTTGACTTTTACTTTCGATATTTTTAAAACACGGGGTCATTTTTTCAAAGTATTTGAGTTCCAATTTTATGTGTTTTAATCTCTACTCTATAAATGATACGTAAATAATGGGGATTTCAATTCATCCTCACATAATAAACTAAAGAAAAGAGGACTATAGCTCATAGAAATATGATTTCCTAAAACATATTAGGTGGATTAACCTCTTGCATCAACTCTATAATGCAATTATCCTTAAACTATGTACACCTAACTGGAAGCTAGAATGAGATATTAAGAGTCATCTTGTCATAGGATTTATTGGTAATATTATTTTGACACAATGTGTTCCATCTCACATATTTAGTTCCCGTGAAATCTTTAAATTGAAATTTGGGAGATCTATAGATACCTAGATTACCCTCCATTCCCTATAAATCATATTATATGCATTCTTATGCCCCATGTTGACTATGATAATCTATCATAATATGATAATGATATATATGAGTAGCTTTATTATAGGGTAAGTCCTTATAATTGTGATGAAATTGAGGATTATTTTGATGCTCCTTCTCCTCCTATAGATGAATTCATTTTTTTCTTTCAATTTTTTGACTCCTAATATAGATTTAGAGGCTTCATGTTTTTTTAATTTTGAGTAAATATTAATATGAGGTTGTGGAATTTTAAATCCCAATATTAGTATATTAATCTTTGGGTTTTCATATTCTAACATATTGTGTGGACACATCATCATGGGATGGCTAGTATAGTAGGATGACATGCATTGAGATCACATATCCATCACTTATTTCTTCAAGTGATTATTTATAGTAGGTACATCATAGTATTATATATTTGTTAAATTAAGGTGAGTACTTGGTGTATATTATAATTTTTTTGAGTCCCATATTGTATACTTATAGTCTACACACTTTAGGGTTTCATCTCCTCTTTGATGAAAACCCATTCATAGCTATTATCACATCATCATTGTCTTTGTATCTTATTCTTCACTGGTTTACATATATTATTTTCTTGTCATCTTCTTCTTTGATTGAACTAGCACCTATTTTTTTGTGACATACATTCATACTAACATGGTGACACTTGAGTAGAGTTCAAATAAATCATCATACATTATAATCTTCCTTCCTTCATGGAAATAAATCCCACATATATACCTATTTTATTCTCTTCCCAGGGGGAGGAACATAGTTTAGCATTCTCGGATTTTCATCATCTTTCCTTTTATAATATCCACCATCACTACAATATATTATACATTATTGGAGAGATAGATAGTGTTTTTTCTCTCCTACTAGAGGAACATTAATAAAAAATTAGTCCATAGGGGTCCATGTTGAGTCCTTCTTCCTTCTATAACTTGTATATTTTTATTTTAATATGTTCCTCCCTTTTGGAGAAGGGACTTTACATATGAGTTTTTCTTTTTTACTCTATTCATGAGATAGTTTTTTGTACATGGGTACCCAACATGGCCTTATAGTTGGGGCCCTCCATTAAATATTTACATTTTTTCTAACTATGTTATATTTAAGGGAGGGTGTTGGTGTGAACATGCCATATTACCGAGCCCATATACCTTTAGATACTATTCATACATGCATAATTAATATTACTTAGGTAAAAAAAAATTATCATATCATAAGGTTAATATGTCTATTAGCATCTTAGTTTATTTTAGAGTTTCATCTTGTCTAGTATGTAAGGTTTCTCTCATTTGTACACAAATAATTTACTATATTATTTTGTATGCACTTGATTAGTTATTTGGTTGCATAATTATATCACTTCTTTCTTATATGGAGGGTTGTTTTGATAAAACATGATTATTGGCTCCTATAGGTAGCTTAAAAATATTACATTATAATGGTAAATTATATTAGTTAAAATTAATAAAAAATTTATTCTATGATCTTTTTCTTTTTTATAGTGATAAAATAGTAGATATATTATTACCTTATATTTAAAAATTAAATGATTTAATGATTAAGTGGTCAATAATTATAGCTTATCAATGACCGAGAGTATCCTTACATACTTTGTAATCATCCATCTATCTTTTATTGATCATCATATCTATTTTACTTAAGATTGAATTCGATATTCTATTTTGACTTGTACTTTGGATATTTTTAAAACACGGGGTCATTTTTTCAAAGTATTTGAGTTCCAATTTTATGTGTTTTAATCTCTACTCTATAAATGATACGTAAATAATGGGGATTTCAATTCATCCTCACATAATAAACTAAAGAAAAGAGGACTATAGCTCATAGAAATATGATTTCCTAAAACATATTAGGTGGATTAACCTCTTGCATCAACTCTATAATGCAATTATCCTTAAACTATGTACACCTAACTGGAAGCTAGAATGAGATATTAAGAGTCATCTTGTCATAGGATTTATTGGTAATATTATTTTGACACAATGTGTTCCATCTCACATATTTAGTTCCCATGAAATCTTTAAATTGAAATTTGGGAGATCTATAGATACCTAGATTACCCTCCATTCCCTATAAATCATATTATATGCATTCTTATGCCCCATGTTGACTATGATAATCTATCATAATATGATAATGATATATATGAGTAGCTTTATTATAGGGTAAGTCCTTATAATTGTGATGAAATTGAGGATTATTTTGATGCTCCTTCTCCTCCTATAGATGAATTCATTTTTTTCTTTCAATTTTTTGACTCCTAATATAGATTTAGAGGCTTCATGTTTTTTTAATTTTGAGTAAATATTAATATGAGGTTGTGGAATTTTAAATCCCAATATTAGTATATTAATCTTTGGGTTTTCATATTCTAACATATTGTGTGGACACATCATCATGGGATGGCTAGTATAGTAGGATGACATGCATTGAGATCACATATCCATCACTTATTTCTTCAAGTGATTATTTATAGTAGGTACATCATAGTATTATATATTTGTTAAATTAAGGTGAGTACTTGGTGTATATTATAATTTTTTTGAGTCCCATATTGTATACTTATAGTCTACACACTTTAGGGTTTCATCTCCTCTTTGATGAAAACCCATTCATAGCTATTATCACATCATCATTGTCTTTGTATCTTATTCTTCACTGGTTTACATATATTATTTTCTTGTCATCTTCTTCTTTGATTGAACTAGCACCTATTTTTTTGTGACATACATTCATACTAACATGGTGACACTTGAGTAGAGTTCAAATAAATCATCATACATTATAATCTTCCTTCCTTCATGGAAATAAATCCCACATATATACCTATTTTATTCTCTTCCCAGGGGGAGGAACATAGTTTAGCATTCTCGGATTTTCATCATCTTTCCTTTTATAATATCCACCATCACTACAATATATTATACATTATTGGAGAGATAGATAGTGTTTTTTCTCTCCTACTAGAGGAACATTAATAAAAAATTAGTCCATAGGGGTACATGTTGAGTCCTTCTTCCTTCTATAACTTGTATATTTTTATTTTAATATGTTCCTCCCTTTTGGAGAAGGGACTTTACATATGAGTTTTTCTTTTTTACTCTATTCATGAGATAGTTTTTTGTACATGGGTACCCAAAATGGCCTTATAGTTGGGGCCCTCCATTAAATATTTACATTTTTTCTAACTATGTTATATTTAAGGGAGGGTGTTGGTGTGAACATGCCATATTACCGAGCCCATATACCTTTAGATACTATTCATACATGCATAATTAATATTACTTAGGTAAAAAAAAATTATCATATCATAAGGTTAATATGTCTATTAGCATCTTAGTTTATTTTAGAGTTTCATCTTGTCTAGTATGTAAGGTTTCTCTCATTTGTACACAAATAATTTACTATATTATTTTGTATGCACTTGATTAGTTATTTGGTTGCATAATTATATCACTTCTTTCTTATATGGAGGGTTGTTTTGATAAAACATGATTATTGGCTCCTATAGGTAGCTTAAAAATATTACATTATAATGGTAAATTATATTAGTTAAAATTAATAAAAAATTTATTCTATGATCTTTTTCTTTTTTATAGTGATAAAATAGTAGATATATTATTACCTTATATTTAAAAATTAAATGATTTAATGATTAAGTGGTCAATAATTATAGCTTATCAATGACCGAGAGAGGGGGATAGAAACAAAAAAATGGTTTTATTAGGTTTTTGGGTTCTTAGAGAGGGTGTAGTAGCACAAAAAAATGGCATGATTTAACTAAGTTGAGAAGGTAAAGGAATAATATCACTTACATCACTTCTTCAGTAGGTAGTTAGGTGATAGAAGTAGGAAAATTTAGAGAGAAAATTTTCCTCTTCTTCAAAGATATTTTAACAAATAAGGGAAACAATCTACAAAATATCGATAATATCCTATCCAACATCCCATATTTAGTAATGGAAGAGAAAAATATTTTTCTACTCATTGAGTTCACTATGGAGGAGTTAAATTTGGTGGTATTATCAATGTCACTTGATGGATTCACTACACTCTTCCTTAAAAAAATTGGAAATTTATTGGAATGGATATTCTTCTAGCTCTTGAAGAATCCATAAAACATGGAAACATTCTTAAGGAAATAAACTCTACCTTTTTGGTCATCATCCCTAAGAAATTTTCCCCTTCCTCCTTTGTTAACTTTAGGATAGTTGCATTGTGTAATAATTTATATAGTATTTTCATGAAGGAAATCACCATACTGTTATCCACTAAATCTAAATAACAAGGAGGATTTGTGCCTATAAGAGGCACCTATGAGTGTGCTATAATTTCCCATAAGGATCTAAACTATATCCAAGAAGAGATTTCACTCATGGTGTTTAAATTGAAAATGATGAAATCTTATAATAGAGTCAACTAGAATTTTCCATTAGAAATGTTACTTAAATTAGGTTTAATAAAAAATGGTGCAAATGGGTCCTCTCTTAAATTTCACATGCTTCTTTTGCAATGCTTGTTAATTTTTATCCTTGTGGATTTTTCCATTCCTCAAAAGGATTCAAAGTAATGAGATCCTCTCTAACCCTTTTTTAATCATAATGGCTAAAGATTTAAGTAGATCTATTATTAAAAATAATAAAAAATAATTGGAGTGGAATCAAGATAAGAATTTTCTCATCTCTAGTCACCCATACTCTCTTTGAAGATAAAATATTATTATTTGGTAAAGCTACTATGGATGAAGCTCAAGCAATAGATAATATCATCTCTTCCTATTATTCAATATTACGAAAAGATATATAAATAAATCCAGTATATTCTTTCAAAATGTTCAACCTTGGGTGAGAAACAAAATTTCAAGCTTATTGGGCTACTCTGCACAAAAATTACCTTGTAAATATGTAGGTATCCTAATTTTCTCTAGTAGGGAAATGAAAGAATTCTAGCAACATATCATCTTGGCCATTGATAACAAGATCAACTTATTGAAAGAAAAATGGCTCACAGTGGAAGGTAAATCAACTCTCCCAAAATCTATTGTGAATGCAATCCCAACCTACATGATGATAGTCTTACAGATCCCAAAAAAAATTATAGAAGAGCTTCGAAATAAATTTAGATTTTTCCTTTGGCTGGACAATATTTAGAACAAGAAAAAAATACCCCTTATTTAATGGTAAATTATATGTTTATCCAAGGGTAGTGGAGGAGTTGGTATTCAAAATTAAGAGGAAACAAAAAATTCCTTAGGGCTAAACTAATATGTAGAATCTATTGAGACAATGACTCTAAGTGTTGTAAATCAATGAGAATAAAATATTTGGACTCAAAATAACAAGACTGTGTCATCACAATATAAAACCTACCTAGTGGCTCTAAAATGTGGAACTTTCTAATTTCCTAAAGAGATTTGATCCTCCCTCATGTAACTTGGGTAATTCAAAATGGGAAAGAAATATTGTTTTGGGAGGATTCTTGGAATGGGAATAAACCTCTTATCTGAATTGGTTTACTCTCACACATCAAGACTAGACTTTTTGATTCCTTGGGTCTTGAAGTTCATGATTATTTAGTAATTGACTCATCTTATTCCCATCTAAAGGCTTCTTAGAAGCCAATATCATCATTTGGACATTCTCATAAAATTAAATAGAGGCATATATGTCTGAGCTTGAAAAGAGGCAGATCTTCTTCTTATATTTGAATGATGAATTAAAATGGAAAACTTTGAAATTAGGATAGTGGGTGATCCCATAAAGTTGGTTTATAATTTTTTGGAGATTCTGATTTTTGCTGAAATCACATATTTTTAGAAAATATAATGACTCAAGCCTTAAAAAGTTCCATTTTAACGATTCCAATTGAAGAGGGTTTGATCAAACCACCTTGGATAGAACTCGGCTAATTTTAAACTATGCCTAATGGAGTCTCCTTTAGACCTATCAAAATGCTAATAAACAATCACTTTTGATTTACCTTTTGGGAGATCAAATGAATTCATTTAAAATTTATTTGAAATGATTATGGTAGTCCTTGGAATGATCTATCCAAAAAATATAATTTTAATATGTATTTGTTTTTTTAGTTTTATTAAACATAGGTTATTCATCGAAAATGAAGGTCTATGTTCTGCACATGTGGAAAAATAGCAGATTATCAAAACAAAAATTTGAAAAATATGAGTGCACCGGATATTGAAGTCCTTGATCCAACAACAAAAAAAATGAATTTTCATATATACAAAAAATGTTACGTGTTATACAGTCGTGCTATATCTGAATTGTAATTGGTTTGACTTCAAAACTTTATTAAAGAAAAAATATTCAATAAAAAACTATCTAACCAAGTGGAAGTACTAAATATTGGATTTAAAAATCTAAATTTGAAAGAATTAGAATTTTATCCTTCATGGAAAAAAATTTATGTGTTATACAGTGTGCGTGACTTTTTAAAAATGTTGTTTTATGAAAAAAAATAGTTTTCATGGGAGATGGAAAAAGAAGTGCAATCTAATTCCAAAAAATTTGAAAAAAATATTTTTAGAATCTACAGACAAAATGTGATGAGACTCTAGTTTGCATCATATTCAAATTCCTCATGGTTTAGCTGCTATAGGTGCCCAAATGTGAAGATTTAGTTAAAAATAATAATTTTAGTGTCCAGTTTGGTCAAAAATTGTAAACCACTATTGTGGGATCACCCTAGTACACAATCAAGGAATTGTACAATACTCCCACCATTAATTTCCCACTTTAAAATTGACCTACTAACCATTGTTGGGGCCCTAGATGCCTCCCAAAAGCTGGTATTTTTTATTGTTGGATTTAAACAATAAGATCCTATCAAGCTTGAGAATGGATATGTTGATGATAGCTCCATTATTTGAATGTTTCTTGTGTGGTGAAGCTTGTGACCATATGAATCACCTTTTTTAAAATTCTTAAAAATTTAATCACCATTCGAAATGGTTATATAATATGCTATTATGGTCAACTCCCCTTCAAAAGAAACTTATTCAAAATTTCTAGTCTTGGCCCTCTCTTCACAAACATACAACATATATTCTACTTTGGGATATAATCCCTTCCATCCTTATTTAGAAAATCCATTTGGAAAGAAACAACATAATTTTAAGAAAAATATTTTGTGACTTGGAAATAATTATTATCAAGATCAAAAAAATTATATCCTAAAACACAATAAATTATCTTCTCATGTATGTTCCTCTTCAAAAGGTTTTCTCTTCTTTGAATGATGTAATGTTAGAAAAATGGCAACTTCTCAAGTCTCTCCTTCAAAATGGTGCTTTAGTTCTATTAAATGGATTCCTCCTCCAATTAGTAGGTTTAAATTAAATTTTTATGGTGCTTGGAAGGGAAATCCTAGTAAAGTAGGTGCAAACATGGTGATTAGAGATCATGAGGGTAAGGTCTTTGTTGCATCTATTGGTGTTTTTTCCAACTAAGCTTTGAAATTCCCTAAAGGATTACGAGCCCTTATATTCAAGAACTACAAAAGCTTGTGGCCAACTAGTAGGTAAATATTTTAAGGCTCTTACGCCTACTATTTAGGATTTATGGGACCAAGGAGGGTATTTCTTATTGTTTTCATTTGATTTTTAATGCCTCAAGAACACTTCAATGCACAAATCTATTCCTACTAAGTGAAACTAGATAATACTTACTGAAGGCTTGGTAGAGCTTTGAGCAAATAACTACCTAATGCTAGGAATTGAATGATACTTTAAGCACATACATCATAATTGGAATATTTAATGATTTATAATGTTTTTATTCTTTTGAATCCCTAACCCGACGTATTACCAATTCTAGTGATTCAATATTATCTACAAATGGACCAGTGCTTCATCAATTGGGGAAATGGAGTCAAATATGTAATAACCAGTAATATATCAATTAATGAATCTAAAATATGTGGCCAATTATCATAGTGCTTTGCAATATGAGAACTCACAATGTCTGGAACATAACTTCTTACCAAATCCTATGCAACTCTTTACAATTTTGTGACTCCCTTCAAGCATTTAATTAACTCTTTGAGTTCAAGAAAAAATAGAGTCATACATTCAATTGAACCATTGAAGATAAACGAAAAGACTCTTGATATTTCCATTTATAACTTGCAAAAGAGGATACATAGGAGAGTATTATTTTAGAACTTAATATTTGTTTTGATATCAGTAATTTCTATAAAACCCCTTCAAAATTACTACATACATACCCCTAACCAAGACAATGTACTGTTCTACTCATTGACCATTTATAGTATGCTCTACATATGAGTTGAATCCTACCTAGATCATCCCAAGACTTCAAAATATTGACCATTGCAATGAGCCATGAAATCCATTTTATAGACTAAGGGAGCAACAAACATCCATCTCAAATGCAATTACAATTTAAAATACATTTCATTTCAAAAAAAAAAATTAACTGCATTTCAGAAAATCCCCAAATGGATATTTGTAATCATTTACGCAACAAGGGAATCAAAAATTCACACTACCCGCCAAAACTAGTTGATGTCACCACAATTGTAGCTAGATGTCGTTGAGCCCTTGTAATCCACTTTCATCAGCTCAAACTTCATGATACCAATTGTAGACACATAAAATTGACCTAGGCCTACAAATTTGATTCCCTCATAATTCTTCTAAATATAATTAAAATATTTGATTACGTCCTTTTATCCAAATTCAACTATTAATTAAATAATTTTCAATTATTTAATTAATTAATATCTTTTATTCTTCCTGACTATTTAAATAAATAAATCATATTTATTTTATATAAATATGCCAGTAATTTCTAATGTCCTCTTTAGTTAAATAAATAGTTAAATTTATTTAATTAGTACATTATTCCCTCTTGATTATTTAAATAAATAAACATTATTTATTTATTTAAATACATCTCTACTACTAATGTCTTCTCATAATTAAATAAATCCCCCATAATTTATTCAATTATTGGTCCACTTAATCCACAATTAAATAATTAAAATTAATTATTTAATTGTCCCAATTACTTTTCCTCCGAATTTAAATAAAATCATTTATTTAAAATTCTCTCTTTCCAAGTAAATAATTTTAAATCATTATTTATTGTCACATGGTCCCTCCACTTTTCAATTAAACTAATTTTTAATTTAGAAGTTCCACATCACCTCTTCTGGGAATTAATTTTAAATTTCTATTTTAATTTCCCACTTTCCTCTTTTCTTTGTGCCACGTCTTCTTGTCACATGCATTCTCCACCATTGATTTGATTTTTAAAATCAAATCTAAGCCCTCCATTTTGAATTTTAACCTAACTTTTCCCTAACCCTAATTAGGGGTTGTCACATACATTTATGGCCATTGATCTTAGGGCTTTTCCCAAATTTCAATCTTTTCCCTCCATCTAAAATTGATATTTCTATAAAATGGCAATTTTACCCTCATTTTGACATCTACTAGATCTACATCTTTGGCTTGCATCTTTTGACTTCACATTTTTATACCTATATTCTCTTGTCATTTCATGCTAACATTGTCATTATTCAAGTTTTTCTATTGTATGTAGAATTTAGTTTCACTTACATTTTCATAGAAATCCTTCAATATTTGCTAGGTCATGTCATAAGTTTAATTTTCTCATCAAAATCTAAGGGAAAACCACATATTTTCAGCAAATGGAGAAGGGCTATGGAGGTGAATCATAGAGGTTTTGAGGAGCTTGGGTAGCATTGTTCCTTGTTTTTCATTTTCTTCCTCCTTTGTGCTTCATAGTAACACTAGGGTTTGATTTCTTATTGGGTTTAATAAAAACCTCACAAATTTACCTCAATTACATTGGTGAACCTGATAATCATTTTTTATAGTTTTTCATACGGATTTGTTTCATATTTTTTGTAGGTATAGGTATGGAATGCCGCAATAGCAATTTTTTGAGACATAAATTCTCTTTCATGCCTCATTCACTTTCATGAATGATGCATTTGATCTGTCAATCCGCACTTGTTAAGTAGAACAACACATTTGGTCTATCAAGCTATAGTTGCTAAGCCAAACGATGCATATGATCTATTGAACCACATTTGCATACTAGAATGATGTATTCAACTTTCTGAGATGCATTTTCTCTGCATAGCGACACATCTGTTCTGTTGCAACACATTTTCCTGGTATAAATTTTCTTTCGGTTTTTGCTATATTTTCTAGATTTTACTTTTTTGCTTCATAGCTAAGAGACTTTGGGTTACTAATCTGTTGGTTACAACATGTGGCAAGCTGGAAAAGGAATCTAACCCTTTTTTTTTTGTGTTATTTATTTCACAATCTTAATCAAACAAACTACAACTTGCATTTACATTTCATGAGGATAAAATGAACATGCATATTCACTCATGGGCTTAAAATGAACATAACTTTGCATTACAACTCATAAGGCTTAAAATGAACATGCATTCTCATGACATTGGCTTAAAAGGAACATTGTTTGTGTCACACTTAAATGGGTCTTTAAAATGAACAAGTGTCTTGTGTCTCATGTGGTGTAGTGATATTCTCTTAAGTGTGTATGCAATTCTCTTGCGCTTTGTGTGATCTTGAGAAACAAAAACACTCAGAGATTGTTACTTTACCACCCCCACATTTCAATTTGGGTATATAAATGAACAAACTTGTGAGTGTGGGTTGAAATATTTGTGTATGTAATTTCCTCGTACCTTAGTGCGATCTTGGATGACCAAAAAAAAAACTTTCAATTCACTTTTATTTTATCCTTATAGGGCCTACCTAGTGGGAAAAAGTAATCAATCTAGGGAACAACCCAACCAGAAACATGCTAAAGCCAAGTGACTTCCAACCGGTATATAAGTGTGGGTACTTGAGAAAATTTCAAGTATCACGAAGATTGTTTCGACAGGAAGGGAAACAATGGTATCTTTCCATATGGATGATCCCCCAAAAATGGAATGCCTATACTAGAACCATTGTTATAGTAAGCCAAAAACCTTTATCTAGTCTTTGGTGCAGCAATAGTCGTTGCCAAGGCATCCACATTCTCACAGTTCTTAGTAGAGGTGAAAAAATTGTCATGGGAGATTCATGAGAGCTTGAAGGTTGGTTGACTTGAGAAGTGAGTGTCGTCTTGGGGGAGCCAACGTGGCCAAGCTTCTAAGTCAACCACTAAGAATAAGTGTGGTTGGAGTAAAATCTGTGTGGAATCCAAAGAATATAGTCCTTGCAACCATAGGATTGTGCTTGTCTTATATGTGCTTGTTTTCAAAAAATTCAAGGATAGTGTGTTTTCCAAGTGTTTTTAAGACCCAATGAACAAATAAACATCTTTTTCAGATTGGAAAAAAAATGCCTTCAAATTGAAACAATCTTCAAAATCTGCCAAAATTGCCAAGAACACGAACTCTGCAATGCATTTTCTAAATAAGCAATGCATTTAACATTTTGGACCACATTTTCTACTTTTTGAAATGCAATTGCTTTGTTTAGTCGCAATTTCTATCTGAAACACCGTATTTTCCTTTTTTGCAATGCATTTTCTTTCCTAAAAACTACAATCGCTCTGTTGAAACGCATTTAAAATTTTAAAATGCCACATTTTCTCATTCTACGATGCATTTGATACTCTAAAATGCATTCGCAGCCTGCAACGATGCAATTTCCTATGACCTAAAAAATCCTTGTCACTGTCAAAAACTTGCGACCAAACATTTTCAGACAATTTCTAGACACCTTTTTCCTATATTCTCTATCCAAAACCAGAACAAGAATTGCTCAAATCTTCCATCCTTGCATTTTATTTTTCATTTTTAGGTTGTCATAGGTCTACCATTGCACCTTTTAGTTTCATCCTTAGGCTTCACTATCACTTTAGGTCCTCATTTTGCAGATTTTAGAATAGGAATCCTTGCCATACTTTGCCAAATCTTTGCCTTCAAAAGTAGGTTGTCATTGGACTTAATCAACATCATTCCTATTAGTCTTTGTCCTTTGGTGAGCCAATTCCAACTCATTAGTCTAGTGTGGAAACCTCACTTTGTCACCTTGTCATTTAGTCCTTCAAACAAGTCCCTTGACACTCCAAAATTGAGACATTGTGGTTGAGTATACCTTTCCTTACGTTTATCAACAATGAGTTCCTCATAGAACTTCTTGCATTAAAATTTACACACCTTTAGTCTCCTTCATTTAGCCCTCACTAGTCTCATTGCACTTGCATTTCCCTTTAGACACCATTATCATTTTAGAATTCGTTATTCAAGTAAAAAACCCAAAAACATAGTCTCATATCATTTGCATATAGAAATTTGGTCATCCTTCATCTTTCCCCATTTTGAGCAAGAGTTGTATGGTTGAAACAAGACTACAAATAAAAAGAAGAATGGATTCCTTTGGACAAGGCAATAACTTTTACAATCTTCCTAATGACATGAATGCAAATATGAACATGGGGTACTCTTTCATAAATCCATTCAGTGAAATGAACATTCCATTCTCCGCACGCAACCCTTTTGAACCATTTATACGAAGAGATGAGAATGGACAAGTATTTGAGGAAGATATACACATTTCTGCCCAAAATCCTGAAGTGGCTTCCTTTGTGGAAGAATTAGTCATACAAGATTCAAATAGATATCTATCCATGCTCCTTGACGAAGGGAATAGGTTTCCAAAATTATTTGATATTAATACCTTAAGAGTGGCATCTCTCGATCCTAACATTCAAACAATTCAATCACATTCAACACCATCACATGATGCAAACAATACCTCCATGGGAGCTACAACACAAACTGCCACACATACTATTAATGCTACCTCCATTGGATCTACCACAACCAACTCAACCAATGTGGTCAATGCAAAATATATTGGAGGAACATCAACCAACACCAAATCACATTCAACTCCCGACAAACATCCACCACTCCATCACATACTGTTGGAGCAATAGTTGGGGCCTCAACTAACACAATGGAAACCAATTCATCAAACTTGTTATGGGAAGTTTCATATAATACTATAGGGACAACATCATCAAACACATTGATTGGGTCCTAAACTAATGCCATGAAAACAAACTCACTAAATCCTTTTCGAAGGAACAAAAGAAGAGTTGTTATTCGAGGACCTCAATCCAATGTCCCTAGCTCCTCACAAATCAACACCAACACCAATGTTACCCTAATACAAAATACAAACATTCCACATGGTCACGTCTATCAATTTGGAAAAGGAAACCAAATCATACAACACATGGTTTCATTTGGTCATCAAAATGTTCAAGGATAGAAAATTCCACATATTCAATCCAACACGGTTGGAATATACATTCCCACTTATACATCTGAAGTCCACACACATCAACATATCCCTAATCAAAACATTCACTCCCAACACATCCCAAATCAAAACACACAATTTTCTCATCACCAACACATTCCAAACCAAAACACATCATCACAATAAGTGTGAACTCAAGCCATACCCATCACCAACATGTGTGATGCTACAAACAACTCTATAGTGGAATAACTCATACTTTAACTTGCTTCCCTTCAAACACAAGTGGAGACCTTGCAAATTTCCAAAAAAAAGACTCACACGCCATATGACTTATGTATGTATCCTTTCAACACCAACTTGTGCATGCCACCATTCCCACCAGGATATGTGGTGGCAAAATTTCCTAAATACAAAGGAAAAACTAATTCCATTGAACACATTAGAGAATTCACAACCAGTTGTGTGGACGTGGCCTATGAACATACCTATCTAATGAGACTCTTTTCTAGGAGTCTCACAAGCAATGCACTAGAATGGTTTGCATAGTTTCCTAAAGGAATAAAATCATGGGATGAATTGGCCAACAAGTTTGTCAAAAATTATGCCTATAACATTGATTCAGACATCAAAATCGCCTCATTATGTAGGCTCACCCAAGAAGACACAAGCGAGACATTTATTCCATTCTTCCAAAGATGGAGAACCTTAGCAAGCCGATGTCCAATGGAAATACTAGAAAAAGAAAAGGTCACCATGTTTGTGCAAAACCTCCTTGACCCATGTAGATATGGTCTACAAGTCCATTGTTGCACCACTTTTACTGACCCTATCGAAAAATGGGTCCAACTTTAAAAATCCCTTATTGCCAAAGGTGAACTGAAGTATGGTAGCGAAAGCACCACCACCAACACAAACACAAACTCAAATGCTCCCATTGACAAAAATAAATACTAGGTCAAAAATAGACATATCACTAACGATGGCATTGTTGACACAAAAGTTGTGAATGTGATGGGTCCTAAAATTATTCTCAAAGGACCTCAACCTCAAAAAACGCCTTTGAATACATCGAAACCTACACCAAATTTCATCCAGACCAGCCAAGACCAAATCCAACCAAGACAACCAATACAATTTCCTCAAAAATGCACATACACCCCTATGGGTGAACCAATTGAGGTTGTTCTCAAGAATTTTATCCAAAATGACATCATCACATTGTAGGACCCTAAACCATATGACCCTGGTCAGTTCAAGCCATCATGGTGGGATGATAATGCATTTTGTGATTACCACCATATAAAAGGACATAAAGCCTCCTCTTGTCAGAAATTTTGAAATCTTTTCCATGATCTCACTGAAAATCATACCATTAAACTTGGTAGTCAACCATTTGCTTCTAATTTAGACCATACCATTCATAAAATCCCATTTCAAGATCATAGTTTAGGTAACCCCTCGACATCTAACACAAAGAACAATGATAATCGAGCCAATTACACCTGTGTTGCCTTTAACTATTCTAGTGGTACTATCATTAATCACCTTTGAGCTGCTGATGAAGAAAAATGCATCAATACCATCACTATTAAGAAAAATCTAGAATGTAATGTCACTACTCGTAAAGGCAAGGCCACAATACTAGGTTCTTCTTCTAGATGACCCAAGATTACAATTCTAGGTCCCTTTTCCAAACCATTACAACCCAATGGAGAATTCAACCTTATTGAACAATTGAACAAAACACCCACCCAAATTTCTATCCTTGAGCTACTTCGTATTTCACCCGCACACAAGGCCATATTGGACAAAGTCTTGAAACAGTATTTTGTACCAATCGACATTGATGTCAACCATTTCAAAACCATGGTTGGATACTTTACTTCCCCCCATCATATCACCTTTTCAGACCTTGATTACGTCTCACCCAAGCCATTTCATAATAATTCTCTTCATATTGAGGTCTTCATCCATAAACATAAGGTTAGATGAATCTTGGTAGATGATAGATCAGGATTGAACATCTACTCTAAAACAAGTTAAAGTTCTCAGTGGATCAGATGCTTGTGTGGATGCTATCAAAAGTATTGTAATAAAGGCATATGATGAAAAGGAGCGTGCCTCTAAGGGCATTATCACACTTCCAATCTATGTGGGGTCAGTCATCATAGATAAAACATGTCAAGCCCTAGATCATGAACTACCTTACAATGTCTTACTTGTTCAAACTTGGATCCATGCCTTAAAGGCCATACCTTCTAGTTACCAGATCAATTCTTGAAGTTCCCTTTTGAAGGCACTTAAATCACCATACCAGGAGATTCTAACCCTTTCCAATACTATACCAATTTGAGAGCCACTTTTGAACACCATGTGCCCATCAACCACAAGAATTCAACCTCATCAACACTTACCAAATCATCCATGTCCACACCAGAAACCTCCACTGCACCATCCACTACCACCATACGAAGTACTGACCTTATACCAAGTACTGACCTTAAGATCCAAGACGTTGGTTGTGGAGAATACAAATTGAACATAGCCTATTGTATCACCACAATGCTTAAGCTGCCAAAATTCTATGGTCAATCTTGTTTCAAAGTGGAGCCTAAGAATAATTTCAAGGTTCCTACAAAGATGATCTTCACACTATGGGGAGACATGAATGATGAAGAAATTTGAAACTTATCTACTTGGATCTACAAAGATCTTGAGGAACTACCCCCTATACTAGTACATATATATGACAAAGGCTATGAAATATGTAAAGCCCATGGTTTTGATGGAACTAGTGGACTGGGACCAGACAGCATCAAAAGGTGATAGCCTATCATTCCTTCTAAGAGACTAAAGTATCTAGGGCTAGGGTTTGAGCAACTCAGAACTGACAATCGACATACCAATGTACTTTCGAGAGATGATTTAATGACTCATGAAAGTGTCGAGACAAGCAAAGATTGCTCTACCAAAACCAATTCACATGAATGGGAATGGGGATCTGATTAAAGCCTCATGACTATGAAATTGATGAACTATCTTTAGAGCTTGACAAACCCTCTTTTGAGGGAAGATTTAGACAAATTTATAACATTGATCCTCTTGATAACCATTCTAAAGAAAAAGAATGGGTAAGCATTTTTTGGGACCCAAATGTGAATAAACCTAAGCCATTGTCAGCAACACTCAACTTGTCTCGCTCCATTCCCGAAACCATCCATGAGCCTAACATGCCTAAGCCTACTACCCATGCCACTAAATTACCATCTGATGATCATGATTTTGATCCATTCGTCCCATACTATGACCATGAATATAACTCATCTAAATCTGAATATGGTCCTTGGGTAGAATCTGACTGGGAAATTGAGCATGAAAATTATGTCTTCACACTCGAGGCTTCCATTTGTATGATTTTCATGTCATCCCCACCCTTTGTCAAAACTGGCAATGGTATCTCCCTTGTCTACCCACAACTGATTGACTAGGATCAATAAGTCTCACTCGCTAGGGACATCTTTCGGAATGAAAAAACTATTGAAAAATTCATGGGGCTCCATGAAGGCATACCAAGTGGTGATCACAAAGAAGGATTTTCCATAGATCTAGATTGTGCAATCCTCCAGTCATAAAGATATTAAAAATAAAACAAAAAAAGATATGTCTTTAGGTGAAAACCGCAAGGCACCTTCTGGCAAAACAAAAGTAAAAATAAAGGATGTATTTGAGGGTGAAAACCTCCCTGACATGCCCAAGGATGGAGGATTAGACTTTCTTCCCATAACACAAGAAAAATTGGCAATGCTAGTTGAAGACAACATAGAAGTTAACATTGCTACATCAGAGGATCCCAAAATGGTTCTCTTTGTGGCATCATTGACAAAAGAATAAAAGCATGAATTCCAACAATTCTTCTTAGAATGTAAGGTTAACTTCACATGGCCATATATCAAAATTCTAGGTCTAGATTTGGAATTAGTGTTGCACCACTTGCCTTTACTCCCAGATGCCAAACTAGTCAAACAGAAGCTAAGAAAAATGCACCCACAAATTTCATTGCTTGTAAAAGTTGAACCTAAGAAACTATTGGTTGTGGGGTTCATAAGATCAATAGACTATGTTGATTGGATTTCCAACCTTGTACCTATCACTAATCCAAATGGATAGATCTGCATTTGCATAGATTTCAAAGATTTAAATAAGGCATGCCCGAAGGATGATTTTTCATTACCAAACATCGACATGATTGTTGATCTCACAACTGGGCATGAGATGTTGTCCCTTATGGATGGTTTCTCGGGCTATAATCAAATCTAGATCGCCCCTAAAGATCAGTACAAAACAACGTTTACTTGTTCTTGGGGAACATATTGTTGGAACATCATGCCTTTTGGCCTAAAGAATGTAGATGCCACATATCAGCGAGCCATGACAATGATATTTCATGATCTCATGCACACACTAATGGAAGATTATTTGGATGAACTCTTGGAAAGAAAATTGACATGAAAGGATCACCTCAACGTACTAGAAAAAATATTTAAAAGGTTGGAAGAATACAAGGTCTTCTTGAATCCTAAGAAATTTTTTCTTAGAGTGACCTTAGGAAAACTATTGGGGTACATAGTTTCTCGAAAAGGCATTGAAGTAGACCTTGAAAAGGTGAAACCAATATTATACATGCCCCCACCAATAGGAATTAGTGAGCTAAGGAAATTGTAGGGTAGATTACAATTTATCTGGTGCTTCGTTGCACAACTTGGAAACAAATTCCAACCATTTGAATACTTGCTACACAAGAGCATCCCCTTCGTCTAAACTTAAAAGTGTCATACGAACTTTCAAAAAATCAAGGACTATCTATTGTCACCACCTATCTTGATACCTCCAATCAAGGAAAAACCTTTGATCCTATATGTCTCTGCAACCATTTCAACATTGGGGGCATTGCTAGCACAAAATGACTATGAGGAAAAAGAATGAGCCATATACTACATTATTTTCACATTGGTTGGATATGAAATCAATTATACCTCCTTTGAACAAGCTTGCCTTGCATTTTTCTTTGCAGCTTAGAAGTTATGACATTACATATTAAATGACAAGACATAATTAGTGGTAAAGATTGATCCATTGAAGTATCTTCTAAGTCAGGAAACATTGTTAGGTCACCTAGAAATATGGGTTATAATACTGAGTGAATATGATATACAATATTTTCAACTCAAAGCAATCAAATCACAAGTAATATTTGATCAACTTTTATATGCACCTATACAAGGAACTCATCCATTGATCATTGATTTCCCTAATGAGTCTATCTTTCATGTGAAACCTACATCACCTTGGAAGTTGTATTTTGATGGATCTCATACTGCTCATGGCTCAGGTGCAGGAATACTATTAATCACACCATAAGGGGACTCCATCCCTAAGGAATTTTGCATTGCCTTCCCTTGCACCAATAAAATTGAAAAATATTATGCACTTGTCACGGGACTCTGACTAGCTATCAAATGGAACATCAAGACACTTCTAGTTTTTGGAGATTCTCAGTTGGTTATCAACTAGGTCAATGACGATTATGAAACAAAGGATGAAAAATTATTTCCCTACAAGTGTATGGTCGATAGCTTCATGAAATAATTTTTCTTGATCACTTTTGAACAAATCCCTAGGACACAAAACAAGGCAGCTGACACAATGGCTACTATTGGTTTTCTCTTAGATATACCCAATAATGTGTCCCAATTCAAGTTCTTAGTAGAGCACATGTTGGTTCCTACATATTATATTTCAAAGTCAGAAATGGTTTGCGAGCTTGTTGGTCCCAGTTCATCTTGGTGTCAGGAAATCTATGACTATTTTAAGTCCTAGACTCTCCCACCAAACCTATTTAACAACCAACAAAACTCCTTCATCCACAAAGCTGCTTGATATATCATTGTCAGTGACACCTTATACCGCTACAACTTTGAAAACACCCTTATTCACTGTATCGACACTAATGAAGCTCAAAGAACCTTATGTGAGGTACACGAGGGTATATGCAGATGTCATTCAAATGGCCCAGCTTTAGCTAGGAAAGTTACGAGACTTGGGTATTACTGGCCAACAATGGAAAAGGATGTTCTTCAGTTTGTTAGAACATGTCAAAAATGTTAGGTGCACAATGATCTAATTCATGCACCCACCTAGGAACCTAGACCCATCACTTCTCCTTGGCCCTTCACACAATGGGGAATCAACCTCATGGGAAAAATTCATCCCTCCCCCTCTAATGGTCATAAATTCATTATCGCTACCACTAAGTATTTTAATAAGTGGATCAAATTTGTCCCCCTCACCTACATCACCGATAAGAATATTTCCAAGTTTATCCTTAATTACATCATCTGTCAGTATGGTGTTCAACAATCCATCATCATAGATAATGGTCATCTATTCAAAAATTAAGACGTCTATAAGCTTTGTGAATGCTTCCACATTCAACACCATTTCTCCATGCCTTACTATCCACAAGTAAATGATCAAGCTGAGGCATCCAATAAAATAAATTTTTGCATTCTCAAGAAGACCATCAATAAAATTGGTCATGATTAGCATCTACAACTCAATCCTACCTTGTTGGCTTACTGCACTAGCATCCACACACCCACTGGAGCCACTCAATTTTCTTTGGTCTATGGATCTGAAGCCATATTTCCCATCAAGGTCAAAACTCCTTCTCTTCAGGTCTCCTTGAAAGGATTGATTGATGATGAAGAGTACCGATAGTCTCTCCTACATGAGCTAGAAATGTTTCAAGAAAGAATACAAAATTCCTTGAACCACTTAGAGACATATCAAAATCCCATTTACATGAGCTACAATAAAAGGGTAATGGTCTGCAAGTTCAAGATTGGCAATTTGGTCTTGATGCAAAATCTAAGGAATCAAACTGATAGAGAGAAACCTGACAAGTTTGAGCCCAATTGGCTAATTCCTTATATCATTACAACAACATTCAGTTCTGGTGCTTATCAATTAGCCATGCCAGATGAAGAAAAATCGATAGAGCCTATCAGTAGTCTGCAATTACACAAGTTCTATACATAGCATCAGAGAACCTAGCTAAAACCCTTAAAAATACAAAAAACTCATCACCCTGATGAAAACCTAGGAAACAGGCATCTTGGTTACACCAAAAAAAAAATAAAAAACATGACAAAAAATAGTAAAGAGAAATAATTCATCCAAGAGTAAAAACCTGGTAAATAGGCACTTTGGATAAGTACCATGGTGAAAACCTGGCAAACAGGTTCCATGTGTATTCAATCTTTGTTTCACCATCTATTATCATTCCATTTGCCTTCATCCAAAATACATAATGATGACATCCTGACAAATTCACAACATTTGTGATGATTTCATGTCATTGCTATCCATGGCTAGCATTGGTTGACATCAAGCCTTGCATGTCCCCTGCCTTTCATCCTGTGTAGGCACCTTTTCCATGTCATTTTTCTTGGATAGTCCTTGACCTACCTGGGTGAAATACCTTTATCACCTAACTATAGTGGGCATCGCACATCGTCCTAACATTAGTAAAAAGTCCTAAAAAAATCTTAAAAATTATTAAAAAATCCTGAAAAAATCATAAAATATCCTGAAGAAAACACAAAAACATTTAGAAAATGTCAAAAATCCCAAACCAGAGTCAAATTCAGTCATGTTAGTTAGTCTTTGTCATAGTCCAAACTACATTGTCTGTGTACATTTTCTATGTAGGAAAGGCACATCTTAAATGGCTCCCCGAGACATTAGGTTCATCCCTCTAAGTTTATCAAAATAAAATCATAAATCAATCTTTTGTCCTTTAGACAAAGTCATTTGTCATGTCAAACTATGAGGTATCTGAGTGCATGATGTAAGAAAGTCCATCAATCAATGATCCCCCGAGGCTGCACTAGGTTAGTCCTATAGACATGGAAAATGTACAATTCGATCTGACATAGTGGATCCTGATTTACTAACACCATTTCATTATGAATCATCTCCTTTGTTAGTCATTTAATCAAATAATATGTATTTGATTAAATTCATCACTCTTCATCTCTTAATTAAACAAATCAACTTTATCTAATTAGGTCATCATCTCATGTTAATTAAATAAATCAATTTTATTTAATTAATTATGTAATCCCCCTTTTAATTAAATAAATCATTTTATTTAATTAATCCCTAAATTCATCTCATTTAAATTAAATAAATCTCTATTTGGTTTAAATCCAATATCATCCCTCTTTAATTAAATAAATCAAATCTTTATTTAATTAAGTCTTTAATCATTTTCCTCTCATTTTGATTTAAATCAACTCATAAATCTAAGTCAAGATGGTCAAATCACCTAATCTCTCATTAAATTGATCAAATATTGAGTAATTTAATCTCAATCACTAAAATCCTCTAGAGAATGAAACTTGCGCAATAAATCAATTACTTTGATTTATTTAATTGCCTATTTTCTCTCAACATGGAATAAAGGAGGAATATTCCTTCAAATTTGAATTCAAAAATCCCTCCAAAAGGGGATGGGTACTTCCAACAATTCATTTAAGGCCTCTTACATGTCCTTGGCCTTGAGCCAAGTGACATTAAATCCATTTCCTTCTCCCTCGAACATGTCACACTCAAATTCCAAATTTGAATATCATGGAATTTATCATGCACATTGTCCAAAATGTGCTCATTCCTCAACCAATCACATGTGGACAAGTGGCCTTCTCTCATTGGTTGGTCTTTTATCCCACATTCATCCAAATCTCTCATTCTTCCACTTTGGCAATCTATAAATGAGAGACTCTTCCTCTCATTCTAACATCCACAATTTGAGTAAACTTATTATACTCAATTTCATCTCCAAGCATGGCCATCTTTATCTATTTTTATCAAGTTCTTACCTAGGTTATGTAGGAATTCAACCATCAAGTGGATCAATCATCATCAAGCTTACAAAGGAGTTGGGAAAGGGCTAATTTTGACATATCAATTGGCACCAACTCCCCCATGGGATCAAGAGTTTGCATTTTCTTAATTTAGGATTACATCTATATTTCATGTTTGTTCTTGTTTTTCCTATTTTGAGTATTTTTGAATGGATTTCATGGGGAATCCCTCTTTTATCTTGCATATGAACCTAACTATGTGTTTGTTTGTTGTGTTTATGCAGGTATAAAACTAGGGTTCACAAGTCCATTAGGGTTCATGATACTGCTCTTTCATACACATCAAAATCTCTTCAAGACAAGTAAACTCCTCATCAAAATCCCAAAACACACAATATTACAACAAACCTTAAGCAATCACTCTAGGTACCATCTAGTCAAACTCTATCCAAGCAAGTCAACATGTCAACATCTTGGTTTTTCTTCAGATGTGTCCTTCTAAGGAACAACCCTTGTCTGTTACCTATGCTTTAGGATGTGTCCTTCCTAAGAATCATCTTCATCATCTGGCATTTTGAGAGATTCTCTTAACATTCGAGAATCGATCCTCTCAACATTGACATCATTTAGGATGAGTCCTTCTTGAACCTGGCATCACTCAGCATTTGGAAATTTAGACCTCATCAATCTTGGAATATCAACATCAAATCAACTAACATTTGAACGTTGGAAAAACATTTGGCAAACACTTGGCAAACATTATTTATATTTTTGAATGTCATCATACTACTAGTTCCTTACGTCAAAAGAGTCATAATGTATCATAATGATTGTCCTAATACTTTTTGATCATCCTATTGCTACTTTCTCAAGGGTGTCCTGACATTAGGATTTAGAGGTGCAATGATGTAGTATGATGATCATCTTGTTTTGTATCATCATCCTGCTAGTTTCTCGAGGATGTCTTGATATCAATATTTAGAGGAGAAACAATATAGTACGATGATCATCTTGTATTTTATGGCTGTCATGTGGCTAGTTCCTTGAGGATGTCCTGACATCATGATTTAGAGGAGCAAGGGTGTTTCATGACTATTCTTGTTTGTTTGCGGTTGGTTATGTCAATATGACTAGGGTAAATTCAGCTCCTCGTATGTGTCATGATCATCCCTATCTATGATTTTTTGTCCTATGTGATGGTTCGACCTTGTACACTATTGATCTATGTTATATCATAGTTTTTATTGGCCATTATGACAATCCAACCAATAATTATTAGAGTAACACCTCTTACTACTTTGGAAAATATTGAAGGATTCTTTTTCCACACTAACATGCAACTCTTTCTCCACACTAACATCCACCTTCATCTAGTCCTTTCTCTTCTCTTGTCCCTTGATGATATCCAATGACATACAAAAACATAATTGCATACATGATCATATAGAGATTGCATTAACACATTTCACATTTGCATTCACATTGACATATAATTTTATCAGTTACACTTATCCATATTGCATACATCAAAACATTATTTGCACCTAATCATTTGCATAACATATAGACATTATAAACATCAATATTATTAGTGAATAACATCATACAACACATAATTAAAATATCCATAGACATCCATAAATACATCCATATAGCATTGTATTCATACATTAATGCATCCATCATACATCTCATCTTATAGAATATCATTATCATTAGCATATAAACATAGGATCATCATGGCATATAATCTTAAAGTAACCATCATAAATGCATTATCATATCATCACATAAATCATATCACATCACATAAAGTATAATAACATCATAATGCATAACATCATAACACAAAGCATGCAATTCACATCAAAATCACATCATATATATCTCCAAATAATCATGTCATGGGATAGAGTCTAGTGGAATCCCAAAAATGGAGCTCACATGCTCGAAAGTCAATATATAAAATGTCTCATAATAAAAATAAATGTAAAATAAGCCCTAGGTTGTATTCTCTCCATCTCGTCGGGGTGAGGATTGGGGTGATTGACACTCGCTCATGATCTAAACTATAAACTATATAGATGAGGTGGCCTGACTCTGAGATTCTAATGGATCAATCACCAGAGGTTGGCTATGCTAAGACTGGTGTCCTAATGAGACTAACCCATGGATGTGACTAGACCTGTGCCCTGATGAGTGCCTATGCTTTTGGTGAGATCTATGCCCAAAAAATTGCCTTGATGATGTGGACCCACCTACACTATTTTTTGGCTCGGGATATTTTTGTGAGTTCAACTACCACTCCCTGTCCTACTTTGTGATATAGATAGTCTAGGATACCATCTCTCGAGTGGTACTTCCTGCTCATAAATTAATTTGTACCAACCCTGGCTCTCATTGACCCTCACCAAATCCTTGGCCATGTCTCTTATGGGCCTCATGCATAGGTCTGCAAACTCCTAGACCCACCTCTCTACCTCCTACTATCAGATCACTGCTTGATCCCTCTCCACTTGTACCACCTCCAACTCTATAGCTAATGCCTTGTTTTGAGACAAGGTGGCATCTAATTTGCTTTTTAGATCCACTAACCTCTAGTCTACTATGGCATCTCACGACAACAATGGTATCATGTCCCCTTCCTCCTCCCCCTCTATCATCTTCTCCTAAAACTGCCTCTCAACCTCACCCCTGATATCGACATCCTCATCATCACCCTCAATATCCTCCTCTACACCAATATCTAATATTTGATGCTCTATGAAGATATCCTCCTCTCCTAGCATCTCCCCTTCTGCTCTAACCTCCACCTTCCCCTCTGCTCTAACCTCTACCTCCCCTTCTAGCTGCTCACCCTCCTTCCTCACATCCTACTCCCTCTCCCCCTTCTCACCCTCCTCTCGGATAGGCGACAATGGTACTCCACCCACCTTGTACTTCGCTCTCCTGGCCTATCTCCTCCCCCTGTATCTTTCTCTCCTGCTTTGACCACCCTTGCCATCCCTGCCATCATCCTCCTTGCCAACTCCTACATCTCTATTTCCTATCCCACCATCTCCCCGACCTCCATCCATACCTCTCCCCCCATCTCCTTGACCACCATCCCTTCCACTATCTTTCCCTCCCAATCCTTCCTGATGCACCTGTGGTATCACTGATCATTAATAAATTAACACTGGACCAACTGGATCTGTGAGTGATATCAGCTTATGTATCTACCACCAAGTATCATACTCTATCATCATCCCTACATCTGTTGGCCCCCAAATCCATCCCCACTACTGGACTACCATCCCATTGATCTGCTACTTTCCTAAGGGCACTACTATAGGAGGTCCCCACATCGTCTCTCTTGAAGACTGCACATACTTGGTTGTCCCCATAGGCACACCTTTGTGCTCTCCAAATTGATGAAGTACCCATTGGGGAAGGTACATCTTGATGATGTGTTGGCTCTATATTTTTCGGCCAATCAAATACCTAAACTGCCAGAAAAATGTCAAATACTCATCCTCCCTTGCCCACTGTGCATAGTCTTTGTATGGCCAACAAACAAAACTCATCAAGGTATCAATCTTGTGCTGCCAATAACTTGTGTCCCCCACTCAAGTTTGTTTCACTGACCCTGCATATAAATACACATAGGGCATGCCCTCACCCAACTACTAAATTTGAATTGGTGGGTGGAAGATGGGAATGTTCTCCCAAGCCCAGATCATCAATAGAGTGGTCCCATAACTGATACTTTATCCTTCTCTATAAGCTACCTCATGTAGCTAATGATAGAGAATCCCCAGCAAGCATGACCCCCATGCAAAAATTGTCTTATCCTAGGGCATCCTGACTAGTACATCACTCCATTCGATAGGAAACTTTTGCCTGCGACGATCAAGAATGAGGAATCTAACTAACGATCAAAGTGAACAACATGGCATCCCAGCAAGCATAATTCTTGGCTACAAACTCCCCTCTAATCTTGTAGCCCTGAATCACTAATATTGCATCATCCATGGACTCATAGTACTTTGGCATGGCATGTCATCCTCTATGGGCATCATAAATAACTCACTTCCCTTTGATTGGAATGAGAAATATCCTATACATATCCTCTAATGTAATGATGGCCTCTCCTATTGGCATATGGAAGGAATAGGTCTCTGAATGCCACCTCTCACACAATGTTGTCAACAGACCCCTATTTTCCTAGATAATGGGAACATAGGTGACATAATAGAGGCCTAGTTGCATCAATCGTCGCTGCTCAATGTCTCGTAGTTGATCCCTAAAGGCATATGTGGTCGGTCTGAACTCACATGTATAAATGGGCACTAGTCATTTTTGCAAATGCAGAAACAAGAGTTAGCACATATTGAACATCATTACAAAGAATCATTACCATCTATCTATTCAAAATTACATAAGGAAAATGAGTCTAAACTAATTCAACCTTGGTCAAAGTCAAATGTGTTGCATTGACTTCACTTGTGTCATGCCAAGTCATATGTGTAATTCCATCGTGTACATGCATTGCGCCTCGACGATTGTGTCATTTAACCTCACTTTTGCAACACTTTATAATTCTTGCATCATTTCACATGTCAATTGTGTCATTTGATAACACTTCAAGTATCACTTGGTGTGGCACTTGTGTCGCAATATGGTGATTGCATCACTCTACTTGGCAATTGCATTGCACTTTGGCATTTGCATCGAAAGCCCTATCAATTACATCATTTTATAATTAGGACATACCCATCCCTTGCATTTGGATTGTAACGCATCAAATTTTTTGAATGTGATTGCAATTGTGGCTTATCCAAATGCATATGTGTCACAACACATTCAATTGTCTGCCCTAAAGCCCTAATAAATGTATTAAAAATTATAAATGACAAAGTTAGAAAGGGGCACTTACTAGTGCATCTATGGCTTCTGGCCATCAGAATGTCCTGACCTGGTAGCCACAGTGCTCTATGATTGGAATCACCATCCTACTGCAGCTTCTCATCACTCTGAGCTCTCCAAATTTCTAAAGGCAAAAGGTGAAAATGACATGTATTTTAGCTTTTCAAACCTATTTATAGGTTGAAAATTAGGGTTTTACCTTTTGGGTTATTACTAGAGGCTCCTTTGACCAACCTTTTGACTACCTTACCATCCTCTGATTTTGAAACCGATTGTGCCATTTATTTTCTAGTAATCAAATTGACTCATCTGGACACTTTCCAAAAAAAATCGGCCCCGGGCCAAAATTCACAATTTTTTTAGAGGGGGTATAGGCACTTTGTACCTTCATTTGAACATATTTTTGGCTAGTTTTCTTTGCCATAATGCAATAAACTACATTATGACAAAGAGGGGCAAAATGTAGACACAAAAAATTGACCTAGGCCTGTGAATTCGATTTCCTCCATAATTCTTCTAAACATAATTAAAATATTTGATTATGTCTTATCCAAATTCAACTATTAATTAAATAATTTTTAATTATTTAATTAATTCATATCTTTTATTCTTCTTGACTATTTAAATAAATAAATCATATTTATTTTATTTAAATAGGCCACTAATTTCTAATGCCCTCTTTAATTAAATAAATCATTAAATTTATTTAATTAGTCCATTATTCCCTTTTGATTATTTAAATAAATAAACTTTATTTATTTATTTAAATACATCTCTAATACTAATGTCTTCTCATAATTAAATAAATTGCCCATAATTTATTTAATTATTGGTCCATTTCCTCCACAATTAAATAATTAAAATTAATTATTTAATTGTCCTATTTTCCTCTAAATTTAAATAAAATCATTTATTTAAAATTCCCTCTTTCCAAGTAAATAATTTTAAATCAATATTTACTATCACATGGTCCCACCACTTTTGAATTAAACTAATTTTTAATTTAGAAGGTCCACATCACATCTTGCGGCAATTAATTTTAAATTTCTGTTTTAATTCCCCACTTTCCTCTTTTTTTGTGCCACCTCTTCTTGTCACATGCATTCTCCACCATTGATCTAATTTTTCTAAAATGAAATCTCAACCCCCCATTTTGAATTTTAACCTTAATTCTCCCTAACCCTAATTAGGGGTTGTCACATGCATTTATGGCCATTGATCTTAGGGCTTTTGTCAAATTTCAATCTTGGCCCTCCATTTAAAATTGACATTTCCATAAAATGGCAATTTTACCCTCATTTTGACATCTACTATCTACATCTCTGGCTTGCATCTTTTGACTTCACATTTTTATACTTAGAGTCTCTTGTCATTCCATGTTAACATTGTCATTCTGTAGGTTTTTCTATTGCATGTAGAATTTAGTTTCACTTGCATTTTCATAGAAATCCTTCAATATTTGCTAGGTCATGTCATAGGCTTAATTTTATCATCAAAATATGAGGGCAAACCATATATTTATAGCAAATGAAGAAGGGCTATGGAGGTAAATCATGGAGGTTTTGAGGAGCTTGGGTAACCTTGTTCCTTGTTTTGAATTTTCTTCCTCCTTTGTGCTTCATAGTAATACTAGGGTTTTATTTCTTATTGGGTTTAATACAAACCTCAAAAATGTACCTTAGTTACACCAGTCAATAAGAGCCCCCCATAAATAGAAGAAACTAGGATAACTTTCATGATTCACATTACCACCAAAACACAAAAACTAGGACCCAATATCACCCACCTAATTAAATGGAGAAAACACATACCCACTTCATGTCTTAGCAGAGGCTAGAGAAACCACCCCCTCATCCTTATCAACATTTTTTTTAACAACAAAATGGGTATGTCCACATGGTGCTTTCATATAAATTGGGGAAACTGCAATCATCTCCTCATTCGCACTAGCCAATTCGGTTAAGGCCATGAGATATCGGCCATAGGTAGAATCAATCTTAGCCTCACTATCCAAAAAATCATCATAAAGATCAATTGGTGAGTGATGCTTTCCTATATAGGCCTGATGATGCTTTTCCTTCATCACTGTTGGCCTCCTTTAAGTGTTCAAAATCTAAGCCCTAAAATCTATAACTTAGAGATTAGATATCTGCACCAAATAGTTATCTTGCTCATTATGAAGGTTCATTTCAATATCAACCCAAGGACATGAACTTGAAATAGGTTAGCATTTTTTATGCACTAGGACTCAATTGCAGTCATCCTTATCTTATAAATAGAGAGAAAATAGTACTGAAAGTGAAATTCTTGAAAGGAATTAGCATAAGTACTCAACATTAAAAAACAACTAAACTAAACTGAAATGAATTAAAAAAATAAAAGTATCAGTAAACAGATAGGAAGTTACTTTGTCTACCTTGGCTATAAGAATAGACTCCAAATGAAGTTCCAATGATTGCAGGATAGACAACTACTAAGATTGTAACTAATTGTTGAAAAAAGAAGTAACTACTAAACCTAATGGATGGAATTCTCACCAAGTGGCCCCCTTGAATGAGTCTTCACAAAAAAAACTCAGATGCAAAAAATTAAAGTATCATTCTATTCATTGAAAACATTGTTACATAAAAATAACAAATTAGCTGTATTCCTTCAAACTAAAACTGGAAATACAATATCATAACATCCAACCTTGTGAAGAGGAACATCTTATCACTATTTATAGAAGAATATCTTCTAACTAACTCTAACTAACTAGGAATTAAACTCCACCAGACTAGGAGGATGTCATTTATTCAAAGCATGAAAAATATGAAGGAGGTTATGCATGCACAAGATTTAGTCAAACTATTCTTCATTATATGAGGATCCAGCATAACAACACCTCCTAAATCTACTCAACTAATAGACATGCTCATTTAAAGTTCTGTTATCACTCCCACATGAGCTAGAAGTTTCTAACCATTCATCTCTTCAATATTCATCTCTATTTGACTCCTTCAACAACCGGGCAGTTGGCATGAATTTTTTCCACCTTGCAAGTTCCATTTATATCTACATCTTAATTTGAACCTGCATTATGACATTAGCATGCACAAGACAATTGTATATCCATAATCACTTTACAATAATATTCATTAAATCACATGTAATATTAATATAGATATATCACATAGTAGGATAAAATCGTCAAAAGTTATAGGGATAATTTCATGTCTAGAGTTCATAAGTTTAGAGAAATAACATAGAAAGTATTAGTAACCAGGTGCTAAAACCCATAGTAATAAAAACAAACATATAATAAATCTTAACAGAAATGAGTCATTATTTCGGCTCATCTCCCCCCAACCTAATGATCTATTGGTCCTCCAACAAAGGGAACTCAATTCTTGTTTCTTACTAAAGCCTTGAAATAAAAAATTTATGTCTACCCTACAGCATCTGAAGTTTGATCCCAATAGAACCACTACTTGCTTTCCAGTCTACCCCACCTTGGCCTCTCTACCTCTATATCGTACTAATAGGTTATGTACTCTAGTACCGACCATAACAAAATAGGTGCCTAAAATATTAATGGGACCCAATATTCATTATTTTCTCTCCCAAGATGTATATACCTAATGCTTTGTTTGCAAGTTATATAATAATTTTGTAGGGAATGGGGTTTAGCCTATTTTAATCGACCTGGCAAGTCATTCCATCTCTATGATAAATAGTCCAATACTATCCTTCCTGTAGTGGAAGCTACCTATTCATATTCGAGGTATGCTTCTTCCCTAAATTACATGATCCTTTATGTACAAAATTTTCTGCCATGTGTAGTAGATCTTTTCAGGATTACTTGATTTAGTTCTTAGATGTAGGGAGTATGGAGCTCTCTTTCTTTGTATAATTTGAATTGTCTCCCCTAGCTGATTTCATTTTGAGTCCATGACATCAATTCCCTGAAGTGAACATCCCCAATATATAGCAATGGATTCCATTAATGGTCATTGGGAATAGAATAGTTGTGCAAATACAACTCACACAACAAATTCTTTACCTTAGTAGGAGAGGACTAGAAAACTTGGAAAAATTCTTGTGGGGTTTCAATGGAAGATCTCATACCAGAAATGACCCTTGAAAACTTAAAAGTGAGATGACGCTCCCTTAAATAAAATGAATACACCCTTGGGAGAGTCCTACATTCCATAATTTTTGGTACTAGAGCCACCACATTGTTTACCTTATCTTTTAAAATTCAAGATTTCTGGATAAACTATGTGCTGATTTTTACATCAACGTTTCAGATCATATTCCATGATCCATCATCAGGATGATAAGAAGATACAGTGAGAAATGAAAAAGAGTCATAAGACTTGGATAGGAATAGGAGAGGAGAGATGGGATGGTAGGGAAGCACAAAACCCAAAAATGTAAAAGACTAAGAAAGGAGAAGAAAATAATCAAAAAATAATGTCATCAAGACAATATGAAAAACTAAAATAAAAAAGACAAAGATTAATAAGACAATTACAATAACAAATAAAAAAAATCAATTAAATACTATGATTTACTTATTATATATAATAAGATGTTATTTGTAATAATAAACATATAAATAGCATCTTATTATATATAATAAGTAAATCATAATATTTAATTGATTTGTTTTTTTTTTATTGTAATTGTCTTATTAACCTTTTTTCTTTTTTCTTTTATTTGTTCATATTCTCTTGATGACATTATTTTTTGATTATTTTCTTCTCCTTTCTTATTCTTTTGCTTTCTTTTTTTTTTTCTGCCTCCCTACCATCCCATCTCTCCTCTCCTATTTCTATCCAAGATTGCTTGCTCTTTTTCATTTCTCACTCTATCTACTTATCATCTTGATGTTGGATCATGGAGTATGATTTGAAACTTTGATGTAAAAATCAACACACAATTTATCTAGAAATCTTGAATTATATTATGGACTATGAAAATAGAATTCTATTGACTTATCTTTTAATGCCATAATCTTTGCATTCTTCTCCTTAATTTCTTCATTTTTCATATTGATCTCTTCTTGTAGCTTGAGATTTTATCTCTTCAATTTTTATTCTTTCTCCTACATTACTTTCCATAAAAATAGAGCTACTGATGCCCATGTAAAATTAGGAGGTATGTTCTTTTCTATTATGATCTTCTCTTGCCTTGTTCTTGATATTCAATTATTTCTACTTGCTCTACAATAGTAGCAAGTTCCACCAATCCTATATTTTCCTGCTCCTCAAAAGTTTCCACATTCATTTCAAGTTTCTCTCTGAGTCTATGGCTCCTTCATGGAGGTACAATAGTAGCAGACTTGGTCAATTTTTATTTCCTTAGAGGAGTTGTTTTTCTTGTTAGAGTAAAGGTCTTAACTTAATTATGTTGATTAAGTTACCTTTATTCCCTTCTTAAGATTTCACGTTAGTTTGCATAATGTGGCATTTAATAATTATATTAATTATTAAATGTTATCCTATTAGGGCTTCTATTAGGGTTTTTCCTATTAGGGTTTTATTAGGGTTTGCATGATCTCCTTTTTATAAGGATTGATCCCATTGTATTTCATATCAATTCATTCTCTCATTCTCTCTGATATATACATTTTCTATTTTCAGAGAACCCTTGCTTGTTTGTCTCCATCTCTTCTTTTGTGACAGGTTATTTGCATGCAAGTGATCTTTGGGGTTTGTGGTGTTGTATTTTCTCAACTCCTACATTTCTCAGTAGCTACAAGATGTTTAGTTTCTTCAGTTTTCCACTTCCTAGGGCTAGGGTTTATCTTTTCTAGTTTTTTATTTTTAACGTTCCCTTTGCTAATTTCTACTTTTCTCATTTTTTCTTCCTCCTTTCGAATAGAATCCCTAGTGTGAATTGTGGTTTTAGGGGAAACATTGACATTTGGGTCCAAAGATGAACTATGTTCATACGCATGCTCAAAATTAGAGGAAAAGGTTTCTACTACAGGTTCTACTACAAGAGGTTTTATGCTAGGATTTTCCCCAAAAGTTGAAGCTCTAGGACTGAATTTAATAACCCCCTTAATACCACTAACCCTATGAGTTAAGGGTCGACCTCTAGGACCCACATTTCCCAATCTGAACTTCTTAATATTCAAAAATTGATCCCATGACATAATAGACACATCTTACAAAGACTTTTCTACTAGCAATTTAATCAAAAAATTATGGGAAATAGAGTTTTCCCTACCTTTTGTGTCTTAGAATCCATGATTCCAAGAAGATTATACAAGATTTTTGGCACATTCATCCTCTTTCCATGTCTCATGTGATTTAGAAGCTTGAAATGCACATAATGGAGATAGGATTGGCGACCCTCGCAGGTAATGTATTTGACAATATAAACAACAACTTGCTTCCATGTTTCCTGTAAAGAAAGTCCTCTTTTTTCTTTTTTATCTATAACAAGTGGAGGATCACTAGGCTTAGTGAATTCTTCTCTAGATGAACTAACATCCTTAGAAATAGGGTAGGGTTCTCCTTCAATAGGCAAACCTGTTACTTTAGCAATCCTTTTTTTGTGGCTATCACTTTCAATCCTTTCACCATTGCCTCACCATTAGAAAATGTTTCTGAAAATTCTAAGGCAATGTCATTATTAAAACTAATTAGCTTTAGAAAGTAATCTAACCATCCAAAATTCCTAAATTCAGGCTCACATAGTGCATCCTATAGGATTACCTGGTGAACCATTGGTTCACTTCTGATTAAGTGACCTCCCATTGTCTCCAATCACATTATGCCAAACACCTTTGCAAAGACTTCTTTCCTACAATTCCTTAGTCAAAAACCTAATTTCTCTTCTACATCCTGCAATTCTCACCAATAGTAACACAACTGTCATATAGCCTCTCAATTTTTTCTTTTTAGTGGCATTATGATTTTGAGTAAGACCATAAAGGAGGGGTATTATCAAATAAAATGGCAAAGGCTTAATGTCATATCATGCACACAGAACGTCACTTCAACTCATTATTTCAAATTTATTGCCATGTTGGTGCATGAAATGGCTTAATGACATGTATGAAATGTGGGTTTACACTGCCAACCTATTTTTTATTCTTTTAGAACCAAACTTAGTCTCACCACAAACCTATGAACTTGCCAAGAATAATTATTAGTAAGGGTAAGGATTGACCAGTACATAAGTAAAGAATTTTGGATCTCTACTTATTCTCTTTTGGCTCTATTAGACTAGGGAGGGTAATCCTAAAACAAATATGCTCCTAGATATCGATGTGTCAAGTATAAAAACACAAAGTAGATAGATGGTTCTCCATATATGTTTAAAAGCACCATACCTTGAAAGTTTGGAAAACTTCCACAATAATGATTAGCTTCAACAAGAGAATATATGATCCCATTAACATTCATACACACCTAGTGAAACACTCATAGAATGATTTAGTTATGTTGTGTGATCTTCAGTCAAGTCATTTATCAAAAGAGGGCATGAATACTAAACCAGGCCAATACCATATTCTAGGAAACAAAGTCAAACCATAAACATATCTGATTAGATAATTAACCTTATATTTTAGAAAAAATACCTATGGCCTTAGAGATATTTTTTTACAATACTCCCACCAATTATACCCATAAATAACTTCTTACTAACATCCTTATACACAAACTATACCAAACCTACTGCTAAATTCAAGCATTTACATACATTCCTTGAATAAAATAGCAAGAATGAAACAACACATCCATTAGGACTCAACAAAGATAAACAAGATAACCATTGATTATCGTATGTATAGCTTGTATAATTTGCATGAAGGAGAGAAAATATACAAAAAAAATATATTACTTTTTCATCTGTATTTCTTATCCAAAACATATATCGGCTAACTTGTTTCTAAAACATGTTAATGTAAAACTTAGTATATATTTTCTTGTATCTATTTCCCTTGAAAAAAAGTACCTATTTACCTATCAGCTCCTTGACCTCCTAATCCCCCCCTTTGTATCCAACCTTAGAATCCCTTTTATAAGTCAAGGGAGAAACAAGCACCAGGATGGAATACATTCCATTTTCATTTTAGAGTGAATTTCAACAAAAAATAAGAAAATATCTCCCAACTAATTTTGGGGATTCATCCTTCAAATGAAAACAAAAAATAGAGTCCAAGGAACTATTAATCAAAGCCAACCCACCAATCATCAAAAATTATCATCATGGTAGCATCAAAAACATGTAAATCCATATCATCCTAAAAAGTGTCATTAGATCACCACAAAAATCCAAAAATATTGAAAACCCATTTCATGATACACCAACCCAAGAAACAAAACAACACACAGGACCAAAAACCCAAGCACCTCACAAGGAAAATAACAGGATATTACTTTGCCTTGTCACCAGGTGAATAGGTTTTCCCACTCGGTGTCCTTTGTTAGGGTTAGAAGGTAGATATCTAACAAGTTAAATGTAGATTTGATCAATAAAATAGAGAAATAAAACACACACAAATTTATAGTAGAAACAAGACATGAACAAAGATAATTTAACGTGGTTCACCCAATATGGGCTACATCCACAAAACTACAATCATCCAATGATTTTATTATCCAATGCAAAACAAATTACAATCTCATGAATAATACCATACTACAACTCTCATCCCAACCACTTATAACAATATTTTTAAAAGCTTCCTAAAATTAGGGTTTTATAGAGATTAGAAGCTTAAGAACACCTCGTGTTGAATATTTGGAAGACTCTTGTCTTCTTCACCAGCATCGTTGGCATCTATGGTCCATGCTCCTTGCCCTAAAGAGGAGAATTTCTGAAAATAATTACCAACGTAAGAAATTAAACAACACATAAGACCAAAACCCAAGCACCTAACAAGGAAAGTAATAGGATATTAGTTTGCCTTGTCACCAGGTGAATAGGTTTTCCCATTCAGTGTCCTTTGTTAGAGTTAGAAGGCAGATATCTAACAACTTAAATGCATATTTGATCAATAAAATAGAGAAATAAAACACACACAAAATTATAACAGAAACAAGACAACATAGAGAATTTAACGTGGTTCACCCAATCTAGGCTACATCCACAAAACCGCAGTCATCCAATAATTTAATTATCTAGTGCAAAACATATTACAATATCACAAATAATGGCATACTAAAACTCTCATACCAACCAATTATAACAATATTTTTAGAAGCTTCCAAAAAATAGTGTTCCTCTGAAGAGTAGCCATCATCACCTCATCCTCAGAATCAACCCAATCCTTCATGGCCATAAGATACTGGTCATAGCTAGAATCAGTTTCATCCCCACTGTCAGAAGGATCATCAGAAACCTTAATGGGAGAATGATGACATCCCATATGAGCACGATGATACCTATTCTTTCTAGTAGCTTCTCTTTCGGGCCTCTCAACCTTCTTACCTTTTCCTTTGATCATCTCCTCTAAGATAGTTTGGCCCCTAAGGTTGTAGGCACACTTAAGAACGCCTCATACTAAATATTTTGTAGCTCTTGTCTTCTTCACTAGCTTTGTTGGTATCTCTAGCCCACCCTCCTCGCCTTGAAGAGGAGAATCCTAAAATTATAGAGGATTGAGCCTCTTGGAATGGCAAACCAGGCTGACATTTACACTTATCTTTCCCATTTTTCACTTTTCTACAAAAGTTCTCCAAATAGAATTTCCAACTTACTGATAAATGACTACATCAAAATCACTTCCTCACACAGACCTTAGATTTTTTCACAATTGGATTAGTGAAAAAATAAAGTAAATGAAACTTATTAAATAGAGAAACTCATGTGCATCTACATTAAATTTACAAGAGAGCTTATGTGAGAGAATTTTCAATCAACTAACCAAGTTTTTAAATCTCAATCGTTGATCAAAACTTTGAACCAAATCAACAGTTAGAAATTCCAGCTTATTAATGATGACAAAATTAAGTGCATGCATTTGATACTCATCCCAAATCAAGAGACTTAAGTATTTTCGTACCTTGCATGTCAATCACATGCTTAATTTTCCAACCATACATGTCGTGTCACATTTACCTGCTTTCCCATAGAAAGTAACTCACTTGTAATTCATCATTGTAGGACAACGGGGAAAGATCATGATTTATCTTCAACATATATCTGCTCATACCTTGCCTTACTTCAATTTCACTTTCCCATGTGTACCAACCTCTGACAAATTTGACGACTCTAAAATTGTTTATCAATCTCACAAGCGTGTTGAAGAATTAGCTCTAATTTAAGCATTGTTTTTATCTTGGAACAATCTCAACTACTATCTCCAAATGCATCTACCTTCATTAGAACTGTAGAAGTAATTTGTGTGGCACTTGCATGTGTGCCCGATAAAAGGTACAAGACATAGGTGGGGCCCACATGGGATGGCAGGGAGTGGTTGGAATTAATCCACGTCACCTACCATCGACCATCGATTTCAATCTATACGACTAAAAACATAGTTTCCCAAGGTCCACCAAATCAAAAAAATGATAGATGTTATTCCACCCACCAACCCATGTGACCATTCCTCCTTAATGTTGAAAATATATGGGCGCACAAGGAATTGCCCTGATGAGAACACATGCCATAAAATCTATCATTGATTATGCCTCAAACAACTTCCACTACCCTATGAGGATTCAGGCCCCACCATAAAGCGGTACCACATGGCCATCGCCCACTAGCCCATGTCTTTAAAATACTATTAAATAAAACAAAACAGGCTAGCGGGGAGTGGCAAAGATGTGGCCACATCCTCCATTAATCAACCATCAATCATCTTTGAAATGAGAAAATCATCCTTACCAAGGATATTGGGTCCACCGTTATACTAGACACGTGGTTGAGGCTCACCAGCTCGTATGAATAAAATAAGAAGTAATAAACTAGCACGTACATACGGGGAATGACTGAGATTGATTCCTTTGATCAGACAACTCATACAAAGATTTATTCTGCACATTCCATAAAAGTTATTTATAAAAATGGGGCATCCCTAGGTGAATGAGATGTTGACCCATAACAAAGGCTAAGGTTTTAATATTTTCATTAGGATTAATCCTTTGACAATTAATACCAGGAAGGAAATAAGTCAATCATCAACCTAAAAATAGGGGCTAGTAAATCAACGAATGTGATGGCACAAGTGACAACTAAGATGACCGGGAACAAGAAATACAAGTTAGTGTAATTTTAAAATGATCAAGGGTTTATGCCAAATTTTGGAAATTTTATGAAGGTAAAACCCTATCATAGTGACAAGAACATGACCTAAAACTAGAAAACAAGGGACCAAGCTAGATTTTTCACAATTGTTCATGATAGAACCAAGAATCAACAACACTTGCAAGTATATATCTATCTCCATCATTGGTATGCAGATCTACATATATGCTTCTTGTGGACTGATTACAATTTGTATTTGTATCCATACAACTAGATGAATTTTCATCTTAAGATACACCATTTTCACTTATGTGTATCATGTTCTAATTTCCCACAATGGGACAATAACTATTAACATCTTAATGAATTTTTTTTTTGTGTATGGTCATAGTGGGCTTCTTCAACACTCTTTATCCAATCAAGTACCTAATCAAAACTATGAGGTTTCAATTATTTTGGAAAGGTACTTAACCCTGGCTCAAATATTTCAAAAAATAAATCAATGCATGCTAAATCTTCAAGTCTAAAATGTTTGGTGACCTTCAACAAGGCATCAAAAAATCTTGAGAATAGATCACAAGTTGATTCATCCTAGCACCTCTTCATACTGGATAATAATTGAATAAACATATCTGATCAATTTCATATCTGATTAATTTTTGCTAAAAAAAATTTGATGTTCAACTTGGAAATAATTATGATCAGTGTATTTTAGTGATGGACAAATTAGATCAGTAGAAACAACATCACTTTGTCAATCATTTCCATTTTCTGACCCATGATTTTTATATGCATGAGGTATGTTAGAGTAACCAGCACTTGCAGCCATGTATCCTTTCATTATTGAATACTTCATATTGTTCTCAATATCCATAGCTATTTGATATGCCTGATGGAATATTTCTAGCTCTTTATCTTTTAATAGATAACTCATTTCTTCATCAAATGCATCAAAGTATACAATCAAACACATTGCATCATTTGGTCTAAAACTTTCAGGAATGTACTTAAATTCCTTGAAAATCTAAGGCTGAAGGTTGGACCAATTCATCTTCTTCTTTCTAGATGTTGTTAAATCTTTGTCTCACAGAGTATGGATTTATTCTTTCTCCAAACTGTTCTATGAATATTTCCATGAATGCATTCCATGAAGAGATAAAAAACACTAGAAAATATGAAAACCAAACTCTAGAATCACCCTTTAGAGTTTGAAAAAAGAACTTCATAACAACATCTTCATGATTTATTTCATAATCTCCCATCAAATCAAAAAATTCTTACAGATGTTGTGATGTTGATTCTGATATTTTCCCTTTGACCTTTGGAAAATATTCCCTAATTTCATTGGGAATAGGGTTTGGGAAAGCTTGAATACTATTAAAATTCAATGGTCTATATCCTTTCACAGAGAAACTTCCTTGATGACATGACAGGGGTTTCCCACTCTTCATGTTTACATCATGCACCCCACAAGGATGTATAATTGAAAGATACATTTGTCACACCCTTTTACAAATTTAAAATATCAACTCTACAGTTGATTACCCCCTATTTCATGGTCCTAAAATGTTACAATGCATATCTTAGAAATAAAAGCACTCAAAATATCTTAAGTGGGTGGGTTTTAATACAAATATACTTCTTATTCCACATATTACAAACTTGAATGTATGAAACATGCAGAATAATCTTCACTACTCCCTTTCTTGGTGCTTTAATTCACTAAATTGGGAATGCATCATTACTTTTATATTTCTTTAAAATGGTACCCATCTAGATCTATTCTCTTTTGTAGGTTAAAAACAAGGGAGAATACCTGGATGTATCAATGGGCATCACACTTTATCACATGACATCTAGATCTATTCTCTTTTGTAGGTTAAAAACAAGCGAGAATACCTGGATGTATCAACGGGCATCACACTTTATCACCTCCTTTGTAGATGACCAAATTTTTCAATAATTATTTTTTTAGTTTGTTATCACTTGAAGTCCCTACTTCAATATTTTCCACTAGTTCAAATTTCTTCTGAGTTGCCACTCACTTTCAATGAGGATTTGTAAAACAGAACTTCCCAGACTTGAGTAAGGAAAGATGGTCTACTGCAAATACCTTTTTCCATAGCTCCGTAGTAGAGTCACCATTTTCGTTGGTTATTTTTTTAGAACCAAACTTAGTCTCACAAAAAAACCTATGAACTTGCCAAGAAAAAATATTAGTAAGGGTAAGGATTGGACAACACATAACTATAGACTTTTGGATCTCTACTTCTTCTCTTTAGGCTTTGTCAAACCAGGGAGGGTAATCTCAAAACAACTATGCTCCTATATATCAGTGTGTCAAGTATCAAAACACAAAGTAGACAAATGGTTCTCCATATATGTTTAAAAGCACCATACCTTGAAATTTTGGAAAACTTCCACAATAATGATTAACTTAAACAAGAGAATATATGATCCCAATAACATTCATACACACCTAGTGAAACACTCAGAGAAAAATTTAATTATGTTGTGTGATCTTCAGTCAATTGGTTTATCGAAAGAGAGAATGAATACTAAACTAGGCCAATACCATATTTCAAGAAACACAGTTAAACCATAAACATATATGATTAGATAATCAACCTTGTATTTTAGAAAAAATACCTATGGCCTTAGAGATATTGCCTTACAATACTCCCACCAATTATACCCATAATTAACATCTTACTAACATCCTTATACATGGACTATACCAAACCTACAACTGAATTTAATCATTTACATGCATTCCTTGAATGAACAAGCAAGAATGAAACAACACATACATTAGGACTCAATAGAGATAAACAAGATAACCATTGATTATCGTATTTATGGCTTGTATAATTTGCATGAAGGAGAGAAAATATACATAAATTTTATATTAATTTATCATTTGTATTTCTTATCCAAAACATATATTGATTGACTTGTTTCTAAAACATGTTACTGCAAAACTTAGTATGCATGTTCTTGTATCTATTTCCCTTGAAAATAAGTACCTATTTACCTATCGACTCCTTGAACTCCTAATCCCCCCCTTTGTATCCAGCCTTAGAATCCCTTTTATAAGTCAAGGGAGCAACAAACACCGGGCTAGAATACATTTCACATTTTCATTTCATTTTCATTTCATTTTCATTTCAAAGTGAATTTAAAAAAAAATAATAAAATATCTCCCAACTGATTTTGGGGATTCATCCTTCAAATGAAAACAAAAAACAAAGTCCAGGGAACCATTAATCAAATCCAACCCACCAGTCATCAAAAAGTGTCATTGTGGCAGCATCAAAAACATGTAATATCATCCTGAAAAGAATCATTATCATCACAAAAAGCCAAAAATATCTATTGTTTTTTTTTCTTGCTAGACCCAAATATCTCTAAAGGAGTGCCAATCCTTATGCTTGAGAACATTAAGGGCTAGTAAGCCAACACAATGAGAAAAGATCTTGAGGCCTTTTCTCTTGCTCTTTAGGCTCTGTTGAACCAATGAGGGTGTTCCTTAGTGTGTTCTTGTGGTTTTCATTATGTCTTAAGAACACTTTTATACACATATTTTGTCCCTATTGAATGCAATTAGATGTGATTTATCAAAATCTCTACCAACCCTAAAAAAATAACCCTAAGTTGTTAGGAACATTTGGTAACTTTGACATTTTCATCTCATCATGAATGAAATATGAAATAAGTATTGTTTTGACTTTGAATCCATGAGTTGGTATTCTCCGATGTCAATAAATTATGAGAATCATAAATGAACAAGCTAGTTCCTTATCAAATTGGGTAGGAGTCAAGCATGAAATATTCAGTCATATACAACACTTCAACCTAGTGGGTGAATGTTTCTACAATGCATTACAACTCTTCCTTAATTAACTCATTGGGCTGAAATAAATAGAAGAAACATACATTTCAAACAATCCTTTGAAAAGATAAATGAAATTATACTTGTTATTTTTACACATAATCCATCACAACAATGTACAAGAGAACACATACTTTAAAATTTTAGATTTCTTTCAATATCAGTAATTACATAAGACTATTTAAGAGTGCTTCATACATATACTCTACCCAAGACAATTAATGGTAGATTCTTGAAGAATTATGCATTCTATGTGTTTTCTCTGCCCTACCAAAACCTTCCTGGACTCAAAAATCTGACCCCTGCAATGAGCCTTGAGATCTCTTTTATAACACAAAAGAGTGACAAGCTTCGGGCTCATTGCAATTAAATTTTATCCCAATTTTCATTTCAAAAATAATTTCATCTACATTTTGAAATTCCCTAACGGTTGGATGCAATCATTGTACCACATAAGGGAATCAAAAACTATTATAACCCTTGTAACCTATCAGTGTCGCTATCACTTTGCAGCAAAAAATTTCCATTAAGTCCTTGTCGTTAATGTCCATGTCAAAACCCTAGAGGAATAACATCATCATCATAGCAAAACTAAAAAGCACAAAAAACCACACCATTACCTAGAACTCGAAGTAGCACCATGGCCATGGTACAGATAGTCCCTCCTCATGTTCACCTCAGTGGGAGACAAAACCACCACCATATCCTCATCATTACACTTCTCAACACACCGAAAATAGAACCATCACATGGTGCCACCATAGTAATTGGAGAAACTGTGAGGAACTCCTCATTGACACCAGCCATTTTAGTCAGAGCCATGAGGAAATAGTCATAATCAGATTTAGTATCTAAATCACCACCACCCGAACTGCCAAAGACATCAATGGAAAAATTATGTTGACCCAGAGATCCTCAACCATACCTCAGCTTGGCCCTTGAACTCCTTCCATGCTTTATAGACTTCCCATCCTTTCCTGACATCGCCACCTCGGCTCTTGCAACCTAGGTTTTGAGCTGAGATTTGCACCTAATGACCCCAAGGGTGGGCTTCATTTTCTCCATCTTCAGGCTGAGAGAGCGTTGAAGACTATCTTGATCTTCTGTCAAGGAATTACCACCAGACTTGCGAGCATTTCTCCTCACTGACCTACGCACAACTGATGGAGAAGAAACAAACTTTCTCATCTTGTATCAATACTCAAACATAGATCAGTCTAGAAACTTAACTGCTTACAATGACAATGAAAGAGCCATCATCTATATTTATTGAAAAAATTGATGAAGTGATCATCAATGCTTCAATTGAATAACAAGCAGATGAGTGATCATTCACTAGTGTCTGCATCACCACCATTAATTCCCAAGTACATGGAAATCATTGTACTATCCATCATGATTTCCAAGAAATAGCCCTTCACACGCATGGAGAATAGTCTCATATCCTTTGGAGAGCTTGAGAGCTTGTACCGTTAATTTCCATCACTCATAGAGCTCAAACATTCATCACATGGCTGATTTTGAATTTTTAATATAGGTCATCGATGCACTGACACATTGGCCTATCGAATGACTCAGATTGAGTCAAACCGATTTGAACAATCCATGTTGTCACCTAGTAGGCCTTTCGTCCAATGATATTTTCCCACATCAAATAACATGTGTACCACCCGTGATCCCCATCAAGCCTCCTTGTGCCACCAACCGAGTCCACGTGGTGCCATCATGCAGGCCACACAAGGCATTAGGTGAAACCATTAAATATTTTGCATGGAATGTGTGCTACAGCTCAGATCAAGTCTCATCGATGCATCACAGTCATTGATCCTCTACTATGAGATATCAAGTTGATAGTGGGAAATGGGTCCCATGCGAAATAAAGGACACGTGGTGCAATTTTGCATACCACGTGACCCAACCAAAATGTATTATTTTAATATTGCACAACATGCACGTGAGGGTCGGGATTCCATTAATCAAATCCAATGGCTTAGATTTCAGCATGTGCTTACAATTTTTTAAGAAAAGGGGCGACAAGCTAGGTGGTCGACATCAACCCCTTAAGAGATTAAAGACTTAAAACATAAGTCTTTAAAACAAAATATTTCAGGCTAACCATTTTAAAATATTAAAATCATTACACACCCAATGATTGGTGGGCCTAAGCAATGGGGCCAGTAAAGAAATGGGAGAGATGCCATAAGTCATAACTAAGATGACTAGTGACCTGGTACATCGGGTCAACATGAAAACATAATGTAAAGGGTTTGATAAATGTGGAATTTTTTTTTAAAATGATGGCAAAACCCCAAAACCCTAACATACAACCACTAAGCATAAGGGTAAAAATTTGATAAAATTATCTCATGGAACCAGCTAAAAATTGTAAAATTTTGGAAGCTCTATTAGACCAGAGACCCATTTCCTAGTACACCAACCCAAGAAAGAAAACAAAACACTGGACTAAAAACTTGGTCACCTAACAAGGAAAGTAACAAGATATTACTTTGCCTTGTCACCAGGTGAATATGTGCTCCCACTTAGTGTCCTTATCTTTATAGGATTAGCCATCATCATCTCATCCTCAAAATCAGCCCAATCCTTCATAGCCATAAGATATTGGCAATAGCCAGAATTAGTTTCATCCCCACTGTCAGAAGGATCATCAGAAACCTCAATGGGAGAATGATGACATCCCATATGAGCATGTTGATACCTATTCTTTTTGGAAACTTCTCTTTCTGGCCTCTCAACCTTCTTACCTTTTCCTTTGATCATCTCCTCTAAGATAGTTCGGCCCTTAAGGTGGTAGGAATGCTTAAGAAGACCTCATGTTGAATCTTTGGTAGCTCTTATCTTCTTCATCAGCATCATTGATATCTCTAGTCCACCCTCCTCGCTCTGAAGAGGAGAATCAAAAAATTCTAAAGGATTGAGCCTCTTGGAATGGTGGATCAGGCTAACATTTACACTTATCTTTCCCATTTTCCAATCTACTACAAAATTTCTCTAAATAGAACCAACTTACTTAGAAATGACTATCTCAAAATCACTTCCTCACATAGACCTTAGATTTTTTCACAATAGGATTAATGAAAAAATCAAGTAAATGAACCTTATTAAATAGATAAATTGGTATGCATATACATTAAATTTCCAGGAGAGCTTATGTGAGAGCATTATCAATCAACTAACCTTGTTTTTAAATCTCAACCATTGATCAAAACTTTTAACTAAATCAATACTTAGAAATTCCAGCTTATTAATGATGACAAAAATACGTATTTCAAATCAAGAGACTTGAGTATCTCCTTAACTTGCATGTCAATCACACGCTTAATTTTCCAGCCATACATGTCATGTCACATTTACCCGCTTGCCTGTAGAAAATAACTCAATTGTAATTCATCATAGTAGGACAGCAGGGAACGATCATGATTTATCTTTAGCATATCTACTAGTACCTTGCCTTAATTCAATTTCACTTTCCCACATGTACCACCCTCTGATAGATTTTATGGCTCTAAAATTGTTTATCAATATCACAAGCGTGCTAAAGAATTAGCTCTAATTCTAGCACTATTTTTATCTTAGAACAATCTCAGCTACTATCTCCAACCACATCTACCTTCATTAGAACTATAGAAGTAATTTGCATGGAACTTTCCTGTGTTCCCATCAAAAGATACAAGACATAGGAGAGGCCCACACAAGATGGTGGGGAGTGGTTAGAATTAATCCACATCACCTACCATTGACTATTGATTTCAATCTATATGAAGAAAAATGCAGTTTCCCAAGGTCCAGTAGATCAAAAAAATGGCAGATGTTATTCCACCTGCCAAACTGTGTGACCACTCCTCCTTAATACTTAAAATATACAGGTGCATGGGGAATGGCCCTAATGAGAACAAATGCCATAAAATCTATCATTGATTATGCCTCGAACAACTTCCACTACTCTGTGAGGATTGAGGCCCCACCATAAAGCGGTACCACGTGGCCATCGCCTACTAGCCTATGTCGTTAAAATACTATTGAATAAAACAAAACGAGCTGGTAGGTAGTGGCAAATATATGGCCACATCCTCCATTAGTCAACCATCAATCATCTTTGAAATGAGCCAGTCATCCTTACCAAGGATATCGGTTCCATTGTTATACCAGGCCTGTATGAATAAAATAAGAAGTAATAAACTAGCACGGGCATACAGGGAATGGCCAAGATTGATTTCTTCAATCAAACAGCTCATATGAAGCTTTAATCTACACTTGCCACAAAATTTATTTATAAAAATGGGGCATCCCTAAGTGAATGAGGTGTTGACCCATAACAAAGGCTAAGGTTTTAAAAATTTTGTTAGGATTGAGACTTTGACTATTAATACCAGGAAAGACATAAGGCAATTGTCAACCTAAAAACATGGGATGGTAAATCAATTAATGTGATGGAGCAAGTGAAAACTAAGATGATCGGGAATGGGAAAGACAATTCACTGTAATTTTAAAATGATCAAGGGTTTATGCCAAATTTTGGAAATTTTATGAAGGTAAAACCCTATCATAGTGACAAGAACATGACCTAAAACTAGAAAACAAGGGACCAAGCTAGATTTTCCATAATTTTTCATGATAGAACCAAGAAAATTTTAAGGGGTTTCATCACAACCTAAATAAAATTATGTGTTTTCCTAGGCTAGAATGGAAGTATGAAAATAAATAGGGGATACTAACAAATTCTCTATGTGAAATATCAATATTAAAGTACAATAATTAAATAAATTCATGTCAGGTAATTAATATACATTAAGTGTTTATACACATACTTGAAAAGATAGAATGTCTTTTCCGAAGAGTGTAGAAGGAAGTACTAGTCATAATAAAAGTATAGTTGAGTAATGAAATGAAGTGATGGTGGAGATGAATGGGTGAGTAGTGATGATGAAGAAATTAATTCCCACAAAAAGTGGAAATTTTTATTATGATTGCATGTGTACCTTTGACTAGCCAGAAGTTTGAACACTAGGTTCACTTGCTACAGCTACAGAAACTTCAAAGTTTTGGTATTCAATGAATTGATGCATGAACTCTTGCTTTGAGGTAGGCTTATGGTATAGCCTAAGACGATGACCATTGATGAGGAGCTTGAACCTGACAAGATCAATTGTTGTAAGCTGAACAAAACCATTAGGGTAGACCTTTGAAATCTCATATGGTCCCAACCACCAAGTTTGAAGTTTTCCTAAGTTGTCTTTATCCTTGGAATCATAAAGAAGTGCCTAGTCACCTGGCTAGAACTTCTTGTCTCTAATGTATTTATCATGTCATCTAACTCTCTGGTTTTGCACCATCTCAGCATGGTGGAGAGCTGATTTCCTCATCTCATCTAAGGAATTTAGTTGCATAATATTGTCCTTTTGTGCCTCACATATATCTCTTCCAAGGTCTAGTGTTGTTCTAAGATCTTTTTGTTCAAACTCTATAGGTATCATTGCTATTTTTCTCTATAATAGTTAAAGGGAGTAAAACTAGTGGTGGTTTTCCAAGTGGTTCCATAGTCTCAAATAGCTTTTGGAAAACTATTTGCCCAATCTCTTATGTGGATTGCTAATATTTTGGTTAGAATACATTCTATTTCCCTATTTGTTACCTCAGACTATCCATCAGCTTGAGGGTGATAGGGTGTAGATTTCCTATGCTTCACATTATACTCATTCACTAATGTTGTCACAAGAGTGGATGTGAACTAAGACCCTTGATCTGTAACTATCTCTCTAGGAACTCCATAGCGTGTGAAGATTTCTTCATAGAGGAATTCTACAAATTTATTGTCCCTAGCATGTTTCATGGCTTCTACCTAAACCCATTTTGTCGTATATTTAGTACAAACCAAGATGTAAGATTTTTCATTTGATGGTGGATCAATTGGACCTAGAAAATAAAGTCCCCATTTATCAAATGGTGTGATAACTACTTGAGGGTATAGAGGCATCTCATCTGATTTAGTTGGTCAGCCCATTCTTTGACACCTATCACATTTCCTAGTATACTTTCTTGTATCCTTATGAAGTGTAGGCCAATAATATCATATATTGAGAATCTTCATGGTTGTTCTCTTAGCTGAAAAGTCTCCCCCATAGGGTTCATCATGGCATGCATGTAGTTTATCATGAGTCCCATCCTCTCTTATACACCTTATCATCACATGATCTAGTCCAATATAGAATAAAAACTTCCCATCCATGAGAATGGAAAAGTTTTTTCAATAAGAACCCTTCACTCTTTTGGAGAGAAATGAGGGTGAACTCTTCTTGTAACCAAATAATTTTCTATATCTACATACCAAGGCATGTGCACACTGATCGCGAAAAAATTTTCATTAGGAAAGCAATCATCAATGACTTGAATTTCTTTTGATGTGGCCAATCTGGAGAGAAAATCTCCCACAACATTTTCCTTCCTTGGCTTGTCTATAATAGTAATATCAAATTCCTACATTAATAGCAACCACCTTGGTAACTTTTATGTAATCAATGGCTTGTTCATAAGGTATTTTATAGCTACATGGTCTATATGGAAAAATATATATATTATCTTGTGATATAATGCCTAAATTTCTTGAGAACATAAATGACTACCAACATTTCCTTCTTTGTCACAATGTAGTTAAACTCAGCCCCTTGTAGGTTCTTTGTGGCAAAGTAGATTGCATTCTCTATTATTCCATATTTTTTTCCTAAGACAACCCCTATAGCATTATCAAATACATCTGTGTGATATGGAAAGGGAGTTCCCAATTAAGGCCTTTAAGCATAGGAGCATGAGTTAATGCTATTTTTAAATTAGAGAATGCCTTACCACAATCCACTATCCATTGGAACTCAACATCTTTAGTCAAAATATTATAAAGTGATGTTTCCATCTTACTGAAATATTTTATGAAGCACCTATAGTATTCTACATGTCCTAGGAAACTTCTAACATCTTTTTTCTTGACAGGAATAAAAAGAGTGGTAATTACCTCAATTTTGGTTGGGTTCACTTGAATTCCTTTCTGAGAGATATAATGTCCAAGTACCACTACTTCCTACATCATCATAAAGCATTTCTCACTGTTCAAGGATATATTATGGTCCTCGCATATTTACAAGACCTTTTTGAGGTTTTCTAATGTTTTTACAAAATCAGAACCATAAGTAGTGAAATCATCCATACAGATCTCCATACAATCATGTGAGATGTTTGAAAATATGCTAATAACTTCTATTTGGAAGGTTGCACATCCATTGCATAGACCAAATGAGTGTACTAAATAAGAATAAGTCCCCCAAGGATAGGTGAAAGTTGTCTTTTCCTGATCTTCAAGTGCAATTTGTACCTGATTTTAACCATTAAACCCATCTAAGAAGGAAAAATACTACTTACCTGCAAGTGAATCCAATACTTGGTCTATAAAAGGAAGGGGAAAGTGATCCTTTTTGGTGGTAGATTTTAGTTCTCTATAATCAAGAAAAACTCACCATTTACCTCCCTTTTTAGGAACAATTACCAAAGGGGATACCCATTAGTTATTTGAGATAGGGTAGATAAACTATGCATCCAATAACTTTTGTAGTTCTCCTTTCACAATCTCCCTCAATGCAAGGTTGATTCTCCTTTATGGCTTCCTTACTAGTGTGTAGTCATCTCTAATGTAGATCCCATGAGTAAAAATTTTGGGATCTAATCCTTTCATGTCATGGTAATCCCATGAAAATTATTACCGATGCAACTTTAACAAGTTTGTCAGAGACAACTATTGCTCTTGACTAAGCTTGTTATTAATATTCAAATGTTTTCCCTCTAAAACTTGTACTTGTGTGATCAACTCAATCATGGCCATTTCACTAATACTTGACACTTTTACTTCATGTGGTAACACTGTATGAAGTATATATGTTGTTGCAAGAAATTCAAGTGCAGTACAAGCTGGCAGAAGTATCCGCAATGGAAATGTAGAACTAGATTCATGAGTGGGTGGTTCTTCATTCACTTTACAATGGTTCTGAATTATATGGGATAATATCTCATCCTCTTCCTGAAGCTGCATGAAAGGACTTCTTCCTATCCTCATGAGTTATGCCACTGAATTAACCTCCTCGGCCTCTTCTCTAACATGTGGCTAGAAGAGGTTGTCCATATCATGGGATGGTTGAGAAGGAGGATAAAGGACAATATTTTTAGTGATTTTCCCATCAGAAATAGTCATGTCCCCCAAATCGCATCCAATGTAAGCACCTATTGTAGCTAATGTTGTACGTATGGATGTGTTTGATGGTGTTGTCATTAATATTGTCATTGATGTCAACACAGTTTAGGTTGTGTATAGATGGTATTTGTATAGTTGAGATATTGTAGAAATTCTTAGAGTACATGGAGCTATATTTATGAAGTTGTAGTTGTGTTTTGGCCAAGTGATTTTGAGAAAATTTGAGATATAATGAAAGTAATGTTGAAGTGTGTTCAAAGTGTTCTCTAGTATTGTGCTCCACATTTCTTCTATGTTGATCCTGTACTTATGCGGATTTGTAAGTATGTTCATAAGCTTTAATGGATCGTACATCCTTAGTTTTGGATTTTGGGTCGATGGAGTAGAAAATGTATTCACCAGTGTGAATTAGTTTGGCAGAACTATCTGTTTGTGGACTGGGAGAATTTTTTTTCTCTATAGTATTTTGATATTTGGTTTCAAATCTTGCAGATTTGGGAGATGACTCTTTCTAATGGTTTATGTTTTCTGACAAATTTTCTTGTGGTTTGGCACTCTAGAAGACCTACTCTAAAGCTCATGTGTTTTTGCAGGTTGGTCTAGAAAGACTGTTGAAGAGTTATCTATGAGTGATTTTTTTTGTAATTGTTCTAGATGTACCTGAGGTATTCTCAGACATTGTAAAATGTTTGGTGAAGTGTTTTGAGTGATCCATGTATGATTATCTTATAGGAGATGCAAATATTATTGGTGTTTTCATTAGGTTTGGCTAACCTGGTGTCTGCATGTTACATTAAGTTTTGCATCAGGTTAATAAAGTGTGTGCTTGATCCAAGATGTTGATTGGGTCCTAAATTAAATATGTAATTGGTCATCTCTCATTCTTATCCACTACAAGAATGTTGAGTAGCCAACCTCTTTTGAATTTGTAAATGAAATTGTATAGCCAACCTTGGAGAATGTTTCTAAGGTTGAAGATGGTATAAAAGTGAATAAATTTGTAGAAAATTTGATATCCATCATCCATGAATCGAGCAAGTAAGTGAAGTGTGTGAACAAGTGCAAAAAGAAGAATGGAAGAGTGAGTTGATGCAACAATACTTTAAGGTGTTAGATTGTTGAAAGTAGTGAGCTGATGGAATCTACAATCTTTTGATAAGGTTGTGAATGTGTGGAACCCTAGTGGTGGATCTTCATTTATCTCTTTTATTTTTTTTAGGCAGTTAGCCTCCTTTCTGGACAGTGAGCCTTTGTATTTGGGCAATGAGCCTTTGTATCCGGTAATATTATACTACTATATTATGAGTTAAACCTCATTGTGGTTTTCCCTCATTGGGTTTTCCACATAGATATCATGTTTCTAGTGTTTTATTTCTATTATCTACATTTTATATTTACACTTAATAACAACTTGAAGTTAAGGTGAAAATATTAAGTTTATAAGTAAAGGTATTTGATATAACTGATTCACCCCACTCTCAGCTTGTGCATTTCAAAAATTGATATCACAACATTGGTTCCTTGATGAAAATCCTAACCACTTGAGGTAGATCAGATGACACACAAGTTTTATATTCCTATTTTTTATGGAGCTAATTATAGTGACTAGAAAGAAAAAATGATAAGTTATCTAATTTCACTTAATTTCAATACCTAAAAAGTTGGGGAGACAAAGTATGTGATACCAGCAGTTGGTCCTTCCTTTGTTGATGAGATTGCAGCTTTTGAAGGGAATGAAAGAGAAAGGCATGCTATCTTTAGTGCTTTATCTAAAACTAAAAGAACAAAAGTTATTTCTCTAGCTACTTCTCATGAAGTATTGACAAAATTGAAAGACATTTATGAAGGGAATGATAGATTAAAGTTGTCAAGGAAACTAACTACTATGTGAAAATTTGAGAACTTGAGAATGGAAGATGGAGAATACATTGAAAGCTATTATCAGAGAATTAAACTTATAGAAACATAAATCAAGAATCAAGGTGGTACCATATCAGATGAAGATATAATTGAGAAGATCTTGATGACCTTACTAGAAAATTACAGTGACAAAGTATCTGCTCTTGAAGAAGAATATGATCTAAAGACATTTACTAAGGAGCATCTATTTGGTGTCTTGATTGCATTCGAGATGAGAAAATTTGCAAGAGATAAGGAGAAGACTAAAATAGCCTTTAAATTAATGAAGATAGGAGATGATTCAGAAGATTTGGAAGAAAAATTCACAAGGAGATTGAAGAAAGGTACTAGTAAATACAAAGGTAAGTTTCACTTTAAGTGTTTCACTTGTGGAAATATTGGTCATTATGCATCAAGATGTCCTAATAGAGATACACAAAATAATAATAAGGATAGTAACAATAATCACAAAGACGAAAAGGATAAAAAGTTCAAGAAATTGTATTATGTCAAAGAAGATGTAGGAATTTTTGATGATGAATCTAACTTTGAGGAAGATAAAGATGAAAGTTTTTTCCTAGCCCTAGAAAATAAAGTTGTATCTACTAACCATGGAAGATATGCAAATTGAATCTAGTCTGAAAATCTAGAAGGATGAAACAGAAGGTACTATGGTAACTACTTTGCATGCTAGATAGGATGAAGACTTTTGGGTAATTGACAGTGGATGCTCAAATCATATGACTGGAGACAAGAGTAATTTTACTAAACTTGAGAAGTATGATGGAGCTATAGTCATGTTTGAATATGACTCTAGCACTAAGGATTTTGGTAAAGGAATAATCAATTTTGATGGAAAACATAATACTGATGATGGTACTATGTAAATGGTTTAAGTCATAATCTCTTAAGTGTTGGAAAAATGTGCAACAAAAGTTTTAAGCTTGTGTTTTAGGATAATATGTGTGACATCATTAAATAATTTGGAACTGTGGTAACAGCTAGAAGAAGAACTCATGGAAACATCTATAAAATTAAGGGTGGAGATGGTCAATGTTTTGTTTCTCAGATTAATGAGAGATGGCTTTGGCACTAGAGGATGGGACATGTGAATTTTGATCATCTAATCAGGATCAGTTCTAGGGAAGTTGTTAGAGATCTACCTAGAATCATAAATCCTTCAAATTCAATATGTAGAAGTTTCCAGATGGGAAAACACACAAGAAATAGTTTTAAAGGAAAGGATCAATCATCTACGAGAAGGCTAGAATCAATCCATATAGACCTATTTGGTCTTGCAAGAACAGGAAGCTTAAATGGTGACATGTACTTCATGTTCTTCATTGATGATTACTCTAGGATGGCATGGGTTACATTTCTTAGAGAGAAGGCTCATGCTCTTGATAGATTCAAAGTATTTAAGGGAAGAGTATAAAATGAGGAAAACCTAAAAATAAAATGCTTAAGGTCTGATAGAGGTGGAGAATTTACATCTAGTGAGTTCAATGCATTATGTGAAGAGCATGGCATAAAAATACATTTTTTTGCTCCTAGAATGCCTCAATAGAATGGAGTTGTGGAAAGAAAGAATTGGACTATTCAAGAGGCTTCCAGAACTATGATGAAAGAAGAAAATTTTCTTGATGTGTATTGGAGAGAAGCAATCCACACTGATGTTTACATTCTTAATAGAGTTCGGATCAAAGGTAACAACACTAAGACTCCTTATGAGTTGTGGACTGGTAAGAATCCTACTGTTAAATACTTTAAGGTATTTGTAAGTAGATGTTACATTAGAAGAGATGATGAAAATATTGTAAAGTTTGATGTTATATGTGATGAAGGAATTTTCCTTGAATATACAAACAATAGCAAAGCTTACAGATGTTTTAATAAGAGATTGAGGAAAATAATTGAAATTTCTATTGTAAAGGTTGATGAAGATATGTATAGACCAGTGGAAATAAATGAAGTTGAACTTGATGATTCTATATGTATGAAAATACAAGAAGAACTTAAGCACAAGAAAGAACAAAGTGATGAAAAGGAAGATACTCTGGAACCTACACCTAAGACTCCTAAATATGTTTAGAGAGATAATCCAGAGGAACAAATAATTGGAGATAAAAGTGAAGGAGTGAACACAAGAAGCAAAGTGGTTGAGATAAACTTGTGTTTACTTTCTAAGATAGAACCTAAGACTTTGAATGAAGCATGTAATGATGAAAGCTGGGGTTAGGTTAATGAAAGAGGAAATACAATAGATAGAGAAGTATGAGACATCGAAACTAGTCCCTACACCTAAAAACAGGAATACAATTGGTTCAAAATGGGTATTCAAAAACAAGTTGAATGAAGATGGTGAAGTGGTAACAAATAAAGAAATACTTGTATGTAAAGTATATTCATAGGTTGAAGGTATAGATTTTGAAGAAACTTTTGCACCTATAGCAAGAATGGAAGCCATTCAAATTTTCCTGGAATTTTCAGCTCATAAAGACTTCAACTTATATCAGATGGATGTCAAGTCAGCATTTCTGAATGAAAAACTAGAAGAAGAAGTATATATGGAGCAACCAGAAGATTTTCAACTGTCTGACAAAGTGGACATGGTTTGTAAGTTAAAAAAGGCATTATATGGACTTAAACAAGCTCCTAGAGCTTGGTATGTAAGACTAGATAAATATTTGACAAAGCAAGGATTCAACAAAGGGTCCATAGACAACAATCTTTACTTCAAGGTTGAGAAAGAAAAGATATTGATAGTTGTGGTATATGTTGATGGAATCATCTTTGGTGGAAATGAAGGCATGTGTAATATATTTGCTGAAGAAATGCAAAAAGAATTTTAAATGTCTATGATTGGTAAATTGAATTTCTTCCTTACACTTCAAGTAAATCAAAATGACAAAGGGATATTCATTTCACAATCCAAGTATGTTAAATAATTGTTAAAAATGTTTGGAATGGATGAGTCCAAACCGGTTTGTACCCCTATGGTAACTAGATGTAAGCTGAGTAAGAATGGTGAATCTACTTTTAATTGATCAGAGCATGTATAGATCCATGATTGGTTGACTATTATATCTTACTACTACTAGACTTGATATCATGCATGTAGTATGTTTAGTTGCAATATTTCAATTAGAACCTAAGGAAGCACATGTTACAACTATGAAGATGATATTTAGATATCTTAAAGGAACTCCAGATTATGGGCTATGGTATATAAAGAAAAATTCTTTCACGTTGAATGCCTGCACTAATGCAGATTGGGATGGTTGTACAAATGACCAGAAGAGTACAAGTGGTGGTGCATTCTTCCTTGGAGGAAGATTATTTTCATGGTTGAGCAAGAAATAGGATTCAATGTCTTTATCCACTATAGAAGTAGATTATATTGTAATAGCATCCTATTGTACATAGGTACTTTGGATGAAGTAAACCCTAATGGAAATAGGTGTGGTGAGTGATGAGCCTATCTCTATATTTTTTGATAATACAAGTGTTATAAACATTTCTAAGAATCTAGTGATTCATTCTAGAACAAATCATATATCTATTAAGTATCACTTCTTGAGGGAGAAAGTATTGAAGAATTAAGTTAGACTTGAATATGTACCTACCAAAGAACAAGTTCCAGATATATTCACTAAGGCCCTTCCAAAGGATACTTTTGAGTATCTCAGAGGCAAGTTAGGGGTTAATGTCCCTCCATTGAACTAAGTGCACATGGAGGTGCATCAGTCCATTGGATTCACATACTCCTTTTTGTTTTGGACTAATGATTGAGGTCTACTCCTTAGGGGGAGTAGAGTAGTGCATTGTTGCAGTATGTGATGTGGGTGTACTCCTTAGGGGGAGTAAATAGAGCTTTATCTCCTTTTCCATTGATGTCAAAGTGGGGGAGAGAATCATGTGAAAATTTATGCTTGGAAATTTCTCACTTCTAAAAATCATGTATGTTATCTTTGATGGTTTTTCACATCATGTGTTGCCATCAATGACAAAGGGGGAGATTGTTGCAAGTATGGATGTGTTTGATGGTTTTTTCATTAATATTGTCATTTATGTCAACACAGTTCAGGTTGTGTACAAATGGTATTTGTATAGTTGAGATATTGTAGAAATTCTTAGAGTACATGGAGCTATATTTATGAAGTTGTGTTTTTTCCAAGTGCTTTTGAGAAAATTTGAGATATAATGAAAGCAGTGTTGAAGTGTGTTCTAAGTGTGCTCTGGTATTTTGCTATGATTTTATTTTGTGTTGATCTTATGCCTATGTAGATCTTTAAGTATGTTCAAAAGATTCAATGGATCATATATCCTGAGTTTTAGCTTCTGGGTTTATGGAGAATAGAAGATGTGTTCACCGGTGTGTAAACTTGTTTGGCATAACTATTAGTTTGTGGACTGGGAGAAATGTTTTTTCTTTGTAGTCTTCTAATATTTGGTTTCAGATCTTGCAGATCTAGGAGATGACTCTTTCTGATGGTTTTTTGTGTTCTAAAAATTTTTCTTATGGTTTGGCACTTCAAAAGAGCTGCTTCAAAGGTCTCATTTTTTTGTTGGTTGGTCCAGGTGGACTGGTGAAGAGTTCTCTATGAATGAATTTTGTTGTAATTGTTAAATATTTACCTAAGGTATTCTCAGAGATGTTAAATTTTTTGGTGAAGCATGTTGATTTATCCATGTGTGATTATCTTGCTAGAGATGTGTGTACTTCAAAGATCATTGGTGTTTTCATTAGGTTTGGCCGACCTACTGTCTACACGTTACATGAAGTTTTGCATCGGGATAAGAAAGTGTGTGCTTGATCCAAGATGTCGATTGGGTCCTAAATTAAATATTTAATTGGTCCTCTCTCATTCTTATCCACCATGGGAATGTTGAGTAGCCAACCTAGTTTGAATTTGTAAATGAAATTGTATAGCCGACTTTGGAGAATGTTTCTAAGGTTGAAGATGGTATAAAAGAAAATCAAGTTGTAGAAAATTTGATATCCATCATCCACAAATTGAGCAAGTAAGTGAAGTGTGCAAACAAGTGTGAAAAGGAGAGAGTGGAAGAGCGATTTGAGGCAACAATACTTTAAGGTGTAAGATTCTTGAAACCAGTGAGATGATGGTATCTACGATCTTCTAATCAGGTTGCGAATTTGTGGAACCCAAGTGGTGGATCTTCATTTATCTCTTTTTATTTTTGTAGGTAGTGAGCCTCCTATCTGGATAGTGATTCCTTTGAAGGTAGTGAGCCTTTGTATCTAGGTAGTGATCCCTCTGGCAATGAGCCTTTATATCCGGTATTTCTTTACAACTATATTGTGAGTTAATCCTCACTGTGATTTTTCCCTCATTGGGTTTTCCATGTAAATCTGGTGTCTTTGGTGTTTACTTTATGTTATCTACATTTTATTTTTACACTTAATAAGAAATTGAGGTTAAATTGAAAAGATTAAGTTTATAAGTAAAGGGATTTGATACAACTGATTCACCCCCCCTCTCAGTTTTGTTGTGCATTTCAACAGCTAACCATGACCTTCCTAGAATAATGGGGTGCCCTCCTAATGTATCTTTAGGGGAAAGGATCATGAATTCGGTTGGATATTTCTGAGAGTCTAGAATAACAACAAGGTCTTCAACTATACCATCTAGTTTAGCAGTGGAACTATCAGCAAGTTGTAGGACAATAGAAGTAGGTCTCAAATTTGTAATATTCAGTTCCTACAAGATATCATTAGTCATCACATTGATAGAAACTCCAAAGTCTATTAGAGAATTCTTTGCTTGGATTCCATTTATCATGACTCCGACTACAAGACTACTTTGGTCAGTATACTTAGGAATAATTACTTTCCTAAGCATGATATCTACCACCTGCCCTACCACATAAATAGTGGTGGGGTCCTTTTTCCTCCCTAGATTTTCAAGAAACACTTCCTTAATTTCCTTACTATATATGGGAACATATTTTATGGATTGTAACAAAGGTATCTTGACACATATGTTTTTTAACTGATCCAGAATATCAAAGGTTGTTTCTTCCTTTCTTTGTTCAACTTCTAACCTTTGAGGAAATGGTGGGTTTGCATCAGACTATCCAACTAGTTTAGGATTCTTGCGCACACTTTTCTGAGCAAGGATATCAGATAAATTTTGATGCTCCTCTTCTTCCACAAGAATCTTTGTTATAATAAGAGTGGAAGTATATGAAAAATTGGTTCCTAAACATAGATGAATATCACTCACACTCACAAAATATGTAGGAAATTGGTTTGGATATACAAATTAGGTTGATTACTATTGTGGTTTTTTATTTAGGTTGGGTGTGGGCTGAGTTGGTAACTAATTAGGTCTAGATGTGATAGAATTTGAGTTAGGAGGAGGCATTATGGCAGGCTATTGAGGCTGTTGCATGTAACCAGTTGCTTGGTTTGGCCATTTTTTTCCTCCCCTCCATTGGGATGTTTGTTTCCAATTTCCTTGAGGTTTTTTCCAATTCCCCTGAGGTTGCTACCACTGAGGTAGAGTTTTTTGATAATTGGGAAAAGTATTTGGAGGGTTGTTATAAGCGTGAGGTGAATAACCTCAAAATGTTGATGGATATGAGGGTTACCATTGATTACCAGATGCATAAGAATTCATTGAAGGTCCACTAAAAGATAATGGATCTAGTGGCATACCTTTTCATGGAGCCCATGTCCTTCTTTGTGTAATGTATCAAATCTGATCATCAGCACCCTCAATTGGCTTGAATTCAGGTGGAATTTTCTTATTGTCAATGTTGGCTACCATTCTATATTTGTATTCCTTCTTTTTCCTGTAATGAGGACAATATTCTACAAACATTTCCTTTTCCTCCTCATGTTTCTACTTTACTTGAAGTGTATCTAGTTGAGTTGTCATATTATTTATGATGTCCTTCTTAAAATTTGACAATAAATGAGCGATTTCCATCCTTGAAACTCCATTAATGGAGGAATTACCCATAGCATATTGGTAACCTCTTCCTTTCTTTATAGTTTCCCTTGATTAATTCTAACACATCTTCTTAATATCATCCTAGGGAACTTGGGTGATATCTCCTCCTCCCATCAAGTCTAGATCATCAAAGCAACTTTCATTGATTCCTCTAAGGAAGAGAAACTTTTAAGACTCTTCATTGAGTGCATGATGTGGAGATTTATGTAGACAAAATAGGAACCTTGACATATAGTCCTCCAAACTCTCATCCTCCTTTTGTTGCATCCTAAAGATATCATATCCTCTCATATCACTACCTTTACAATAGTCTTTATATTTCTCAAGAAATGTTTCCTTCATAACATCCCAAGTATTCACAGTATTCCTACCTAAGCCCATAAACCATCTTAATACAACTTCTTTCAAAGTAGTTGGAAACAATTTAAGCCTATGAGAATCAGTAGTGTAATCATAGCTTTTGCAGAGGATATCAAATTCAAAAAATAAAGTGTCTAGGTCCTCTATTACAAGCTCATAGAATTTAGGAAGAACTGAAGTAGGAATGTTCTTGAGGTTATCAACTTCATTTTGTTGAGGGATAGGGAATGGAAAGGTTGGTTGGTTAGGTATAATTGGGGCAACCATAATTTCTTGATGGATTATCAAAGCAAATGCATTCTCAATCAATTTTTGGCTAGCTTGATCTTCAGAGGAAGTTTCAGAACTGGAAAAATTGGCAAATGCATCAGCAAAAGGATTTTCTTCTTCTTCTTCTTCTCTTGGAAAATTTTGAAATTCAACTAGTTGGTTATTAGGATTAGGGTCAGTAGGAAGGAATCTCCCTAGAGCATCTCTTCTCCTGTCACTATGCATATGGTATTAACTCAGTAATAGCCGACTCACACAAAGAATTGGAGAAAGAATAGTAGATCATTACTTATTCTAATAAAGATTATTCTACAAACAAACTTCAAATATACTAAAAACAAGAAAGAAACTAGAAATGAATCCAAATAACTTCCTAGTTTGACGCCAAAAATGTTGGCCTCCTCTAATGGTTCAATAACTAAGTCCTTAAAGCTATAACTTAGAGATTAGATATCTGCACCAAGTAGTTATCTTTCTCATTATGAAGGTTCATTTCATTATCAACTCAGGGACATGAACTTGAAATGGGTATACATTGTCTATGCACTAGGACTCAATTGTAGTCATCCTTATCCTATAACTAGAGATAAAATAGTACTGAAAGTGAAATGCTTGAAAGGAATTAGCATAAGTACTGAGCATAAATCAACAAATAAACTAAACTGAAAGGAATTACAGAAATAGAAGTCTCAATAAACAAACAATAAGTTACTATGTTTACCTTGGCTGCAGGAACAAACACGGAACAAAGTTCCAATGGCTACAAGAACAGATAACTACTAAGACTATAACTAATTTTTGAATAGAAAAGTAACTACTTAACCGAATGGATGGAATTCTCACCATGTGGGACCCCTTGAATGATTCTTCCCAAAACTAACTCAAATGCAACAAATAAAAGTATCATTTTATTCATTGAAAACATTCTTACATAAAAATAACAACATAACTGTATTCCTTGAAACTGAAACTGGAAATACAATATCAAAATATCCAACCTTGTGAAGAGGAAAATCTCATAATTATTTATAGAAGAAGAGATTCTAACTAACTCTAAATAATTGGGAAGTCAACTCCAATAGACTAGGAGGACGCCATTTATTGAAATCATGAAAAAAGGAAGGGGTTTATGCATGCACAAGATTTAGTCAAACCAGTCTTGCATCAACGAGGATCCAGCATAACAACACCTTCTAAATCTATTGAAATAATATACATGGTTATTTAAAGTTCATTTATCACTCGCACATGAGTTGGAAGTTTCCAACCATTGACCTCTCCAATGTCCATCTCTATTTGACTCCTTTAGCAATCGGGCAGCTTGCATGAACTTCTTCCACCTTGCAAGTTCCATTAATATCTGCATATTAATCTAAACTTTCATTATGATATTATTGTGCACAAGACAATTGTATGTCCATAATCATCTTAGAATAACATTCATTCAATCACATGTAAGATTAATATAGATATCTCACATAGGAGGCTAATATCATAAAAATTTATAGGGATAAGTTCATGTCCATAGTTCATAAGCTTAAGTAAATAACATAGAAAGTATTAGTAACTAGGTGCTAAAACCCATAGTAATAATAACAAACATATGATAAATCTTAACAAAAATGAGTCATTATTTGGACTAATCAATCACCACCTTCTTCTCAGATTGGTTAATTTCATTTTCCTTGCCTTTGACTATTTCTCTAGAGACAATTATTCCTCTCAAATGATAAGTGAGTCTGAGGAAACTTTGTGCAGTCCTATTTCCACCTCTTATACTTCCATGAGGATTCACATAGATTTAAGGTACACCTTGCTCAGTCATGGAGTAACCATCCTAAGACTTCAAGAGATCAAGTCTCTTTGAGCATCTCATAGGACTAATAGATGTGCTCAGTCAACTCATTTTAACCAAAAAGCACTCAGATTCTGCAACAATTTCACACACTCACAACAAGCTTACAATTCTTGAAGACAACAAGTGATGAAATTCAATTGCCTACATTCTACATTAAATATAAAAAATAGATCATGCATCATTAACGTTTCGAGGTAATTTTCACAAGTGAGCTGGCAACTTGTTTTGCTCACATTAAATCCCTTAATTATTGAGGTGCATGAAAATCACCATACCATTCCTGTACATATGAAACAAATTATTATGCACGTGCACAAGGATCAAATTGAAAAGCCATGTGTTTATCCTACCATTAATGATCACTAATGTGATACAAAATGCTTGCATACATGAGAACTTGGCTTTGAATGTCGTCCATTGATCTTAATCAAAGAGGAATCTTGGGCACAAACCTCACATCATATCACTCATCACTCGTTCATCAACATCGAGTGGTCTCAACTAGTGATGCCCGACTTCATGCACGATGGGGAGAAACTCAACCCATCGTAAGTCATGGGTTCCTCCTTGGAAGTCAAATAACAATTGACAATAGTTAGAATGAAAGCGATGGGTTAAAAGCTTAACCACATCGCTCATCAGGGGTTTTCTTCTCACTGGTAACAAAGGAACAAGAGATGGGAGATGGATCTTAAAACTATTAGAAGTACATGACATTGCTCATCATGGGTTAAAAATAGGCTTTCCTTAGGGAGACATATGATGAGCGATAGACCGCTAGGAGGTAGACTTAGGTGATGATAAAATCATGTGGGCTTAAGTTGATTTAGAAAAAGGGAACCTGGGCTCAATGGGTAACTTAATGTTGGGGTTGGTCAGACCATGAGAATGAATACCATGAATTACACTTATGTATCCGGTTACCAAATACTGTTGGTCAACGAATAATCATAAGCCAAGGATAACCATGAATAAGACCATAAACCCTTAAACCCTAATGGAAACAAGACATGAGCATCCAAATTTTTACCATGAAACAAATGGGACAATGAAAAATTTAGGGTTCCACCAGTGGCTCCAACTGGGGATGTATGCCTCTTGTAGGCATAGCAAGATCTCAGATCTCAAGTTGAAGTATACAAGAAAACAAGGATAAAAAACCAAGAGCTTTCCCAAACAAGGCAAGCAAACACAACAGAAAGGAAATGCACCAAACCCTATATACAATAATTACAAGACTGTACAGAGTGCCTCCCTTTTACGAGGTCTCATCCAATTCCACTAGCTTCAATTTTTAAGCTTGGTGGCACATGGCCCCCCAAATTTTGGAACCAATTATTTCCTTTGTCAAAGACCTCATTTTCAGTCATCTATAATGGATTGATACTCTTACCAAGCACTTCCCAATAGTCAACATCATTATGATGGGTACCATCAATCCCACATGTCTCAAAACTACCTTTCTCGCTAACCTCGGACTTATCAAGTATAAATGGATAAAATAAACTTCCATATTCCACTTGATCATATATTCTGACATCATATTCAATTTGGATATCAAATTTAAATCCTTCAAAAAAACTGTGTACCATACAAGGCCAACAATCTCGTGAAGCATCAGATTCATAAACATCTTCATTTTTCTTCACATAAATGTTATCCTTATTAAGTGGAAGAAAATCCATAATGATTCCCAAAAGATGAGGAGCATCAACAAAGAATTCAACTACACATTCATGTTGGTTAACATCATTATAAATGTTATCAACATCATTTGGTTTCCATACACATGAACCAAATTTCCCTTCATTATTTATGAGCCTTAATACTAAACCATAATCTATGTGTGCATCAAGATGTATAATTTAGTCATCAAATAGTAAAGCTCCTCCCTCATCAATGTACACATCATCCTCAAAACACATGACATTATACTCAACATCCACACACTGAACAATGACACTCTTGTATTTATATTCTTCATCACTCTCATATTCAACATGTTGTCCCTCATGTGGTTGAAGCACTTCTAGGTCATCCTCATAAAGGCAATTACATTCCTAGGAGAAACACTCAAAGACTTCGAGCTCCTCTTGATCCTTAGTCTCACCTATCACAATAGTACTGAATGTGAAAAATTCATAAGCACTTCTTTCAAAATAATTTTTAGTGTATTGCTTTCCTTTCTCACAACCATATCCTGACCATGCATCTGAAGCATCATTAGAATCCTCAAAAAGTGGATTATCTTTGCACCATTAAGGGGCTTTATCCTTTTCAACTAGTATGTATAGAGGCTCATAAGAAAGAGGATTATCTATTACATTCATTTATGTCAATGAATCTTGTGCTTCCTTCATGTGAGGATGGACACTTTGTAACCTATCCTTACAATCAAAATCCTTGTAAACACTTGAAAAGGGTTCCACCTTCATTTTTTAAGGAAAACCACATTCAACAAAAGAATGATATGACTCAGTGTCATCATAACTTCCATAGCATGAAAACCCACCAATACTAAGACTGCACTCAGGTCCCTCAGACTGAATTTCATAACTTTTACTTGCAATATCTTGATTATTAGTAGGTGACAGAGCACCATTTCTATTAGCACTACTGCTATTGATCAAATCTCTTGATGGGATAACCTTCCATACTTCATCTCTTCACCCATCAAGATCTCCCAAGAACTCAAGTCATATACATCACACATGTTATCATAATACATTTCATCATCTTCCTCACTATTGTAATGATCTACCAATGTGCCACTAGTGAATTGATTGCAATCATTGGATTCTCTTGTACAATAGAATGGATGTTCAAATTCTCATACACTTTCTTCACATCTCAACATTGTTCTTTCTTTTTCATAATAGGACTATGACTAGTATTATTCAAGGGAATCTTATGTTGTGAAAAATCATTCCCAAATCCCTCTACCATCTTTATCTAGTCAATTACTTGCCTCAAAATTTTAGGTTTCAATTTCTTTGGCAATGTACTCAATCTTGATTGGTATATTTCACAAAATAGGTCAATGCACATTGACTCCTTAGGCCTAAATTTTTTGGGTATCTCCAACAAAGAATCCACAAATCTAGGGAACAAGGCATAAGGTGATTCACCTTGACACCTTGTTATTTCATATAATCTTTTAACAAAGGAAACATGGCTAGCTTTATTTGGATCTTGTGAACACTTCACCTAGGGCTCACTACAATCCTCGTATTGTGGTGATGGAGAAATTGAAACAGTAGAAGCCTTATCCATTGGGAATAATTCTCTACTGATTGATCCATTGATTGTATTTGCATGAGATGTGCAGGGATGACCAATATTAGCGACCAAGCATCCTTTCATCTTTGAATATTTCAAATTTTTTGCAATATCTATAGCAATTTGGTATGCTTGATGCAACATCATGGGCTCTTTATCTCTTAATAGGTAGCTCATATTTCTATCAATTGCACCTAGATATACAACCAAAAATTATGCATCATTTGGTCTTATGCTCTTAGGGATATCCCTTATGATCTTTGAAAATCAGAGATGAAAATAAGGGACCAACTTGTCCTCTTTTCTATGGATTTCCATAAAACTTTTTTCTCACCATAATTGGGTTTACTCTCTCACCAAATTTTTCCATGAATTAAATCTTAAACTCATACCAAGAATGTATAGAAGATATTGGTAGAAAATACAACCAGTCCCTTGCATCTCCTTTCAAAGATTGAACAAACAATTTCATGACAACTTCTTAGAAATCCACTTCATAATCTCCCATTATATCAACAAACTCTTGCAAATGCTTGCTTGTGAATCATATTTTTCACCATTAAACTTCGGTACCTTTTCTCTGATCTTAGGAGGTACATCATTCGGATAACCATAAATGTTACTAAAATCTATAGCTTTGTACCTTTCAATACTAAAATTTCCTTGATATGACAAGGGATATACACATTATTCATTGTTGCATTCAGATCCACATCAAGATACATAATTTGATAAGGAATTTTGTCATACCTTTGCAAGCCTTATCAGATTTATCAAAGGGAAATTCAAATTCCCTTTGCAACTAAGATCTCAAGCCTTTACAGTGAATTTTTTTTGTCTATTTTTCTTAAGATCTATAACATGCTTTTCTATTATAATTCATGAATTTCAAATTACGCTCTAGAAACATGCAAAAATTTCCAGCAATACTTCCCTTTATTAGTGTTACTTCACTTAATTGGGACCACTTACATCTCTATTTTTGAAAAATTCTCATAAACTGCTTTCAAACAAAATAATGCTTTCTTTAGGTTTATGAAAATACCTAGAAACTTGTAGCAGTTGTTAACTATTCATTCCTGACAACAAATTTTGCAGTTTTGGGAATTTTCTTCACATCTTCAATAGGCTATGTAGACAGAGTTGCCACCCCTTTTCATAGAGGACTAAACTTTAAACAATATCAAGTTCATTCAAGAGTAAATCTCATTCTAGGTTTTCTCCAACAATGGAGCCACAATCAAATCCTTTGATCTTTGCTATATTCAAACCTTTTTTAGGTCCAAGAAATTCTCAATTATCTAAACAAGATGTTCATATCAAAAAACAATTGACTCTATGATGTTACAATCTACAATTGGAGATACAAAAAATTTCCCAGCAGAGTCACCATTTTCATTGGTGTTTTTTCCAACTAAGCCTTGAAATTCCCTAAAGGATTTCCAGCCCTTATATTCAAGAACTACTAAAGCTTATGGCCAAGGAATGGGTAAATATTTTCAGGCTCTTACCCCTACTCTTTAGGCTCTATGGGACCAAGGAGGGTATTCCTTATTGTGTTCATTTTGATTTTTAATGCCTCAAGAATACTTCAACACACAAATCTATTCCTACTAAGTGCAACTAGGTAATACTTACTAAATGCTTGTCAGAGCTTTGAGAAAATAACTACCTCATTCTAGGAATTGAATGATACTTTAAGCACATACATAATAATTGGAATAGTTAATGATTTACAATGTTGTTCTTCTTTTGAATCCCTAATTTGGCATATTACTAGCTCTAGTGCTTCATTATTATCTACAAATAGACTAGTGCTTCATCAATTGCATAAATAGAGTCAAATATGTAATAACTAGTATATATCAATTAATGAATCTAAAATATGTGGCCAATTATCATAATGCTTTGCAATATGATAACTCATAATTCTTGGTGCATAACATCTTACCAAATCCTATGCAACTCTTTACAAATCTCTGACTCCCTACGAGCATTTAATTAACTCTTTGAGTTAAAGAAAAAATGGAATCATACATTCAATTGAACCATTGAAGATAAATGAAAATACCCTTGATATTTCCATTCATAACTTGCAAAAGAGGATACATAGGAGAGTATTGTTTCAAAACTTAAGATTTGTTTTGATATCAGTAATTTCTATAAAACCCATTCAAGACTACTACATATATATACCCCTAACCAAGATAATGCAATATTCTACTCATTGGCCATTTATAGTATGTTCTACATATTGAATCATACCTAGATCATTACAAGATTTCAAATTTTTGACCATTGCAATGAGCCATGAAATCCCTTTTATAGACTAAGGGAGCAACAAGCATTTGACTCAAATGCAATTACAATTAAAAATGCATTTCATTTCAAAATAAATTTTAACTACATTTCAGAAAATCCCCAAACAGTTATCTATAATCATTTACCCAACAAGGGAATAAAAAATTCACACTACTCACCAAAACCAGTTGATGTCTCCATAATCAGAGCTAGATGTCATTGAGCCTTTGTAATCCACTTTCATTAGAGACGACTTCATGATACTAGCTGATAAGATTCCCCCATAAATAGAAGAAACTAGGATAACTGTCATGATTCATAGTATGACCAAAACACAAAAAGCAAGACCCAATATCACCCACTTAATCAAATGGAGAAAACACACACCCACTTCGTGTCTTAGAAAATTCTAGAGAAACCACCCCCTCATCCTTATGAACATTATTTTTAACAAAAAAAATAGGTATGTCCACATGGTGCTTTCACAAAAATTGAGGAAACTGTGATCATGTCCTCATTTGCACTAGTCAATTTAGTTAAGGCCATGAGATATCAACAATAACCAAAATCAGTCTTAGCCTCACTATCTGAACAATCATCAGAAAGATCAATAGGTGAGCGATGCTTGCCTATATAGCCCTGATGATGCTTGTCCTTTATTGCCACCTTCTTCTCAAACTAGTTAATTTCCTTTTCCTTTCCTTTGAGTCCTTCTCCAGAGACAATTCTTCCTCTCAAATGATAAGTGCACCTTAAGAAACTTTGTGTAGGCCTACGACCACCTCTTATACTTACTTGAGGATTCACATGGATTTTAGGTACACCCTGCTTGGACATGAAGGAACCATCCTGAGACTTCAAGAGATCAAGTCTCTTCAAGTGTCTCATAGGACTAACATATGTGCTCAATCAATTTATTTTAACCAAACAACACTTAGATTATACAACAATTTCAAACACTCACAACAAGCTCGTAATTCTTGAGGACAACAAGTGATGAAATTAAATTCCTTGCACTCCACATTAAATAAAAAATTGGATCATGCATCATTAATGTTTTGAGGGAGTTTGCATAAGTGAGCTGGCAAATTATTTTTCTCGCATTAAAGCTCCTAATTATCTAGGGGCATGAAAATATGCATACCAATCCTGTATGTGTGAAACAAATTATTATGCACGTGCACCAACATCAAATTGAAAAACCCCATGTTTATCTTACCATTAATGATCACTTGCATGATACAAAATGACTGCATACATGATAACTTGGCTTTGAATGTTGGTCATTGATCTTAATCGAAGAGGAATCTTGGCTGCAAACCTCACATCATATTACTCATCACTCGTTCATTAGCATTGAGTGGTCTCAACTAGCGATTCCCCAACTTCATGCAATGGGGAGAAAATCAACCCATCGACAGTTGTAGGTTCCTCGTTGGAAGGCGAATAAAAATTGGTGATAGTTAGAATGCCAGCAATGGGTTAAAAACTTAACCACATCACTCATCAAGGGTTGTCTTTTGGGTGATAACAAAGGAACCAGTGATGGGTGATGAACCTTAAAATTGTTAGAAGGACATGACATCACTCATCGTGGGTTAGACATAAGTTGTCCTTAAGGAGACATGTGATGAGTGATAGACCATTAGGAAATAGACTTAGGTGATGATAAAATCATGTGGGTTTAAGATGATTTAGAAAAAGGGAACCTAGGCTTGATGGGTAACTTAATGTTGGGGTCGGTCAAACCATGAGAATGAATACCATGAAGTGCACTTATATAGCTAGTTACCAGATACAGTCATTCAATGAATAATTATAAGCCAAGGATAACCGTGAATAAAACCATAAACCCTTAAAACCTAATGGAAATAAGACATGACCATCCATATTTTGACCACAAAATAAATGGGAGCATGAAAATTTTAGGGTTCCACTAGAAAATATCAAAATCTCCTAGATACAACAAACAACATTGTTGTAGGCTAGTAGATTGCTCATGGGTCTTGAACTAATTGAAGGTGATTCCATGCTAATTAGAGAAATTATTGCACATAAAATTAATCCCAACTAGAAACTTGATTGCATCTTCAAATACATAAATCAATTTCTTAAAAATATTAACAATTATGAAGTGATGCACTACTATAGAGAAGCCAACACCCTAGAAGACAAGTTATCTAACTATGCAATGACTTGGAAAATCAATTATTTGTAATCAGTTGGATAGTGTGATGTTGGATCAATTTCAATAAGTCTAAGTTTTCAATAACATTGTGGATGCAGAGTTATAACGATAAATGTAACTAGTTAGCCACTATTGGGTACAAATTTGGGATGATGTGTGGGGGATAGATCTAGGATGGACAACATTAAACAAATCTAGTTGTGGAAAATTTGAAGGAGCTTAAATCTTATTTACTAAGTAATGGTACTTGATAGATAATTATTAATTGAATTTATTATAACCGTCATCATATTGTACCTAAAAATCTATTCAGACACTATTGGCATATGAAGGATCTCACTGCCATGGTTGAGTAATAAAATTTTCATTTAGAGTACTTAATGGTTATGACATCATGAAAAATAAGGTATCTCCATTGCCAACACAATGTTTTTAAATACTAACCTCATTTAATGTTTGCATATATGCAGTACATGGTTTCTAAGGTCATTTTGAGGAGAATCTAGGGATATCTTTAGCATTTAATCTCTTACGATCCTACATTGTTTTCTGCCTATTTGAAGTCTTACTCTTTTATCTCATTCCATTCTATTTGGGAGTTACTATATATCAAGAAAATGCATTTATTTAAATGGAAAGGCCTTTGGCATCCATAGTTGCTTGCAACAATGTTGAACACTAAAATTCATTTATAGAACAATTTTGGTTCGATGTTTTCCATCCAAGTTGGCCACTTTTATATTAGATAAGTTAATAATGCTAGAAATAAATTCAAATTACTTGATAGACTCCTTTTTCTTCTTCACCCATTATGATGTAGTAGATGAATTTCTCTCTAATCTTATGGATCTTATAGAGTGCTCCTCAGGGTTTCATATACTATGCTAGAAATATATTAGGGGCTCTGCCATTAGTGGCGACCAGTTAAAGACTCCTCTCTACCACTATGATCTCTTTGAAGATGTTCATCCTATTGGTGGTCTATTTATGAGGGAATGATACTAAAGGTTGAGTATGTTTGTATCTATAAATAAGTTAAGGAAGGCCTCCACAAAAAATATAATGTAATTCTCAAATGCTCCATTGACTCTGATCTTCCACAATTGGACCAAGAGTTTATCAAGAAGGCCAAACACAATTTCTACACCATTCACATACTACTCAATCACTACCCACCAGCTCTCATTAGGGATTAAAAAAAAAATTTGAAGTTTGATTTGCAATGTCCTATGAGATCTCACCATGACATGGTTTCAACTCCCATTGTCAATGATGCTCTTGTAGAAAGTGAAGATGGCAACAATTAAAAGTGGTGGGATAAACTTTCTGTGGAATCTCCTCTTTATGGAATCTACCCTCCCACTATATATTTTATGGTGATGCATAAGTTCTGATATATGTTTATTTGCAGATAGCTTTGTTTCATACATTATTTTGTAATATTTTAGTAAAATCTTTTACTCTATCTTAATATTATAAATTTTCTGCATCTTTTTTCTTAAAAAAATAAACAAATTATAAATAATTATCCCATTTTTAATATTAGTAACATTTAAAATAAATGATATTTCATCTCTATAGATTAAAAAAATCATAGAAGTTGTAGTAGGAAGCAAGTTCTTCAACACATGACCAAAAGTAGGATCAATATGTTTCAAATCCAATTAATATAAATTTTAATGCAACATATTCTTGTATTTATTCCATGATATTTGGTTAGTATACATCATGACTATGAATAGATTAGGGAAAATAGATAAAATGTAAGAAAATTACATACCCTAACAAATGTAATGCAGCTATCTAAATTTAAAATATAATTTTGGGTTGTACCATCTTGTAATTTGTGGAAAAAAATGATTTATTAAATCTCCCTAGATAAAATAAACTAAAATAATCATTTACTTAGTATCAATTTATGAGTTTAGTCAAATAACTAAATACCTTTCAATGAATAAAGGAAAAAGGAGAAAGGATAATTATAGTGAGGATGTTCCTATACACTAGAAAAATTGATGCAGTCAAGAATAGGGGACCCAATTAAGTGTATGATTCTCCTTGAGGATAAGCCATAAAACTATTTTGACATGATGAAATGATTTAATTTTTGAAAATGAGATCAATTAATATTTGAAAATACATTTTTGGGTTAGATTGATTGGCCAGTGTTGAGTACAATAGTTAGCATGTAACTGAGGTTTAAATTCTAGGGTCATAGTTTCTATTTGTATTAATGGATAAAGTTAGGTTTTTGAAAGAATCCCAACCATTTAACAACATAAAGAATAAAAATGAATTAGATAACAAACTAGAAATGATCTAAGAAAGACAAGAAACAAGGTTGTAAAAATATTTAAAATAAACAAGTTGATATGTTTCTAGTAGTTCTAACTTTTGACTAATGATCGAGCATGTAAAATTTAGAGGAAGGTGAAGCTTTCTTACTACTCAATTCATAAAAAATAAAGAATATGATAGGTTCAAGTTTATCTTTCCCTTCCAAAGATATGCACCTTGAATTTGAATATCCTACATCATTAACCTTCTTTAAACATTTGATTTTTTATTCTTTCAAACCAACCTCCTCTTCCCTTTAACATATTATATTCCTACTACTACTACCTTCTTGAAAACAAATCATTCAAAGGATTCCAACTTCTCCTAGTTATCTTCTCCTCCTTTTTAGGCTTGATTGCTATATATCATAATAACATATGTTAAAGTTCAAGAATAAGGTCATAATTTCATTAACATATTAAGTATACTTTATTTATTTAGTCATCATATCAATTATAAGATAAAACATATAAGTAACCAAAATTATAATTTAAGAAATGAGAATGAGTGAAGAAAAGCCTACTGAATGCTATACCTATTGAAAAAAAATTATTCCTAGGATGAAGTAGTATCAAGAATAAAATATGTCATTAAAAAGATAATAAATACAAGTAAAAAAAATAGAGAACAAGAAGCCATTAGATGATTATTTTCGGATTAGAATAATCCAATGGATGAGCCATGACTTCTAGTACCAAATATGGAACATAAGAGAATTTTTGTGATGATTTATGAGACATTATATTGTATATACATATGTCTATAACTTAAATTTCACCTTCATCTCTTTGATTTATTTTTTTAAACAAAAGACAGTATACCTAGATATCATTATATTTATAATAAAATGTATATTAGATAAAATTTTGTAACTTTCATTAGTCAGCAACCACCCTTGACATAGCCCATTTTACAAAATAGCAAAATATTTTAGCCTAGATATTTCAAAACTTAAAAATAGGCTAATCAAAACAAAACATTATGATTTACAATAGACTAGAAATTGGACCAAGTGAGGTAAAATCAACCACCTTATACAAGAAATAAAAGCAACAGATTGCATACTCAACTCCTCAATGGGCATGACTAGAACATCATTTTCATCCTTGTGTTCATGGAGATTACCCACATCTAAGTATGTAGGTGGTGTGGCATTCAAATTGAGAGCCAATATGTTGTGACATGGAAAAGTCGCTTTATTAGGTGTATCTACTAGAACAACAATGATAGGAGGATCATGCACATGATTTAACACCACTAAGATTGCATTTACCCGAACCCTAATTCTCTCTGAAAGCTTCTAATCCAGCACCATTAAGATTGCATTTACCTGGACCAAGGTCATCATTTGAATTTCATTGTGTCGAAGGGACTATCATTTTGGTCTCGTCAATGTTCATTGCTCTCCCCAATGAGGTGCCTTCATTGTGTCGTAGGGACTATCATTTTAGTCCCATTGATATATGACTTTCTCCTCCATGAGGTACCTTCAGTCGATGCAATCATTTTTTTCCACTTTTCAATGTGGCATCACCTTCCACTGACTTTGAATGTTGCCTTTGTAGTGTCCAAGGGACTTAAAACTTCTCAATCCAATATCCAGAAGTCTTCCTAATATGTCTTAATGCCACCTGATCGCACATCATCACCTTCCTTTGTCACCTTTCACTTAATCTAGTCCCACTAGACTTTGCAACAAGTACCGTCCGATCTCCAAGGCTTTATCTCCACCATTTTTCAACCAGTTGTCATCGCCAAGTCGAAGGGACTCAAAACACTATCTCTTTAAATTGCCATTGTCACCTCGATGTATCATTGTCTCTCTTTCTTTATCGCTTCATCGAAGGGACTCTAAACCATCCCCTCTTTGATTTTTTTAATTTATTATTATGGAAGGATATTTTTTATTATCTTTGTTGTATTTTTCATAATTATGTCACCTGCTATTATTTCTCCAGTTAGGGGAGATTCTAGTTGGTACTGAATTTACTTGTCTCTTCCTATGGATTTCATATATTTTGGTTCATATACCTTTTCATTTTTCCTCTTTCTTCCACTTAGGTTGTACCTCTTGTATGCTTAAGACCTTTTTAATTTTTTATCCCCTCTTAGATTTATGCCATTATTTTTAATATAAATTTGGATCACATAAGTATTTTTTCCTACCTTTTCCTCTCTTATCCCACTATAATTTTATAGTATTTTCCCCTTTATCATGCCGTCTTGCACACATTAGATTAATGCTTCTCATTTTATGCTTATTCCCATGTTATTTCTTAGTCTTTCACCACTACCTTTTGATGTCACATTGTTATGCCATGTTTATATTAGACCTTACAATTTGACCTTCTATTTATAAATTAAATTTTTAATATCATCTATTCAGTCTACATTGATACTCATTGATACTATATTGATATACTATGCTTACTTAGAGCCTAAATATGGAGCCTACATTTATTAAAATATAACTTTGAGATTCACTTATTGATTGTATATTGTTATGTTTTTTCTTCTAGGGAATCCCCTTTAAACTATTTGCATTTATCTTGCATATCTACAGAGTATTATCCTTATACCTTAGACATCATACCAAGTTCCAATATCATATTTGATCTTAACATATTACATTTTTACATTAATCATATCATGTTTTACCTCTTCATATCTATTCTACCTTCATGGTTACATTCTTAAACTAGAGATTATCATACATTCTCTTTATCTAATCCTAGGATTTCATAGACATATGCTTACCATATACTTCTTACACAAAAATAGTATCACACCTTCCCTCATGAATTACCTTGTTCTTTTTAGAGTGATCAGTAACTAGATAATATTTAATTAATCTTTAATTGATTATTTGATGAGGGTGCAACTCGAGACACAGAAAATCACATAGAAAACTGAGATCCTTATTATTTTCAAAAATGAAAATCTTACATGCAAAGGATCTCAAATCCTCGAGTTCTGCAATACATGCAAATTATAGAAAGAAACTACAGAAATTCCCCTATTCACAGCATGCAATCTTCTTTTCCCAAAAACTACTACAAAAAATCAGAAACTACCCCATAAATAGCCCCATTTCCTCCATTTGGAGCCAAAAACAACATTCTAATTATGTAGAAACTTCTGGAAGCCCTAACACAAGATCTAACCGTCGGATCTTCAGTGATAGTACCTTTTCGGAAAGGTCTTGCGAAAATGAAGTGCCAAAAAGTGGGGCCTAAAGGCTAACCACTTTCGTTTTCCGCCAATTTTCGGGCCCATCCGGAGCCTTTAAGTCCCTCAAAATTAGCTCCGAAGATTTTGTAGGGCAAAAAGCAGAAACTGAAACTTGAAAAACTTTTGAACTGGGAATGATCTTCGCCTGATTCTTTCACCAAAGTGTTTATTATTCTGTCCTGAAGCTTCCATTAAATTTTTGTCTCATCACGCCTTCAAAATCATACCTGCTAAAAATAACAGTCGAGCAGAAAAAGCAGAAAAGCAATTCTGAAAGTTGGGAATTCTTCTTCGATGAAAAGGGTATCTAGAAATGCAAAAACATATACAAAACTCTAAATAAAAGTAAATATATTTTTGGGTGATGTAGGATTGCCCTTACACCACTAGATATTCCTGCATCATTATTAGACTAATTTCACTTTACACACTTAAGCTAAACTTAAGAGTGTTCTTTTCTTTTGTTGTATTGAGATATTATTAGATTATTATGTCCCATTACATAGGATGATGACACTTGTCATGATCTAATTCCATTCTCATTTAGGGTTTTCTCTTATAATAATTATCCTTCATTGTATTATTCTATTATGTAAGTTTTTCATTTTGGGGAAATAATAAACCATTTCTTAATCTTTCATACATGGAAGGTGCTCTTTTTCTTATCATGCTTTATGTGTGCTTCACAATTTAAATGTGGTATTATAGCATGGATTCAACAAACCCCTTCTCCATTTTTGAGGGTTTTACATCAACTAGGGATATAGGATCATCAAATTTGAAATCTTCATATTTTTAAGTTTTTAGACTTAGACAATTTTTTGGTGAGTGTTGGAGAAAAACAAAGCTCACCATTGCATTTAGGAGGTCGAGCAAACAAATTTAGACTATAAATTTTCCTATATTCATTGATGGGAGCTTTTGAGGAAATTTATTTTAATACAAAGGTCATACAACCCTTATATGATCCACTATACACATTAGAATTCATATATATGTGTGTGTGTGTGTGTGTGTGTGTGTGTGTGTATGTATGTACATTATTAAGTGTGTATGTGCTAAGCACTAATGCGTTGTGCTAGTTTCTAAGACTAGTAGCTTAAGCGACCACCCAATTGTCAACTTGGTAGACCATCATGACCTACAAACTACAATGGCAACAACTAAGCCACTAGCCATTGGCGGTTGCTAAGTTGTCAAAGGCACTGCCTCAATTCATCACTTGTTCATTGCTCAACTATTAGGGGCATGGGGAATTTTGTAAAGCCTCCACATAGTCCATGATCATATGGGTGACCAACAACTAGTCCTCAGGGCTAGATTTTCTCCCCTAATTCCCTAATAGGGAAATATTTTTTTGAAGGCCATAAATTTTTCCTCTTGAGTATCATTTTTTTAATGAGATGTTGACAAAAAATTGATTATAAGAACTATCCAATGGTGTAGGTAATTTTCTTAGATTTTGTAGTTGATTCAATTTATTGCCTATTGAAATCAGAGTGTTGTTTCCACTCTCGAGCTCACAAATTTTGACCAATTCCTTTGTTTTGTGATTCTTGTAGTGTTGGAAAAGTCTTTGATAGATCTTCACATCTATCCATGCATATTTTCCATATTTTTATCCAATTATTGGTGTTTTCAAATCCCAGTGAATTACTTGGATGTTTTGTCTCATTAAAATTTTTTTATGTGGGATGACTTATTTTTAGATATTCTACATATATTTCTAATATTTTCCTATTTGGGGATTGTAGACATCTTTTTTATGCACTTTTTATAATTTGTAGAGATACTAAGATAAAGTGTTATTGTTGTACATGATTTTGGGGATTTTCACACATCTTGTTGTGCTCTTTTGTACTTACACTATATTATAAAGTTTCATAGCGGGTTGTGTAGTTCCTTTGTTTTTCCATTGCATCTTTTTTAGGTGAGTGCCCCTTCCATGAAAGCATCAAATCCTAGTGATTATTTCCTTATGCATGTGTGCATTGGTTTGAAAACTCTTTTTTAGTTGTAGGTAATCTTTTGTGCATGTTTAGATGTTTCTTCTCCTTCATGCACTACTTGGAGAAAAATCATTTTAGTGGACCTGTATTTCCTCTCCCTTGTCAGTGTTATGTGGGATTTCTACTCTTGGTTCTAATACTTTATTGGTTTTGTTTTGGAGTGAGCTATGTATCTAGTATTTGTTCCTAAGTACTAGGTGGATGTAGGGGTTCTTTACCCATGTATTTTGATGAGATGGATCAGTTTCCATATATACACTCTTGAATTTCTATTTTTGGAGTTGACCTTCCATTTTCATGTTCCATTTGTATCTTTGAATGCCAAATGTTTTCTTGTTCTTCCATCTGATCATTGTTCAATTAGTGTCATTGGGGGAACTCATCTAGATTTGTGTCTTCTTGATCCTAATCATCATCTATTTTTTGGATGATTTTATTCATTTCAAAACTATAACCATCATGTTTTGATAGTTATCTATAATTTCTTTATGCTTTAGAGATTTTCTTCATGATCCTATTCTTTTTGGGACTTTATTTTTGGAGGCTTCTTATTCCATCATTTTTGTTTCTCTCTTTTCGAGAAGATTTTTCTATCAAGTTTTCTCCTTTTCTATACCTATGATAGATTAGGATTTTTGTAAATGGGTACCTCATCAGGCTCTGTTGTGTAGGACCTATTCATGCATTCTTTTATTTTTATGTATTCACTTTTACATTTTTTTAGATACTCCCTAAGGAATCAGTAATTAGACAATAATTAATTAATATAATCTTTAATTGATTATTAGGCTATTATCACTTTATGCACTTAAGCTAAACTTATGATTGTTTTTTATTATATTGACCTTTATTAGATCATTGTGCTACAATAAAGGCTCTACTCAAGGAATATGCAACCTTGTTACTATTACCCTTTTTGTGGTGAATGTTAATATGGAATTGTTGCGAGTAGATGACCACTTTTTATTTCTATCATTTTGCAATTTCATTGTGTCTACAAAAATTAGAGAGGCTTGTGATTTGTATGGATAATAGTCTCTTTCCCCAAAATATAGTGCTTCCATTTCTTTCAAGCCTACATAATAGCATACATCTCCTTGTCATATATAGGATATATATGGACTATATCAGTGAATTTTTCACTATGATAAGCCATTATATGGCCATTTTGCATGAGTATTGCCCCTAGAGCATACTCAAAGGAATCTATCTAAACCTCAAAAGGTTATTTCAGGTCTAGAAGTGCTAAAATTAGTGTTGAACATAACCTTTTCTTAAATTCCAAAAATTCACGTTGTTGCACTTCTATCTAAAAAAATATTTACCTCCTCTTAATACACTTGGTTCACAGGTCATGCCAAGTGATAGAACCCAAGTACAAACCTCCATTAAAAATTGGACAATCCCAAGAAGTTACAAAGTTCTATAATTTTTTAAAGAGAATGCCAACCTTTCATCTCTTGTATCTTTATTAGATCAACATGAACACCTACACTATCCATGATGTATCTCAATAATTGGATCCTTTCCATACGAAATAAGAATTTTTTATTATCATAGAGTTTATGTTGTTACAAGGTTGAGAGAACTTGTTCCACATGTTACAAAGACTCCTCCCATGTATTTCTAAAGATGAGTATGTCATCTAGATATACCACAACAATGGAATCAATCAATGGCCTGAGAATATCATTCATCATTCTCATAAAAGTGGTAGTGGTGTTTTTTAGTCAAAAATGCATCACCAACCATTCGAACAACCCCTCCTTGGATTTTAAGGAATTTTTTAAAACCTTTGATGGTTCAATTGGTACCTTGTGGTATCTTTATTTTAAATCAATTTTGGTGAAAAATTTAGCTCGCCTTACCTGGTCCAAGATATCATCAATACAAAGGATTGAATACCTATTTTCATAGTTATCTTGTTGAAGGCCCAACAATCAATGCACAACTACTAATTTCTATCCTTTTTCTTATCCAAAATATTCAAAATACCACATGGTGATGCACTTGGTCGAATATGGCCTATTCGATAAGCTCTTCAACTCTTCATTTGATCTCATCATTGTCTAAAAATGATCTCCTATATAGTGGCCCATTTGTTAATGGTGTCCCTAAAATCACATTAATGGAATGTTCAACTTGACAATACGTTGGAACTCCTATTTGTGAAATGAATATATTTTGATAGCCTAGACCTATAGTCCATCCATATGTTTTTGTTGACATGTGGTGATAGTTGTTATATGAGTATTACCTATGACTAATCTTGTTTCCTCAAGTTGACTCATTAATAATACAAAATATCTAGTTTGAGAAATCAAATTCCTACACTATTTTGGAGTAATTAAATATGTGAATTTCAATGGACATACCTTGAGTATTCAATACTTTCGTTCTCCCATCTTGGCAATAACTACTATGTGGTCTAGACTCATAGATGCCATGTCATTCATATATGTATGGTTGTTCAAATAGCACATCACATACATTCAATGGTGAAAAATCACAAATTATCTCATCTTTGAATGGTTTAATGGAGTAGGACAAGAAACATTATTTTCTTACCTAGATTTCTCATCTATGAATCACTAAACCTCATGGAACCCCTAAAAATTTTGGTTCCATTTCTAAATTCTATAAAATTCAGCTAGTTTCAAGTGTTTGGACTTAGGTTTTTTTAACTATCAATGCCTTGGGACTTCTGTTGTCAAAGCCCTTCCTAGAAACCCTCTAGTCTTTGCCCATTCCAATGTTATAATTTTTTGATGACCCCTTACCGCTTGTTCTCAATCATGTTAAAACTATTTGACCTATCAAGATAAATGAAATTATCGGCCACTTATGCCTTGGTCTAAAAAATATCTTACTTTATAAGGTTAAGTTATCGGCCTTCTTTAGCCTTTACACCCTTTAAAATAAATTGTTTTGGGATGTATAAGGCCTTTTCATACGTTGTCCTAGGTGGTCCCCTTTTTCTATACAACTTATGAACACGTGCAAAATTATTTCACTTAAGTCCCATTTACTGCCTTTGTGAATACACAATTTGCATTAGCGATGAGCGATGAATGGTGTTTCTCTTGTTTCACTCATTGCAGATATGTTATGGGTCTTGAGTTTTGCATCAAAAATGCACAATACATGTGTTTCTTTTATTATTGTTGGTTTCTCCTTTATCATCCATCGCTTGTAGATTTTGGGGTGTGAACTCGCGATGTGTGATGACCCTTGCGAACTTTGAATTTTCTTCCATTGCTCATCACGTATTTGTTGTAAACTTTGAGTTTCAAATGGGTCATGAGCGACGTGGTCTATAGTTCAAATGTGCCTTCGCTATTTTGACACCTTGACATGGATGATACCTTTTGTGCTTTTGATTTTCATAAAGATATGCATGGCTTGATCATGCTCCATTTATTTTCCTCTTCCATTGCTGATGTAACCCAAAATTGGAAACATGAATCAGTGATAAGTGATGAGATAAAAATATTACCAAAATGTTGGGTTTAAATCCCACGGCTAGGATTTCATTGTGCCAAATGCTCTCATCATTGATAGAACTATTGGTAAAGAAGGAAGATCTACTATGAGTGATGCAATGTTAAATAAAATTTCTCCTCATCATCGGCTATGTGTACCTCATCAATTTAAATGAAAGACCATAGATCAGAGTGGTGATACATGATGGCAACCAGATTAGAGATGACTAATGGAGTTTAGGGAAGACGTGGCAGCTTTTTGAGGTGGTATTGACATTTTTGAGGCACAAGTTGTAAAAGCTAGGAGAAATGCTTGAGGAATACCATTGATTGTGTTTTAAATCTGAAGGGATTGATGGCCCAGATTCAAAGCTAAGTATCTATTTTTCAGCTCACTTGTGTGAAGCTCTCCTTGATCATTAATGGCTACACACTCCTATTTTTTTACTTAATGTAGATCATCTATTTTTTTATCTCACCAATTGCAGTAATCAAGAATTGAGAGATTGGTTTAGAGCCAAAAGAAAACTATGCATAAGTCTGAGGTTTTAATTGCAGAGGTTTTGAAGTCATTATCCCAGGTAAGTTAGTTTTTATAAGTGCTTTGTCCAATTATGAGTTAATTATCTTGCTATTTTCAATTTCTTGGGGTAGTAGGAATTTTAATTTTCTGCAATTGTCATTTAGGTTGGTGGAAAATTGTGCGAGTTTGAGGGCTATTTACTAAAAATTCAATTTAGGTTTATAGGTCAGTGATATATTTTTCTGTAATGTGAGGGTTTCTAGTCCTTGTCTTTTTTCATGCAAGATGATTACATATAGTGGGTCAGCGCAACCAGTCGGGAGGTCTAGGAGACTTAGTCTTCTTGAGTCCCACGACAATGCTCCTAAAACTGAAATTGAGATACCAAGAGCCTCTAATACACCAAAGGAGAAGAATAAATCTTGTAGGAAGGCTAGGAAGGGTGGTGTCAAGAGAACCTATCATTTGAGAAGCAGAGTTGTTTAAGAATAATTGGTCAAGTTTAGAAATAAAAAATCTATTAAACCTGTGAAGGAAGCAAAGAAAAAGAATAAGTACCACAAGGTTTACATGGGAAAGCACAACTCTCCCATATAGGTTTCAGATAGCCCTTCGAGTGATGAAGGAGACATTGACCTAGAGTATGGTCATTACCTGCTCACTCTAGTGCCACATGAGGATTCTAATGAAGGAGAAGTAGTCACTTCTCTAGTTTCAACAAGAACATGGAGTGGGTAGGCATACTCCGATATTGATGAATCAAAGTAGTGCCTCGGCTCTATTTTTGTTTTTGATGATACCATTTCCATTGTAGTGAACTTGTCCTTTTTAGCGAGCATATGATTTTTTGTCCTTGCTGACTTAGAAACCTTTATGGCTAGTATGAAAATGAGGTGTTGGTCATGGTTGCTTCGATGGAAAATATATCTTTTCTGGCTAATATGTGAGTTTATGCATTGGGTGATGATGGAAAATCTTCTTTGATCGACATGGACAAATATTTTTGGAGTTGTTGCAATAATGAACAATGCATTTTGGAAGGTTGGTTGGTCTTCTTCAACAAACTTTATGGAGTTTTGTCTTTTGCTTTTCCCCAATTTTTCAATGAGGAAATATAACTGTCTAGGGTAATTTCTAAAATGAAATGTATGACAAATGCAAATGTAACTGAAATTGTATTTCGGTCTAATGCTTGTCACTCTCATATATTTATAAATGGGACTTTTGGACCAGATATAGAGGTTGGTTTGTTGTTCTACGATAGGTCATGCAGAGAATTATAAAGGGTACTAAACATTCTAGTGTTAAGTCTTAGGTTCGAGTCTACTAATATTTGTATGAAATCTTGATAGTAATACTGGAAATATAGAGAAAAATAGTGCAAGTTTGACACCATTTTCTCTCCTATGTACTAGTTTTATAAACTATGAATAGTATAATCAAGGGTTAACTTATTTTTCTTTGTTGATTTCCAATGGATCTATGGTTTTATTCTTTCTTATTGATTCAAAAAATTGATTTAATTCTTGAATAGAGCTATAGGTATATATTAAATTGAGTGCTAGGATGTTAGTAAGAAGTGATAATTGAGAGATAATGTTGGGATATTGTAATGCAGTATTCGCAAAGATTTGAATAATATCATGTGTTGACCTTCCTCTCAAATTATGTGGGTGTTAGAATTGACTCCATCCCAAGGATAAGGCATTGGTCTAAGTGAGGTAATTGTATTGCATTTTGTTGATTAATTTGATAATGAACCATTCATTAAATCAAATTCTTTGAAGATGGGTTACAAATATGTTAAGCATTACCATTCTCACACTCCTAATGTGAATTTTTGTTAAGAAACGTCCAAATTCTTTAATACATTTTGTTTGTTGAGCCTCTATGTGTGAATTACCTATGTATGGAGATGTTCTTGATCAAATGAAAGAGGAATAACATATGAACATAAATAGGAATACTCTCCAAGGTTTCGCAGAGCCTGAAGAGTAGAAGTAAGGGCCTCAAAATCCTTAATTTTTTGTTGGCCAATCCTTGTACCCTTTCTAATTATTGGATTCTAGTAGATTCATAAGTAAGTGGTAAGATCAAGTTTGGTTCTAAAAAATAACCAAAAAATTGGTGAATCTACTTGGGATGACCTGAGAAAATTTTGATCGAATATTCTCTTGCCTTAAAGAGTCATTGAAATCCCAAATCAGTTTGTAACTAGAGATTTAGAATTATGTAATTTTATTTTCCCATCCGAGTCACCAACAGGTTGGCGACTGTGTTGGGGAATGCACTTATAAATTGGGTTGTAGATTGTCTTGTCAAAGAGTCAAATATTGTGCTAGAGAGTTTTTTTTCAAGCCTAGCCTTGTGTCCATGAGTCAGTCCTCCTAGATAATGCAAGAATTTGTTGTGAAATTCACAAATGTTATCAAGAATCTATTACAATTTCTGGAATATTTTTATAATTTCTCACTAACTGTGGGTGATGACTCTAAGATCTCAACACAAGTATGCATTATTCGCAAGAATCTAGAAAATTAGAATGAGGAATTGATGAAAAAAGATGAATCAGACTGGAGCTCACATGATGGAGCTACCCTAACAAGTATCTAGAAAGAGAGCTCCAAAGGATTCCAAAATATAAAGGATTCCTATGTAATTTTGATATTGGAGAGGACTGAAAGTGAAATTAACTTGTGAAAGCAACTTCACAGTGTTGAAGTTTGTTCCTCCTTAAATGAGGTGGTGACTCTATGCAAAAAAACCTGACGGAATGGTGATATGGCTTCAGATCTACGAAGTTTTTAATTTATAAGAATAATTCAAAACAACTACAACCTATCTAGGTATTTCCCCTGCTTAAGTTTTTATGAAGCATAAATTTGTAGGAAAACCATATTGAATGATTTGGAGAAAATTTTTATTCCCTATTAAGTGAGTTGAGCACCAATAAATGGAATAGTAGTAGTAATTTTACATACTTCTAAGGTGTAATTTGAGATATCTATATTGGGTTGGAGAAGTATGCTTATTTTTGAAATCTTTTGAATATAAGTACTATGGTATAGATGTGTTTGAGCTATGTGCTTTAAAATCATGATTGAATTAAGAAATAAGACAATGAATGATCAAATATGAAGTTGATATTTGAGGGTTGAATAGGGATACAATAAAGTGTATCAATCTTTAATATCTCCATGTGGAATGTCAAGTAAAAACATGCAAGGCATGCAGTCTTTATCATGTTGTTAGAGGAATTTCTTTGTCAAGAGATATAATCCATTAAGCTTTAGTGGCATTAAAGGTTTTCCAAACCTAGTTCCTAATGATATTAGGAAACATTTTCCTCAATTTGTAGAGAAAGGTTCTAAATCATCTTATAGACATTTGCATACATTTATGGATTTGATGGGAGATTATGAGGTAAATCACGAGGATGTTGTTATGAATCTTTTTGTTCATTCTTTGAAAGAATATGCTAGATATTGGTTCACATATTTATTAGTATGTTCTATAGCTTCATGGAATGAGCTCATGATAGCATTTGTAGAAAAATTTGGGGAAAGGGTTAACCCGAATATAGTAAGAAAATAATTTATGGAGATTCAGATGGATGAAGAGGAGTCGGTCCTTGGTTTTAACCTCAAATTTGAAAAAGGAGTAAGAGATATTCCTACAAACATGAAGCCAAGTGATGTAGAATGTCTAATTGCGTATCTGGGTGCATTTGATAATGAGATGAGCTATTTGTTAAGAGATAAGGAACCCACCACATTGTGTCATTCATATCAACTCACCATAGATATTAAAAATAACATAAGATTTTCAATGATGAAGCAATACATGGTTGCAAGAGTTTGTTGTCTTAATGCATATCATAAAAATGAAATTCGTAAGGATGGAAGAGATGATCAAGGTGACGATGATTTTGATGTTTCAACTATTTCAGCCTCACAACATGTTAGTCATAGAAAAATCTATGATGAACCTCAAAAAAATCTAATAAATGATTATTAGATGCTCAGTATTCGAAGATTTTGTAACATGAAAATATATGAGGGAGAATCACCATATGAGTTGCTAGTAAGGTTTTTGGATACCTTGTTAGAAATCCCCAAAAGGTTAAAACCTGAAGATTTAGTATGTATCAACCTCTTCTATAAAATTTATGAGTCAGGGCTTCATATCTTGCCCAATGAATTTAAACCCCAAGGTTTTGATCAAATGGTTGATTGGATCAAGATTGTCGAGGGGGCCAAATGTGACAATACTCAAAGTATGAAATTCCAACATGACATTGATGGATGCCTTATCGAAAAGGGTCAGAGATCAATCCAAGTAATGGAAAGGGATGCTTCAAAAGCTGAGCTTTTATCTAATGATATGGAGGATGGTGTTGGTGCACTTGTAAGTATTGTTGATGTATCTCTAAAAATTGATATTCAACATATTGACAATGAGAATGTGAGAATTCACAATGGGAACTCTGAGCATACTGCATGTGATAGTGAATTGCCTTATGATAGTGATCATAAGGGGGATGAGGTTTTTGATTACTTTTCTGAGGAGTATGAGTCTATTTGTGAAAATGAGATGGAGGTATTCTACTTTCCTACATGGTGCAATAATACTGGTACTCAAGGAATATTGCCCTTACCAGTGAATGAATAAATTGCATGTGAAGGATTCTTGAAATGCAATTCAATTGCATCAGAACTATGAATGATGATGAATTTGAAGATAAGAGTGTGTGTTTTCAACACCATGAATGTAAGCATAGTACTAAGAATAATAAAAATTGTGGAAATAACTAGTAGGATAATACCCTTAGTGTTCTTGATTGTCTATGTGAGGAAGAGGTGGAATTTTCTAGTTTTATAGCACCAATGGACATGATTGTTTTCAATAATAAATGTATAAAGGAATGAAAGGATGAAGAAGTAGGTTCATTTTCCAATGAGAAACATTTATATTATGTTGAACCTTTCACCTTTAAGTCATTTGACCCATCAATTAATGAGATGCGTGAGTGCCTTGCTACTAACCTTATCAGTCCTGAATTATTTGAGATGTCCTTTGAAACGTTTTGTTTTGAGCTTGTTGATGATTCAAGGACTAAACTTGACCATATTATTGAATCTGAATTAGAGGTGTTCTTTGATGCTTGGGATGGTATGGATAATGCTATTTGTGGTGATATTCCTGACTTGAATAAAGGTAGAGACATCACAGGTTTTTTTGAATCACTTGTCCATGGCAGTAGAGCATAGTATAGTGTAATAAACTTGCAATGTTTAGGTGAGTGGGAATGTCAGTTTGATAATATCCTTGTATATTGAAGTTTCTCATTCATCACACAAGCTATTCTTTTTGGCATAAGATAGTTACATGAGGATGACTCCAAGGTTTTTTTTGAATTTTTTGATAATCTTGAGATATCAAAAATGGAGTTGCAATGTAGTTTCGGGGAGTCAATATCTATGTTCCTAGGTGAGGATCTTGCACAAAGTGTCTACGGAATTTTATATTTTGATGTACAAACTAAAATTGATGCTAACCCTTATGATGTAAATGAGCTAATGAACTATGAGTACTTTCTATTTCCTATCCAGTTGAAGGAGTGTTGGGTGGAATATGATTATGATTTGGGCAGGGTAAAGGGCTACATTGATTATGGATTCCAATTTGCATCTGATTGCAATTTCCAATTGGGCATGGTTAATGATGATAGAGATAAGTTCAAAAATATGTCCACAATGGTAAATCACAAACATTACAACATAATTAGTTGGTAGACAGTTCATGGAAATGTTTTCAGGATAGACTTGATACATACAATAGAAAATAAGGTTTTTGACAGTAGAAAATACTTGTCCTAGGTTTTGGGGGCCCAAGGCCACCAATTGAAAATGAAGCCTATTAAGTTATAGAGTATAGGTTCAGATCCTATGCATTAGAAGAGGCTTGTAGAATGAGAATTTGGATCATTTTTTATAGTCACATAAATATTGTACATATGTTGGTTGCTTTGGTCTAGTTTTCCTGCCTGGTCTTGGCAGGTCCTCGTTTTAGGTTCTCCATGCTTGGTTTGCTTCAACTTGTGATTATGGGATCTTGCTCTATTCTAGAGGAACAGAAGTCCCCAACTAGAGCCATTGATGGGACCCTTACAAATTTTGGTTCCATTTCTAAATTTTATAAAATTTAACTAGTTTCAAGTGTTTGAACTTAGGGTTTTGTTAACTATCAATGCCTTAGGGTTTTTGTTTTCAAAGCCCTTCCTATAAACCCTCTAGTCTTTTACCTTGCAAGTGTTATAATTTCTTGTTGACCCCTTACCACATATTCTTGGTCATGTTAAAACTACTTGAGCTATCTTGATTTATAAGGTTGAGTTATTGACCTTGTTTGGCCTTTACAACCTTTAAAATAATTATTTTTGGGACATATGAGTCATTTAAATACATTATCCTAGGCGGTCCCCTTTCTCAATAAAAATTATAAACATGTGCAAAATTATTTCACTTAAGTCCCATTTATTGCCTTTTTTCATCGCTCATCATAGATAGCTTTGTGAATGCACAATCTACAATAGTGTAGTGTAGTAAAATGCATACCCTTGCATTTTCACACTTGTTTGGGCCCACCTTACTTCATTTATCCTTCTTTATGGCTTAATTGGTTCTATTTTATGTCCAAAAGCCTATAAATGACATATTTTTCTGGTTAAACTTGACATTCTCCAAAGCATATATATGATCTCCTAATGACTCTGATTGGTGTGTCCCTAATTTCTAGTCGCGACTAAAATGCCACTAAGGGAGTCTTTGTGCCCCAAAGTTCTTGTGACCCTAATTTTGAGGCATTTGTTTTGGGGCCCTTTTTGTGTTTGTGCCCCAAGTTTCACCACTTGGGACTAAGACGCCACCTAGGGTTCCTTAGTCCTCCTTATGTCATTTTTAGGATTTAATTTCAAATCTTGGTAGGATTTAACCTCCTTTATTCTTTGAATTCATATGTGAGCTTGGTGTGATATAATTTTAGGATATTAAGCATAAAAAAGTATAAGTACAAGGTTAATTCATTCATTTTCATCCTAAGCATTCATGATATCATCCTAGAAACTTGAGCATTCATTCCTAAGGAAAATTTATGAGATCAAGTGCATTCAAGAGCAAGTCATCAAGCAATTGGAGCCATCATCAAGTTTCAAGCATCATGTCAGATATTGTTCTTGCATCATGTGTGTTTTTGTGATAATATTTGTGATGTAGGGTTTTTATCTAAGAAAGAAAGCATTTCAAGATCAATCAAGCATTTAAAGATCTATGTCTATTGTAGCCATTACACACAACTTTGTAGAATTTGCAAGGGTTTGGTGATTTGTACCATTGCATGTTGTTAATTCACCATTTCTTTCACCATTTCTATTTAATTTCAAGGTTTAATTACCAACAAGGGGTTTGACCAAGGCAAACCCCCATTCACTAACAATCAACATTTTTTTCTATCTTGTCTATTTGTGTTTGCAAATCTAGGTTGAAGAGTTGAAAATCACTTGGAGTGCAAAGTTGTCAAAGTTGCAAAGTCGTCAAAGTTGCAAAGTCGTCAAAGTTGAAAAGTTGTCAAAGTTGTCAAAGTTGCAAATTTGTCAAAGTTGCAAAGCAGTCAAAGTTGCAAAGCTGTCAAAGTTGCAAATTTGTCAAAGTTGCAAAGTTGTATTGTCATATTTGTCATCTTCATGGAAACTCACCTACAGGTCATATCTAGTTTTTTTAGAACATGAGATATGAGGAGAACCAATTGAAAATCTGGGATCTCAGGACCACATTCACTCTTTATAGAAATTTAGAATGGGACTAAGATGGGAGTAAAGGTGTCTTAATCCTCCAGGCATAATATTTCAGAGATTTTTTAGGATTTTGTTCCATTATCTGAAGATTATGTGTCTGTCCCAAAAAATAGCAACGAGACTAAGACAAGAGTAAAGGCATCTTAGTCCTCTAAGGCATATTTTGGCAATTTGTTTTCATTTCCAAAATCCTTTTGGTATCTCCAGGTTTCCTAGGTACACATATCCTAACCTGGAGTTGTTCATTTTCGGTATTAATAAGCTTCATTTAGCTCATTTTAAGTGTTTTTCATATCACAATGTATTTTCAAACATTATATTTTCCAAGGATTTGCTTGCTAGTGAACCCCTTTATTTGAAATAAAAACCCCTCCTAAGTCCTCGTAGTTGTGTATTGACTCACCTTGAGAGGTTGATAGTCAATCCTATTAGGGTTCTTAGGACATATTCAAATGACCTAGACAGAATAGGAAAGGCCTTCCTTCCCCCTAATTTATCTTTGGTTAAATTAGCGATGAGAAATGAACAGTGTTTCTCTTATTTTTCTCATCGCGGATATGTTATGGGTTTTGAGTTTTGCATCAATGATGCACAATAGATGTGTTTCTTTTATTATCACTGATTTCTCCTTCATTTCCCATTGCTTGCAAGTTTTGTCGTCTGAGCCCTTGATGCACAATGACCCTTGTGAAATTTTCATTTTCTTCCATTGCTCATCGTGAATTTGTTGCAAACTTTGAGTTTCAAATCCATGATGAGCGATGTGGTCTCCAGTTCAAATGTGCCTTCACCATTTTGACACCTTGACATGGGTGATACCTTTTGTGCCTTTGATTTTCCCTCTCCCATCACTGATTTATTCAAAATTTTGAAACATGAATAACTAATAAGTGATGGGATACAAATATTACCAAAAGGGCAGGTTTAAATTCCATGGTTGGGATTTCATCATGCCAAATACTCTCATTGTTGATAGAACTACAAAGAAAGAAGGAAGTGTGATGAGTGATAGAATATTAAATAAATATTATCCTCATCGTAAACTCTTTGTACCTCACCAATTTAAATGAAAGAGCAGGGATTAGAGTGGTGATACATGATGGTTGTCATATTAGAGATAACTAATGAATTTTAGTGAAGATGTGGCATCTTTTTGAGGTGGTATCATCATTTTTGAGGCACAATTTGTAAAAGCTAGGAGTGATTCTTGAGGAATGCCATTGATTGTGTTTTGAATCCAAAGGGATTGACGACCCAGATTCAAATCTAAGTAGCTAATTGTCAGCTCGCTCACGTGAAGCTCTCTATGATCATTAATGTCTACACACTCCTATTTTTTCTACTTAATGTGGATGATTTGCTATTTTATCTCACCAACTGCAATAATCAAGAATTGAGATGTTGGTCTTGAACCATAAGAAAAGAATGTAAGTCTAAGGTTTTAATTGTAGAGTTTTTGAGGTCATTGTTCCAAGTAAGTTGGTTTTTATAAGTGTCATTCCAAATTATGAGTTAATTGGCTTGCTATTTTCAATTTCCTTGGGTATTAGGAAGTTTAATTGTTTGCAATTGTCATTTGGGTTGGTGGAAAATTGTGTAAGTTTGAGGGCTATTTACTGCAAATTAAATATAGGGGTATAGGTTGGTGATATCCTTTTCTCTAAGGTGCAGCTTTCTATTCCTTGTCCTATCTCATGCAAGATGAGTAAGTATAGTGTGCCAGTGCAACCATTCAAGAGGTCTAGGAGACTTAGTCTTCCTGAGTCGCATGATGATGCTCCTAAAGCTGAAACTGAGATACGAAGAGCTCATGATGCACCAAAGGAGAAGAAGAAATCCCATAGGAAAGCTAAGAAAGGTGGTGTCGAGAGAAACTATCATTTGAGAAACAGGGCTGTTTTAGAAGAATTGGTCAAGTTTAGAAAGAACAAATTTGTTAAGCCTATGAGAGAAGCAAAGAAGAAGAATAAGTACCACAAGGCTTACATGGGAAAGCACAAATCTCCCATAGAGGTTTCAGATAGCCCTTTGGTTGATGAAAGATACACTAACCTAGAGTATGGTCGTTACCTGCTCACTCTATTGCCACATGAGGATTCTAATGAGGGAGAAGCAATCGCTTCTCCAATTTTAGCAAGAACAAGAAGTGTGTGGGGATACTCATATGTTGATGAATCGGAGTAGTGCGTCAGCTCTTTTTTTTTTTTTATGATACCATTGCCATTGCAGGAAATTTATCCTTTTTAGTGAGCATATGGTTTTTTTTCCTTGTTGCTGACTTGGAAACCTTTTTTATTAGTATGAAGATGAGGTGTTGGACACAATTGCTTCAAGGGAAAATATACATTTTATGGCTAATATGTGAGTTTTTTCCTTGGGTGTTGATGGAGAATATTCTTTGATCAATGTGGAAAAAGAGTTTTGGAGCTGTTGCAACAATGAGTGATGCATTTTGCAAGGTTGTTTGGTCTTGTTCAACAAACTTTATGAATTTTTGTCTTTTTCTTTTCCTCCCATTTTGCAGTGAGAAAATATAACCATCTGGGGGAATTTTGAAATGAAATGTATGAAAAATGCAAATGTAACTGAAATTTTATTTTGGCATGATGCTTGTCACTCCCATATCTTTATAAATGGGATTTTTGGGCTAGATACAAAGGTTGGTTGGTTGTTCTAGGATTGGTCAAATAGAGAATTGTAAAGGATACTAAACATTCTAGTGTTAATTCTTATGTTTGATTCTGCTAATATTTGTATGTAATCTTGATAGTAATACTAGAAATATATAATAGAATAGTTCAAGTTTCACACCATTTTCTCTCCTATGTACTAGTTTTATAAACTATGAATAATATAATCACGGGTTGTCTTATTTGTCATGTTGATTTCCAATGGATTATGTTTTTATTCTTGCTTATTGATTCAAAGAATTGATGTAAATGCTTGAATATAGCTATAGGTTTATATTAAATTGAGTGCTAGGATCTTAGTAAGAAGTGGTGGTTAAGAGATAATGTTGGGATACTATAATGTAGTATTCTCAAAGCTTTGAATAATTTCATGTACTAATATTTCTATCAAATTATGTGGGTTTTAGAATTGACTCCATCCCAAGGATAAGGCACTGGTCTAAGTGAGGTAATTGTATTGTATTATGTTGATTAATTCGGTAATGAATCATTCATTAAATCAAATTCTCTAAAGATGGGTTACAAATATGTTAAGCATTACCATTCTCACTCTCCTAATGTGAATTTTTGTTAAGAAGCAGCCAACTTATTTGATACATTTTGTTTGTTGAGCCTCTATGTGAGAATTATCTATGTATGGAGATGTTCTTGATCAAATGAAAGAGGAATATCATATGAGCATAAATAGGAATACTCTCCTAGGTTTCATAGAGCTCGAAGAGTAGAAGTAAGGGCCTAAGAATCCTTACTTTTCTTTTGGCCAATCCTTACCCTTTCTAATTATTGGATTTTGGCAGATTCATAAGTAAGTGGTAAGATCAAGTTTGGTTCTAAAAAAAATACCCAACACAATCCATAGAGTATAGTTGTGGATGAGTTGTTCTTTTTTTAGATTCATCCTCTTAATAGACTTAACAGATATAAAATTCTTTTGACTCCCACTATCAACTATGTAATATAAGGTCTTTCCATTCACCCACATTTGTAAATGAAACAAATGTTCCTCATCTTTACAAGGAAATATTTTGGAAGTATATACTATGGCATAAGGTTTTACCTCAATGATTTTTGCATCATCTTTATTCTCAAAAGGTTTTGTAGGTAGTGAATCAAATTCCTTCTCTAGTTTGTAGGTTTCTTCCATGAATATATTAGCAATTCTACAATATTTTGTTTTATGTCAAGAGATTTTATGAATTTCAAAGCACTTTATACTGTCCTTAAATGTCTTCTTAGCACTTGTAATTGGTGATGATTAAGAGAAGAATTTATTTTTGGATTGCTTTCCTTGAAACCTATTGGTACCATCTTTTTTTGGTGTGTTCTCCTTTTTCCCTCTCTCTTTAAATTTCCCTTCAATTTTGGTTGCTTATTTTTAAGCAGTTCCAAACCTTTCAATATTTAACAAATACATCTCTATTTCAATATAAAAATGTAGCCCACTATGATATTCAAAACTCAATGTTTCTCTATATCCTAGATGCAAAGTTTTGTACATATTACATGAAATTTGTTTGTGTAATCTTGGACAAATTTCTTTTTTTTTGTCGAAGTAGTTGCCACTACATATATGTTTCTTCATATGTGTCTTCAAGGAAATATTTTTCCTTGAGGTAGTCCACAAATTCTTCCTATATAGGGCTATCATCTATCCCTTCATCATTAGGATTTTTCTTGGTTGACAATTTTGCATTCCATGATTACTTCACATGGTGTCTAACCTTGAGGAGAGTGAATGTTATCTTGTTAGCATTAGAAAATTTATTCACATAAATGTGGTTTTCTAGTTTTGACAACCAATTATTCATTTCTTTTTCACAACTCACTACTCCATCCCATTCTCGCACATCACACCACAATCACACCACTTGCAACTAAAGTGTTCTTTCGATTGTATCCTCTACAATGTCTCAAAACATCAATTAGGTTAGCCAAAATAGAAGATAAACAATAATTTCAACAAGTCAGCCACAAAAAAATAATGTGGTCCTATCCAAAAGATAGAAAGGACCAGGGTGATCCCACAATAGTGGGTTACACTTTTTGGCCAAACTTGACATTGAAATGAACATTTTGAACCAAATCTTCACTTTTCGACACCTATAAACCATGAGGAATTTGAAGATGATGCAAACTAGTGATTTGTGACATTTTGTCTATAGCTTCTAAATATATTTATAAAAAAAAATTGGATTCAAATTGCATTTATTTTTCTATCTCCTTCAATGACTAATTTTTAACAATAAATGTCATTTTTAAAGAGTGATGTGTACTATAAACTACATAACTTTTTTCTATGAAGGATAAAATTCTAATTCTTTCAAATTTAGATTTGTAACTACAATATCTAGAGGATACATTTGGTTACATGATTTCTTATTGAATATTTCTTAAAATTAATTTTTGAATTCAAACCAATACAATTTAGATATAGATGTACTATTAGGAGCATAAATTTTGTGTATCATAATTTATTTATTTGTTGGAATAAGGACATCAATACCTAGGGGATATGTATTTTTTAGAAAAAAAATTGTCTATTTTCCTATATTTTCGTATGTGTGAAACACGTACCTTGATATTCATTGAAAAAATTGTAATCACAAGAAATAAAAAATAAATATAATAATTAAATTGAATATATTTAAAATTTAACTTTTTGGGAAACTTATAATAAGGACTGCATACTTACAAAACATAAATTTTAAATGAATTCATTTGATCCCCCAAAAGGTAAGTTAAAAGTATTTTTTTATCAACATTTTGAAAGGTGTAGAGGAGATTCTATTATAGGTATGGTTTAAAACTAGTGAGGTTATATCCAAGGGGGTTTTATCTAAGGGGATTTGATCAAACCCTCTTCAATTAAAATCCTGTAGATGGAACCTTTTAAGGCTTAAAACATTATATTTTCTAAAAATATTTGATTTCAGGCAAAAATTAGAATGTCCTAGAAAGTGTAACCCATTATTGTGGAAACACCTAGAAAAAAATTGATTACATCTTCCAATGTGATCCCAAAAAATACACATGCTAGTTCGCATTAACCCAAGTCAATAAAAAGGAAATGTGTAGATGAAGCATATAGGACAATACTAGTCAACCCAAAAACAAACTTACAAATGATTTTACTCAATGTGATTCTCAACAAGATAGGTCAAGACCCAAATACATCTTAACACAACTTCATGTGTTGGTGCAAACCCCCAAGCACACTACACAAGCAAGATAACAAGCCATGCCAACAACATATCCATATATTTCCCAAAAAATGAACTCAGCAAAATATGTGGTCCCAAGGAGATCAACCATTGACATGTGAACCACAAAGAGATGTTCCATGAACATCCAGAAAACACTTATGTAAACTTCCTTCACACTATCATGCCACAAACAACCACCACAAACCAAACAGAAGTAGAAGTCTTAAACCTAGAAGTGAAAAATACACAACTAAGAGATAGAACATTACCAAAATAGCTTATGAAACACTCACTAGTACAAAAACAACAATATATGATTAAAAAACTACTAAAAACTACATATAAATGACCAAACATGATCATGTGTCCATTAGTAGTTTATTGCCAATTATTTATAATGTGACCAAATTGATGACTAAACCATTTTGAGTCATTTCTTAGTTTTTTTATTGATTGATTTGGTAGTGCATTTAGTCGTTGATTTTTTCATTGATTGTTTTAAGCTAGTCAATTATTTAGTCATTTTTTATTCACTGATATATTTATTTGCTTATTTAGTCATTGATTGTTGTTATCTGGTCACTTATTTAGTCATTTTTATTCATGGATTGTTGTACATTGGTAGTGTACTTAGTTACTAATTTTAATCATCATTTTGATCAATTTGGTAGTATATTTACTCATTCTATTCACTGATTTCATTGGTAATATATTTTATCATATTTATTCACTATTCATTGATTTATATCAATTGGTAGTATATTTAGTCAATTTAATTATTAATTGACGTCAATTAGTAGTATATTTAATCATTTTAATTGACTGATATTTGAGGATTTAAACATAAAACATAGAAATATAGATCAATCATCAAGTGCACACAATAATACAACCATTGAGAAGGAAAAATCATCGAACTTTATTAAAATAAAGGTGTTCTTACAACTTGCAGAAGTTTGAGATATCTATCTTGCTTGAAAAATTCTTAGAAATATAGTATTTCAATTTTTATTTTTAGTCACAAGACTAAAAATCTGAGTTACAATGAATAGAAATGACAAGAAAGAAACTTCTCCAAAAAACTTTTGCAATGATGGAAACACATGCTTGGAGCACTTCAATGCAAGCACATGCCCCTTCATCTCTTAATACTTCTACAATGTGGGCAATCTTCCTAGAGCAAGTTGTAATGTGTAGAATCCAAGAACGAGAGTGTTGATTGTGTCTCATATATGAAGCTCTCTTTCAATGTAGTCAACAATAACCATAGAATATTTCCTCTTTATATGTAATGTACCATCTAATATGAGAAATAGGGTGATACCTTTTCCACCATGAATGAATTTGTGCCTCAATACAACCAACACAATTACTATTATTCTCAATTCAAAAACGAGAGTGTTGATCGTGTCTCATATATGAAGCTCTCTTTCAATGTAGTCAACAATAACCATAGAATATTTCCTCTTTATATGTAATGTACCATCTAATATGAGAAATAGGGTGATACCTTTTCCACCATGAATGAATTTGTGCCTCAATACAACCAACACAATTACTATGAATGAATTTGTGTTGATCGTGTCTCATATATGAAGCTCTCTTTCAATGTAGTCAACAATAACCATAGAATATTTCCTCTTTATATGTAATGTACCATCTAATATGAGAAATAGGGTGATACCTTTTCCACCATGAATGAATTTGTGCCTCAATACAACCAACACAATTACTATTATTCTCAATTCAAAAATAATAAAAGTGCATTGTATATTGAAAGTTGACAAAAGTAAGTCAAGACATAGCAGAAAGATAAATCAATTAAAAAACTATAGGAGACAAATCAAATCCACAAACATGGGAGAGCTATGCAAAATTGGATAAATTGGTTTTGCAAATGAAGGAAGCGGGGTATTTCTAGATTCAATACTTTTACTTAATTCTATGGAATAGAAGAAAAAATAATCATTTATCTACCACCATAGTGAAAATTTAGCAATTTCATTTGGTTTGTTAAACATGGCCCTTGGTACAACTATTAGAGTTGTTAAAAACCTTTAAGTATGTTCTGATTTTCACACTGCATCTAAATTCACCTCCAAGATTATTGCAAGAGAAATTGTTCTGAGAGATGTGAACCATTTCCATCATTTTAAACAGGGACAATGTTCTTGTGGAGAATATTGGTGATGTTAAATGAAACATTCTAAACAATAGGCTTGCACTTTAATAATGTGCACTACATAAGATATCTAGTAATAATGAAGGGACATCCATCAAAGCATAACAATAGGTATTTTTTGCCATATGTTGTAGTTACAAGTGCCCTACTAGGCAGACATGAAGATGTGGAAGCATAGACAAGGCAAGAATATTATTTCAAAAAATGCCTCAAAGAAATGTGACAAAGCCTTCACAAAACCTTCTATAAGAAAATTAAGCTACAAAATAAGTTGCATCACTATTTGTTGAATGTGCAATTACTAAATTTTTGTTTTATAATTGTTATGGCCTACCACTAGAGCTACATAGAATACCACCCAAAATTTCACCTAATCTGGGAAAATCTCATGCCTCCCTACTACAGCTTGACTCGCTCTCTTCCTACTTTGTTCATTAACCACTATAGAAATGGAAGATGACATTAAAATTCCCAAATTTTTTTGATATGGGGTGCAACTCTAGCAATACTCACACCCAATGAGTCACTCACAACATATTTCGGTAGAATCAAGATGCGCTCAAAATTGAATTAGATGTATTTTAGACCAAAATTAAGTGGAGAAGACAATCTAAAATCTATGAGAAAATGGGTCATCATTCTTGCATATCACATATAGATCAAAGAAGAGGAATAATGTAAGCCTTCACAAAACCTTCTACACAACCACTGCAACACTGCATAGTGGTTGTGGGCCTTCGTGGTGATGTGGGGAGGTTTCCTCGCATTACTGCAAAGGCCCAACAACCACCATGTGGTATTGTAGTGTTCTTTTGTACACCACTATTCTCTATATTGGCACATGTTTGCATAGTCCATGGTGAAACCCTATCACCCTTTACACCATTGTCATTAATTCCTTGAAAACACTATTCAATTATGACTTCTATATTGCCTTCAAGAAACTATTTGTGCTCTAATGATTTATAGCTCTTCATACAACACTATGATATATCCTTTGATGCCATTGTCATTGGTCTTCTCTAAAATTTAAACCTTACTCTTTTCACACTTTAACTCATAGGTTTTGAATCAAGGGAGTCAATTCTAAGATGTAATGTTGTTGTTCATGTGCTTGCAATGAGATAATAATGTCATTTGAAACTAATATCTCTGTCACACCTCATTATTGATCTATTCCATTTTTCAACAATCATATGGTTGTGATATGCTTCTTCGCTATGATGACTAATCATTGCATGATAATGTAGACTATCACCATGTTTATGTCACTAGGAATTTGACTATATCATTATACCATGTGCATTCTTATGGTCTCAAAAACTCTAGGAAATAACCGAAGACCCTTGGATTGCCTTAATACTCTCCTCCAACCTTCCATGCACTAATAGTCTCTTACATTGTCCTTTATCACCAGCCATATACTTGTATACTAATTTTAGAAGTTTGTTTATTGTCCTCTTTTATATTTCCCATAGGTTGTAACTCATCCATTAGCATCTTGAAATTTTAAAATAAGATTCTTAACACTTCAAGTAGATCATGATTGTAAGTGTGATTGTGTAGGCTATCTTGCGACCTGCACAGGTGACCTATGGATTATTTGTCATCTATCCTTCATGCAAACTTATCATATAGTCCCTAACTTATAACTATCATCTACAACATTTCCATGACACAAAACCTTAAGGCACAATTCAAGACATTGTCTCATAAAAATCCTTATATACTACCTTCTACTCACACTCACATTGTGGAGAAAGAAGTCACTTACATACTCCTATGCCAAAGAATATGCTCTTGTTCACAACAATATTAGGATTCACTTATATTTACAAAAGTATCATTAAATCTCTTAGAGACACCACTCTTTAAATAACATTTGCATGAAAGACTTGTCATATTGCTCTTTGTCATTTCGTTTGACATGTCATTATACAGTGCCTTCATATTCTCCATTCATTAATTTTCATGAGAAATCTTATGTGATTCCTCAATGAAACATCACATACCTATGACCTCCCTTGTGATTGTCATGAAACTCATTCATGTAGTGCCCCACCACGAAACCCTAAAGGAAGTTGCAACACAATGCGGAAGTGTACAATTCTTTTTTCTTAAAAGTGCATTAATAACAAGGAAGATGCACATCAGTACCGCAACAACCTCTAAAGTACGCAACAAGATTACTTCTAATAACTATAACACATACATTACTCTTATAAAGGTTCTAATTAAATTATAAATCATACATTTAAATGCACATACAAGAAAAACATTAAATATACCAACACATAGAATATGATATAACAAATTCCAAATTACAATACTTTACAAGATTACAATACTCATTCCCAGAATGAGGTAGTTCATACCTAACTATTACAAGTTACAAGATTCCTCGATTACATCTGAAGAGTGAATTATTTAAAAATACCAATTGAAATAAAATACAACAAGATAATGGAATAAAACCACTAGCGTCCACGAGCTCTCCAACTAGAAGAATTTGTCACATGATCTACAAATCAAAGGGGGACCTAATGGCATATGACACACATTCCTCCCAACCAAGTGGTACCCAAAGGCCCACCCCCTATGCTAGGAGACAGAAACACGGATACATGGTCAACCTACTACCTCTAGACACAAGCTGACTCAACACGAAACAAAACCACCACAAGAACAACACTAACTCATGGTTACAATGCTACCTAATTTAAATGATCAAATAGACCAGTGAACCATATACCGCTGACCTAGGAGATGTGCCACCACAAAGGTGCATGAGATACCCGTCAGATCTTCCCAGATCTCGGCCCCCATCCAGTACCACACTCCTACTAACAAAACACAAAACATACCCACTCCAAACTAAGGAGGAACAAAACATCCCCGTTCATAGAAACTGAGTGACTCACTGAAAACGACAATCCTCACTACCATACAGAACTACAAAGACTAGACTATGAAATAAAAACTCACAAAGTTAACATACCCCAGTAGGAAGACTTCTAAACCTCATATAATGCCTCCATTAAATTACCCCTAAATACCACAAAAGATATCTCAAACACATCATAAAGGCATAATATTTTAATGTTTACAATATTCTAAATTAACACAAACTTGCATATAGTCAATAAAATAATTAATAACAAATCGCACCTCTCACTTATTCCAATTTAACTAATTAATTTGAAAAAAAAAATCTTCCAAATAGAAATAAACATCACACTAACCATTTCTCCAATTTCTTCAATTTTAGATAATAAAATATATGTTCCTACAAAAGAATTATATCATTTAAGTAGAACGCCTATTTCTACAATTTCATTTAATACAATATCTAATTCTCTTTAATAGATTAGATCATGCAATTAAATTATTCTAATCATGCATTAAGTGCATGCATTCATTTTAATATTACATTTATTTAAATATGTATGAATCTTAAAATCCATTATCCATAATTACTTTTTAATTTAAAAACTATTCAATAATATATTTAACAAATACATAAATATAATATATTATGATTATAATATATATATATTATATTAAATATACCTATGAATTTTGAATTATCTACGAAATAAAAATCAAACTAAAACCAAGGGGAATGGAAAAAATTTCATTTAGAAAGAATATTTTTAGGACCTAAATTTACACAGGCCTGCATACAAGTGGAGGGGGAAGTCAGTTGGCTTACCACAGCCGCACCCCATTATATGGGAAGGGCGGTGGAAACACCACCGTCCACCTCCCTTAAGGGGGTGCAGCGGTGGTATTTCACCCGCCTCCCCCATATACAAGCATTCCTTCGAATTTTTAAACATACAAACTATCCCTTGCTCTCTTTAGGTTGTCATACGATGATTTTATTGAATAAAAAAAAAATATTTCATCATTATATAAATATATATACTATATATATGTGTGAGGATGTATAAATATATAATACATGTATATATTCACATATATATATTATATGTATATTTATTGAATTTTGAATAATAAATTAAATTGGGGAAAAACTTCTAAAGAAAGCCATCCATAGGTAAATGTTTGGAAAACAATTTTCTCAGGGAAATTTGCACAATATCAACAAACATTTTCCCAAATTTATTAGAGGGTTTTTATTTCTAAAAGAAAAGTTACATAGATTTCATAATAATAAAATTTAACAAAATTCTACAAACACATTTATACAAATTCTTTGAAAACCCTAGAAGATTACAAAATTCGTGTTTCCTCTAAATTTACATAGAGGCTTTTAAAAATGAAAAAAAAAATTCCTAATTCACATATTGTTTTCCTCTGAGTTTTTCCACGGAAAATCTACAATATAGAAGTCTTACAATTTTTTGGAAACAATTTAAAGCTTCTACAAAACAAAACACAAAATCTTCTTGCACAAGCAATCTTTCAATCTCTTTTAAACCAATTTAATCAAAGCTTCTATATAATTGAATTTTGTACATACAATCTTTCTCAACAACTAAATAAATGAATAAAACTTAAAAGAACCTGTTTTCTTGAAGCTTGAAGAAAATCAAGGTTGGAGCAGAGCCTCCCCTTCAGAGTTCAATTTCCAAAGCTTTTCCCAAAATCACCATTTCCAGGAAGATGTAAATACACAGAAGCCACCAAAATTCCTAAGAACCCTTTTTTTTTATATATTTTCAACCAAACAACCTCTCAAAAATATCTCTTTTCATTCTAGTGAAGTAACTTCTTACCTCACTCAATTATGGAAAATATTCTCTCCAAGAATAATTTCTCAACAAAGAGTGATTAATAAATTCTTCTCACACAAATGTCAAATTAAAAATATCTTTTCAACAACCACAAATATTTTCTCAAAGCTTTTTTGCATTTTTAAATAATTTCAAATCACAATTTAACTTCTAATTAAATTTAATCAATTAATCCATTTGCTTATTACATAAATTTAATCCCAAGGATTAAATTATTTTACTAAATAAATTAACTAATATTAATTAAATTAAATTAAATTAAAGCTTCCAACAATATTATTTAAATTTTGTTAAATAATACTAAAATCATTTAAAGCATAGTTTAACATTTATTTTTGAAACATAAACTTTGCATAATTAAATAACAACAAATAAGGCAAACAGAGACACATCAAACAACAACTAACGAGACATTGTGGCTAGGGTGTAGACCTGACATAGGTAACCTAGCTACTATCTCCCATTCAACATACTGTTGGGTCGACATGTGAAACTAGGTGGAGTCGATGTCATGTACCTGCAAACCTATATCCAAGGCATCAATAGCACATGTATATAAAATCATCATAAAACACACCCTGAAGAGGAAGTCACAGAATCGCAGGGCGCTCACAAGTGAGTGATGCAATCTCGTCCTCTTCACCAATTCAATATCACTAAACTGACACTTCCATCATTAATAAAACTCATGTGTAATACTCATGTCATAATAAACCAACCTTATACTTAATCAAAACATGTCATGTGTAACATCAAGGAAAGTACATCTCATAACACACATAGTTCGTGTCGCTCTATAAGAAATGATAATATAATAAAGCATCATAATTTAACATAAGAGAAAAACAAAGGGGTGTGATTGTAAGTTTGATTGTGTAGGCTATCTTGTGACCTGCACAGGTGACCTATAGATTATTTGTCATGTATCCTCCATGCAAACTTCTCATATAGTCCCTAACTTATAACTATCATCTGCAACAATTCCATGACACAAAACCTTAAGGCCCAATTCAAGACATTTTCTCATAAAAATCCTTATATGCTTGTTTGACCCATCAAGAGCAATATTAGGCACTCATTTTGGAGTGGAGCATGTGCATTGTTGTATGTATTGATATGTTTTTGTAATGTAAAATTGTGATGAAGGGCTTATCCTAAATTTTTCATTTGTCATATTAACATGTAGTTCACCTTTAACTGGACACACTTGCATATCATATTTTCTATGGAATTTTCTAGAACGATTCCTTTGTAACAACTTCAAGTGAACAAGGTTCTAATCGAGTCACTTATTGGTTGTTCCTATTTGATGTAAAATCAAAGGATCTAGCCATGGACAAGTTGAGAAGAACCTTCCCTTGTACATTCTCTTTATTCATATGGTTCACAAAGTAGAAGGGTGGACAGTATGTACTAATTCTTTCATCCTTGTTAATAGGATAATCTTTAAGAATGTAGTTTTCCATTTGGCATCTAAATTTGGTTCCATACATCAAATATTTTATTATTTACTAATAAGAAAACAAAGGCTCCTACACAATGAGTGCACTTTTAGACAATTGACCTACAAAACCCATTTCTACAATCCTTATTACTTATTGGTGTTCTTACTTGTAAGTGCATGATATCCAAGCTTTCATTTTTTGAAAAGTTGGCTCCATTTTAAAAATTACTATTACTCCAACATATATTTTCCATCATAAACAATTTCTCATGTGCGCAGATTGGAAAAAGTGATCTAATGAGGATATTGTTTCCAAAATCAATATTTTACAATTTCTTAAAGTTATTTGAATAAAATAATCATGCATGCCATATATCAAAGAATATTTTGTTATTCTTTGTTTCATAATTTGGAAATTTGTTGTTAGTCATTTAAGAGACCAAAATTTATCATGCATTTAAATTTCCCTTCATTGTTTAATACACACTCTCCTCTATGCATAGGATTCGATCTCTCTTCAGATATATGCTCAACCTTGGGTCATGACTAGTCCTTTTGTATTCGTTTCAATTCTTTCCTTACCTTAAGTAGACATAAACAATTGTACAAAAATGTGGATTGAGAAGGGCATATAAAATGGATTTTAGGAGTACATAAGGAAAATCTACCAAAAGTTTGAAAAAGTAATTGATAAAATCATTAAATCACCTTGTTGTCAAGTTGTTTGAAGCTAATCTAATTTTATGTAGGCTTATTGGAAACTCAACGCAAATCATTTCCAGTTAATAATTTTATTTATTTATTTTGATCATTTTTTCATCTATATGTTTGATATGTTGAAGGATTCAGTAAACTGAAAAATCTCAGACAAATTTTTAGTCTTTAGTAGTTTAATTCTATAGATGTGATATTTATTGAATTGTGCCCTGCATGGAATTTTAGGATCCTTAATAAATATTTTACTAATTGTTAAGTATTGTATTTCATAGAAAAATTAGAGGTGGGTACCAATTTTTTTGACATGCATTGCTTGAATATAATTGATAAATAGTACAAAATTTTATTTTATTTACAAGTGAATAGTAATATGTTTGAATTATTCATTGATGTTCTTGGCATCACAAAGATTCATTTCAGATTTGTAACATTTTTTAATTTTTAACATACTTGTGAATAATAGTGCCTCATTTAAATACATTTAAATAGTTCATCATGGAGAATATTGAATCAACTACTTATCTCCTTCCCTTTGTAGATTACATTGAAATGTAGTAACATCCAACACACGGAAACTTAGTGAAAAGAGACCTATGATATTTTTCAAAATGCAAAGTCTTTGGTATCCATTTGCTATTATGAATGGAAAATTACGGCAATTAAAAGACTAACTCTTAGTAATCTGAAAGCATCCCAATTGCTCCAGAAAACTCACCAAGCAGGAGTGTGTATTCTACAAAACTCATCAAAAGCATATTGGTATGTGATTATATCACAAGTCCTAGCTAAGGAACCAACCATGTGAGAGGATATATCCATCTAGAAAACCAAGCTATTTGTCACTTATCAACACAATTTTGTAAAATTTTAGTCATTTTGTGTCACTAAAATCCTTTACCTTGTGATATTTGGTCTTTAAAGTACAAAACTCAATATGATGGAACAAAAACTATGAATAAATATGTTGTACAATGTACAAGGTTTGTGAGGAAGAATGTAATAAGTTTAACAACTAAGATAGTCCAATCTCTACTAATCACTCTATGTGAGCATAGTTCTAGCAGGCATTGCATTTACAATATTAGCAGTAGCTCATATCGATTTGATGGTAAGAAATTATGTCACAAAAATAACTAGGGAAAATAAAATAAATAATTTTTTTATTTCAACCACCAAATAAATGTAAAATTCATTTCTTAGTTTAAAATATCTCTATGTGAAGAAACAATAGGGCTCTAACACTATGTATTAGAGTACTATCATATATGAAAACAAGCATTGATAAAATCACAAAGGCAATATCTTCATTCAGTAGATGACAACAAAATTGTTTTAGAATAAAATTAAACACAATAGAAAATGACCCAACATCATATGGATTCCCAAAAAATACACTCATTGAAACTGTGGCAAGTGACTTACCTCAAGATTTTGCATAGATTGTGATGTGCTATCAATGATACCGATGAGAAACAATGGGTAGAGCTTGTGGTAAAAATAATACAAAAATGCCAAAACAAAATCTTTTTCAAAATGAGATGAACCAAAACCAATCTCCCTACAGCTACTGCTTTGATCTATTCACAATAAATAAAAATTAGAACTAAAAAAATTAGGGTTAAAGTTCTTGAAAATGCAAAGAAAACATCCCACTGCAACAATTCAACCAATTCAGATTTTTTGATAAGGTCACTAATATCTTATCAAGGTAAGCTCAAAACTCTATGTAGACATCAAAGACATCATAGTTTTGCAATACAACAACACAAGCAATCTAAATTGTGAGATAAATCCTCCAAACCCTCTATGGAAACATGAATTTTCCCAAATAATCAACATTTTAAATTTAAGTAATACCCAAGAAAAATAATTCCATGCAATGCAGCTACAAGTGAAACTTATAGATGGGACTGATCTTCCACTCTAACTCTTCTTCTTATTCCATTTGAAGAGGACAACCTCTACCCCTCCAGTCAACTATGTAAGTTCAACATTGAAAAATAAAAATATTTTTAGCATATGAAACAATCCTCACCCATCTAAACAAGCATCCATAATATAGACCCAACAATATGAGTTTATCACAATCAATTTATTTCATTCTACCTCAAACCCCAAACAGAAAATTCAAAACTCAAAGCACCATTTTACCTCTTCCATGGGACAAGCTGATCAATGAGCATCAAACAACTTTCAAGCTATAGTTGCAGGTTTCCTTTAGTTTTTGGATCTAGTTTTGTGTGGTGTTGGTATCTGCTCCTTGGAGTGGTGAGGAGAAACCCTTCCCTACGAAGGATAAAGGTAGGAAACTTTTTCACAGTTTCACATCTTCCAAATGTTTTATGTATTAATTTTTATTGTAATGACATTTTTAAATGGTGGGGAAGAAGGAAATTGGGAGCACCTAAATAAATGGACTTCAAATTTTTATTTGTGTGACTAACTATTTAGTCATTTTTATTTGTATGACTAATTATTTTGTTGTGTTTTTAACCCAATAGTCAAATTATTCATTTATAGTTGTGTTGCAAAAAATAGTAGAATTTAGTCATTTTTAGTTGTCGTGACTAAAATTTTTAGTCACGTAGTCATTTATTTGCCAAATTATACTAATGAATTTCTTACATGAAAACTGAACTAATACACTACACAAACACTGAGAGCATGTTCACCAAGCCATAGGAGTAGAAACATAAATGCAAAGAAATGCAGAGAATTTTCAAACCAATCCAAACAACCAACAAAACTACCAACCAACTGCAATTACCAAAAACCTCCTTAGCAACATAGGTGCCTGAAAAGATAGGAGTGTAGCAACCACAAAACATAAACACTAAATCCTAAATTGCAAGACCAAATCTTCAAAGTTGGAGGAATTTGGAGCACTCTCCCAAATAGTCTTTAAAGCAACTTCCAATAATTAAAAACTTTCACCAACATGCGAAGACCAGAGCTTCCTTGTAGCAACACATACTTCTATAGGAATAACGAGAGAGAGCATACAACATACTAGAGACCATCAACAACATCTCTCCAACTTAGCATACTTCTAATCCTCATCTTAATGCTTTTGATCCACATCTTAATATATCATCATGATATCATCTCTTCTGACAGAAACCATACTCAATACATCTTTAATTATCAATAAACAAGGCATATCATCCAACTATGAACATCAACAACTCCATTGTTAACACAACATTGATGACAACCCTAACTGCGTGTTGACATCAATGACAACCAATTCCAACAACAATCTCATAAACATATGCAAGAATCTCCCGAAGTGTTGACATCAATGATAACCAATGCCAACAACAATCTCATAAACATATGCAACAATATCCTCAAGTGTTGACATAAATGACAACCAATTCCAACAATCTCCCCCTTTGGCATTGATGGCAACACCCACCTGTTCATTCTCCCCCTTTGACATCAAGGACAAAGGGCCAAAGATCTTCATTAAAACATCAACACATTCTCCCCCTTTGACCAACAACACTTGCTCTTCAAAAAACTATACATGCTTCCTTATTAGAAGCAACCAACTAACTACTTGCTCCCATGAGAGGTAGCACACATCAATCCAGGAGAAAATGATATGAAATAGATTTCTCCCCCTAGATAGATGCACCATCTATGCATCTAGTTAGAAGGAGGGGCAATAACCCCTAACTTTGTTTAGAGATACTCATAAGTATCCTTTGAAAGTGCCTTACTAAAGATGTCTGTAATCTTATCCTTAGTAGGAAAATACTCTAATCTTACTTCTTTCTCTATAAACTTCTCCCTTAGAAAGTGATACCAAATATAAATATGTTTGGTCCTTGAGTGCATCACCGGATTCTTGGAAATGTTAATTTCACTAGTATTATCACATAATATTGGAATGGGTTCATCATATACCACCTTTATATCCTTTAGAGTTTGCTTCATTCAAAGCACCTGGGTGGAATAAGATATTGTAGCATTATACTCAACTTCTTCTATGAATAAGGACACTGAGCCTTGCTTATTACTAAACCAAGAGATTAATCTATCTCCTAAGAAAAATGCACTTCCACTAGCACTTCTCTGATCATCCACACATCCTGCCCAATCAACATCAATTTAAGAACTCAAATAAAAGTTATCATTTTTCTTATACCACAAACCATAATCTAGAGTTCCCTTCAAATATTTGAATATTATTTTTACTGCCTTCTCATGAGTTTACTTAGCATTAGCTTGATATCTGGCAACCAAACATACTACATGCATAATATTGGGTCTAGAAGCAGTCAAGTACAATAATCCTCCAATCATAGACCTATAAAGAGGTTGATCAACCTCAAGAGACAACCACTAACCATAGGAGTACTCACTAATTTCTGAATCCCCCATGCCAAACTTCTTCAACATCTCTTTGAAATACTTAGCTTGAGAAATAAATATAACATCATCTAGTTGAAAGATTTGAAGCCCAAGGAAGAAAGATAGCTCACTAATCATAGACATATCAAACTCTTTCTACATATCTTCTACAAACCTCTTGCACATATTATCATCTCCCCCAAAGATGATGTCATCAACATATACAACAATTATTAAAATCTTGTATTCCTCAACCTTGATGTAAATATTACATTTGATGATAACTTTCTTGAATCCTTGATGAAGTAAATACTTATCCAATCGAGCATACCAAGCTCTAGAATCTTGCTTGAGTCCATATAAAGCTTTCTTGAGTATTCATACCATGTTTGGATCTTTTGATAGTTGGAAACCATACGGTTGAGCAATGCATATTTCTTCCTCTAGATCACCATTCAAGAAGGCTAACTTGACATCTATTTGATAGGCTTTCAAATTCTTGTGAGCAAGAAAAGAAAGAAACATCCTTATTACCTCCATTCTATCTATTGAAGAAAAATTCTCCTCAAGATCAATACCTTCAACTTGTAATAACCCTTGAAAACCAATTTGTCCTTAATCCTCACAACTTCACCATCTTCATTCAACTTGTTCTGGAACACCCACTTAGTCCCAATAACATTTTTATCTATTCTGGGAACCAAATCCAATGTCAAATTCTTTTTTATCTTGTTCAATTCTTCTTCCATTTCCTTCATCCAACCTTCATCTTTTCTAGCATAAGCAAAGTTGTTGCATCCTACCTTTGACAGTAAAAAAAAATTACTTGCTCACTTGCCTTTACAAGCCTTCTCCTGGTCAGCACACCTTCATTCTTATCTCCAATGATCTACTTTGTTGAATGGTTCTTTTGTACATACTTTGCCAAAGTCCTAGGAACCTTTTCTAATTCCTGTTTCTTCTCTTCTTTCTCTTCTTCTTCTTCTTCAATGCAAGGAGGTATATCAGATCTACAAACCTCTGGTTCTTGTGAAATTTGACATAAATCTTTATCTACTTTCACATTTGTGCTTTCAATCATCTTTCCCAATATCTTGTTATAGCATCTATAGGTATTGCTTTTGGTTGAGTAACTAAGAATATCCCTTCCTTACACCTTGAATCAAACTTTCCAAGGTCTTATTCACCTCTCTTGATGTAGCATTTTTTTCCAAAGATCCTAAAGTATCTAAAAATAGGAGGCCTTCCATACCATAGCTCATAAGGGGTCTTAGTGCTATTGACCCTCAACTATACTTTGTTAAGCAAGTAGACTGTAATATGAATTGCTTCCTTCCAATGCATGTCAGGTAGATCTACATATTTCATCATTTTCTTAGCCATCTCTTACACAGTCTTGTTCTTCCTCTCCACTACCCCATTTTGCTAAGGGGTTCTAAGAAAAAGATGTCTCCTAATACGATGATCTTCACAAAACCTTTCAAATTCATTTTAAGTAAATTCACCTCCTCTATCAGATCTTAAGCATTTGATCTTAGCATCCATTTCATTCTCAACTTTTTCTTTGAAGATTTTAAACTTATCAAGGGCTTATGTTTTTTCTCTTAAAAATGTAACCCAAGTCACTCTAGAGTAGTCATCAATAAGCAACATGAAATACCTTTCACCTTGTTGACTCTTTTTTCTTGTATGTCTACATAGGTTAGTGTGAGTTAGCTCTAGTGGCATTGTAGTAGAGCATTCCTTGCTCTTGATGCTTGTCTTAGTTTTCTTTCCCATTTGACACTCCTTGCACAAAGTGTTTGTAGCCTTATTTATCTTAGGTATATCTCTCATTGTATGAGTAGAGCTGATATTTACCATATTGTCAAAATTGATGTGTCACATTCTCTTATGCCACAACCAACACTCACTAAATTTTTTCAATAAGTAGATTCTTCCATTTTCCTCCTTTAGATAGACATTTCTATTTGTCCTAGTTCCTTTCATAACTATTTTTCTAGAACCTAGCTTCCTAATCTCAAAACCTTTGGCATGAAATGTAAAGTTATATATTTTGTTGCACATATAACTAACACTCAGGAAATTATGCTTCAAACCTTGACATAGAGAACATCCTTAGTCTTGTTCTTTCCATCAATTATTATAGCACCCTATTCACAAATTTGGGTTGACTCATCACCTCCGAACTTAACAGCTCTACCATTACATTTCTTAAGATTGATGAACCTTCCTTTTTCACTAGTCATGTGGTTAGAGAAACCATTGTCAATAACCCAAGCATTTTCTTCTTCCTTTGCATGAAAGGAAATCCACACAACCATTGAACTTTTGAACTTTTATTAACTTTGATAGCCTGCAAAGTACCAAAATTCTTACATTTTTCAATATCAACCATTTTTCCTTTCACATCCATGAATAAGGTTTCATCATTTGAATCATTATCCTCGTCTTCTAAAGAAAAATTCTCTCCTTGGAATAGAAAATCTTTTTGAACTTCTTTTTTTGCCATCTTTTGATTCTTTATAGGGACATTTAGATGCAAAATGACCAATCCTCCAACAATTGAAACACTTGAAAGGTAACTTGCCTTTGTATTTATTGATGCATTTCTTCAATCTTCTCACAAATTTTTCTTTTACCTCATCAAATTCATCATTTTGATCTTTTGAATTATCTTCTATCTTTTTACTGACTTTGAATGTTGATTCCTTCTTTGGAACATCGTTGTCAAATTCTCTCATTTCAAAGGCAATGAGAGAACCAAAAATTTCATCTAATGAATACTTATCCAAGTACTTAGAATCTTCAATAGAAGATACCTTATGGCTATAAGATTTAGGCAAAGAACTTAAGACTTCCTTCACAATCTCATCTTCTTTCACTTCTCCACCAAGACCTCTGATGCTAGTAACTACTTCATCCACTCAGAGCATATAACTAGCAATGTCTTCATCCTCTATCATTCTCAGAGTTTCAAATCTACTCTTGAGAATTTGCATCTTGGATTACTTCACTTTATTATCTCCATAAATGCTTCTCAACTTTTACCACATATACTTAGTAGGATTGTAACTCATCACCTTCAGAAGTTCTAAATCAGATAACCCACACATGATAGCATTCTTTGCCTTGGAATTTTTCTCATACAACCTAATCTTAGTTGGATCTATTAGATTAGAAGGTGTAGTGTAACCATCGACATATTTCCAAACCCTAGAGAGTTTAGATGGCCTTCCATTCTTACTTTTGAAATGGTGTAATATGTCCCATCAAACCTAGGACCCTTGTAAGATCCATGATGTGTCATCTTAGGCCTTTCCTCAAGTGATTAAGCTTCTTCAGAGGAACATGGATTTGATACCAACTGTTGAACACACCTAGATATTGAGAGGGGGGGTGAATCAGTATCTATCAAAACTTAAACCCTAAATATCAATACACAAACTCAAATCATTAATAAGATCAACAACCCTTAATCAGATTGGCAACACTTCAACAAATCAGTAGCAATGAAAGATAAGGCAATGAACACACATGCACAAGATAACGCCGGATTTACTTGGAAAAACTAAGGAGTGAAAAACCATGGAGAAAAAACTCTCAATATAGGAATCTCACTGCTTACATAATTACAATTTTTTTTAAGGCTCACTGCTTAAGGAAGCACACTACTCCTGAAAGGACTTGTAGGCTAAGGTGCAAAACCTTAGGGAAAGATATAAAGGACTTAAAGTATTGAGACCATGAAGAAAACTCTCTCAATATAGGAATCTCATTGCTTACAAATTACAATTTGTTTTAAGGCTCACTGCATAAGGAAGCACACTACTCCCGAAAGGACTTTTAGGCTAAGGCTCACAACCTTAGTGAAAGATATAAAGGACTTGCAGTATTGAGGCACACAACCTTAGGGAAAGATACAAATTATAAGGACATACTGCAGACACTCACTATTTGATAGCAGGATACATGAAAAAATATGAAATTACATATGTCAACAATACACTTTGTTGACTAAGGCGTTAAAGCTCATTTCTCTATTTTTTTCACAACTTATTGCTTCATTCCATGCTCGCACATCACACCACTTGCAACTGAAATTTGATATCATTCATATCCTCCACAAGTTCTCAAAACATCAATTAGGTCGTCCAAAATAGAAGATAAACAATAATTTCAATAGGTTGGCCACAAAAACATAATGTGGTCATATCCAAAAGATAGAGAGGACCAAAAAAATATTACTACATCTTTCAATGTGATCCCAAATAAAATACATGCTAGTGCACACCAACCCGATTCAACAACAAGGAAACATGTAGCACAATACCAGTAGACCCAAAAACACACTTGCAACTGAATTTACTCATTATAGTTCTCAATAGTACAAGTTAGGACCCAAATACATATTAACACAACTTCATGTGTTGGCATAGACCCCCAAGCCCATGACACAAGTAAGATAGCATGCCTTGTTGGCCAAATATCCACAAATTTCCTAGAAAACTAACTCAACACAATATGCAGTACCAAGGAATCAACCATTGATGTGCAAACCACAAAGAGATGTTCAATGAACATTAAACAACACTTCTAAAAACTTATTTCACACTATCATGCCACAAATAGCCACCACAAACCAAACAAAAGAAAAATAATTTAACCCAGAAGTGTAGAATACACAAAAAAGAGATAGAACATTATCAAATTGTTGGGATTAAGGTGTCTCAACCTTAGAGTCCTAAAATTGATTTAATTTGATGTATTAATATATTTATTTGTATTATTTAATTTCCTATGGTGTTATGTCACAAATTGGAACCCACTGATTGGGTGGCATCCCCGTTGGAAGTGACTGGATGATGCATAATCATCCCAAGTGGACATAGGCATCCCACTTTGGAATCTATGACCTATGATAGATTTTATGACCTATCATAAGGCATATTCATGCATGGGTGAAATTTGGTGCACAAATTGGGTTATGACAGGATGTAAGAGAAATGACTTTTTTTAGTCAGTTATGCTAGATTCTCTTACAATTGTAAGTGTTCTCATCTCTGACAGATTCTATGACAACTATAATTTGCGTAAGGCATCTGCCATAAGCTAATTTTAGAATATTCTAGGTGCCCAAGCTTGGATGAAGAATATTTGCAGGTTTGACCATTGTAAGGGGGTAACGAAATATGTTACATGTGTCCAAATGCATGTCTATGGCATGGAATATTGTTCCATGTGGATTTGGAATTCCCTCTCCTTCTAGATACTTCAGGAAGCTTGTATCACTCTATATATTTAGTGCCTATGTGTGTAGAATGCATAGTTTTGTTTGCAAGTAATGAAGTGTTGCTGGGTTAACTCTTGAGTAGGTGTTCATGTTGAAGCACTTGTGTAGAAGCTTTGTACTTGGGTTGTATTTTATCTCTTATTTGAAGTAATATATAATTATTATGCTTTTGGAGGGTGGGGCTTTTTACCCGAAAGGGCTTTCCCCACGTATATCCGGTGTATGTTGTATGTGTGTACTTGTTGCTCTATCTTCTATTATGTGTATGTGTTTCTCTCATCGTAGTTGTTTAAAGGTGTTAAAACAAAATTTGGTAACTCTCCCCTACCTAAATTAGTGTAGGAATTTGTTTCTACTCACCCAACTTCCTTTCAGTTGATATCAGAGCTTGGCTAGCCTTGGTTCCATTGTTGGGTTAGAAGAGTTTTTTCAATTGATCTTTGTTTCAATGGAAGTTTTGTAAAAGTGTGTGTTTCATTACCTTGTTCTAGGAAAGAGATGGCGAACACATCTAGGAGGATTGAGATGGAGAATTTTAACGGTGGTAATTTTGAGTTGTGGGAGCTCAGAATGGAAGACACGTTCATAGATCGTAATCTATGGGCTACTATTTCTAGAACCAAACCATCATGCATGAAACAAGAAGATTGGGGTCTCATGGATAGGAAAGTGAAGGGTCTTATTAGACTTTGTTTGGCTGATTTCATCCTCCAAAATGTCCATGAAGAGAAAAAGAATTCTTCTCAATGGAAGAAGCTTGGTGATGTCTATCGGGCTAAATCCCTGGTAAATAATATTTTCCTAAGAAAGAAGATGTATTCTCTGAAAACGAAAGATGGAGGATCCTTAGCAGATCAACTAAAGGCATTTAACATGTTGGTTATACAATTGGGTTCTGTTGGAGACAAGATTGATGAACAAGACCGTTGCATGCTCCTTTTGTGTTCATTGTCGGACTCTTGGGATCACCTGGTAATGGCTATTGGAAGCACTACTTCCACCTTCAAGATGGATGAGGTTGTTGCCTCATTATTATTTGAAGAGATGTGAAGGAAGTCTTCTAAGATGGCCAAAGAGGCCCTTGCAGTTAGTGGTAGACCAAAGGAGAGAGGCAAAAAGAAAGACAAGAAATCTAAGTCAAGGTCTTCAGGGATATCTAAGTCTCCTAGTAAGAAGTCCAAGGAAAAATGTTGGAAATGTGGTGAAGTTGGTCACATTCAAAAAGATTGCAAGAAGGAGAAGAAGAACAAAAACAAGTCTTTCTTTGATTCTGAATTTGAGAAATCATCTCAAGATGATGGAGAAGCATTTATTGCAACCTTGGCAGGCCATGTATCGAGTGATGTGTGGTTGATAGATTTGGGTGCATCCTTTCACATGACATCTCATAGGGATTGGTTCTCAAAGTATGGATTTTGATTGTCGATAGGTGTACCTAGGTGATGACTCACTTGAATATTGTTGGTCATGGAAGAGTCAAAATCAAATTTCCTGATGGAAGAGTGAAGGGGATTGATGATGTCTTTCATATCCTAGGTTTGGCACGAAGCCTCCTTTTTGTAAGTAAATTGAATGATTCAGGAGTGAAAGTTTTTCTCTGGTGGAGGATGTAAGATGACTAGAGGGGCTATGGTGTTGGCTAAGGGTGTTCGTATTGGCACTTTGTTTCAACTTGATGCATGCACTATACAGTGCAATAGTTCTTTTGATGTACCAAAGAAGAGATCTTTGGATTCTTCATCCTCACCATTATATTGTGTATAGAAGGAGCATGTTGTAGCTACATCTGATGGTCATGCATTTTGGGTACCTAAGGGTGTTCATTCAATGAAAATAAAGCTTCCTATAGAGAAGATAGTGTTATGGCACCAATGACTTGGTCACACTGGTGAGAAGGGTCTCAGAACCCTGAAAAATAAGAGCCTTGTTGAAGGCCTTGATGATTGTAGTCTCGAGTTTGACTTTTGCGAACATTGTGTATATGGAAATCAACATTGTGTTTCTTTTTAATCTAGTTCTCATAAGTCTTATAGGGTTTTGGACTATGTTCATTCAGATGTTTTTGGTGTTGTAAATGTTCCTTCATTATCTAAATTTGTATATTTCATTTCTTTCATAGATGATTACAATAGAAGGACATTCGTTTATTTCCTCAAAAGTAAAGTTTAAGTCTTTAGTTAGTTTAAGGAGTTTAAGGCCATGGTAGAAAATCAAACTAGCAAAAAGATTAAGTGTTTGATGACTGATAATGGTGGTGATTTTTGTTTTGTAGAGTTTGACAAGTTCTATAAAGAGCATAGGATTGAGAGACATAAAAATACTTGTTATAATCCACAACAAAATGGAGTTGCAAAGAGAATGAATAGAATGTTGATTGAAAGGGCCAGGAGTATGTTGAGTGGTGCTAGCCTTGAACAAAATTTTTGGGTTGAAGCAGTAGCCATTGCATGTTATTTGACCAATATATCTCCTACATCAACGATTGTTGATAAGACACTCATGGAGGTGTGGTCTAGTAAAAATCCTTCAATGAGACATCTCAGAGTATTTGGTTGTTAAGCTTATGCTCATATTTCAACTCAGAAGAGGTCTAAGTTGGAGAACAAGGTTGTTAAGTGTATCTTTATTGGCCAAGGTGTCGATGTGAAAGGGTAGAAGCATTGGGATCCAGAAGATCGGAAGGTTCTCTACAATAGAAGTGTGATCTTAAGAGAGATGAAACCTTGTAGTGTTGAGTTGCAGCCAAAAAAAGAGGAGAAATAGAATAAGGAGGTAGTTCAGATTCCACCAAATCCAAAGAAAGAAGAACCAAGTACTCTTGTAGGACATGATGAGGAGGAGAGCTCAAGTAGCTCTGAAAGTTCTAAAGAAGGAGAACCTCAACCTTAGCCTTTGAGGAGGTCTATATGAGTTAAGTGGCAATCAAAAAGGTTTGGTTATTCATTATTGGATTCTAGTAGCAAGTTTTCCTTGATTACTAACATTGATGAGCCTAGGACAGTTAGAGAGGAATTGGGTATGAGTGATTCATATTATTGGATGCAAGCCATTGACAAAGAGATGGCTTCATTAAAGAAAAATAAGACTTGGGATCTGGTACATTCGCCTACTCAACATAAACTTGTTGGTTGTAAATGAGTTTTCAAGAAGAAGTGTGGTCCTGATGGCAATGTTGAGAAGTATAAGACACGATTAATCACTAAGGGGTTTTCTCAAGTGGAGGGAATTGATTATGGGGAGATATTCTCTCATGTAGCAAAGTTGACATCTATCTAGATTTTGTTGTCACTTGCAGCATCATACGACTTAGAAGTGGAATAGATGGATGTGAAGACAACATTCCTTCATGGTGATTTGGAGGAAGAGATTTGCATGCCATAGCCAAAGCATTTATTTGAAAAAGGTAAAGAAAATTTGGTTTGCAAACTAAAGAAGTCTATTTATGGTTTGAAATAGTCTCCTAGAATGTGGTATCAGAAGTTTGATACCTATATGTTGTCATCAGGATTTCAAAAATATAAATTTTACCATTGTGTATACTTTAAATTTGATAATGGTCACATTCTCATTATTGTCCTATACATAGATGATATATTGTTTATTGGGAATAGTAAAGGTATGATTTCAGATTTGAAGTTTCAATTGTCAACATAGTTTGAGATGAAATATCTAAGTGTAGCTAGGTACATTCTAGGAATGGAAATCATGAGAGATAGAGCTTAACATAAAGCTTTGGTTAAGCTAGAGCATGTATGTGAAGTTGGTGTTGGAGAGATTCAACACGGTAGATTACAGACATTTAGTTGTTCTTGTGATGTAGGGGATGAAGCTTTTTGTGAATGATTGTCCAAAATCTCCTACCAATATGGAGGACATAACCAAAGTACCATGTGTGAGTGTAGTTGGCAGTCTGATGTATGAGATGGTGTGTATGAGATCGGACATTGCCCAAGTAATGGGAGTTTTTAGCCATTTTATGGACAATCCTGGACGAGTGCATTGGGATGTTGTTACAAGAGTGTTCAGATATTTATGGGGCACTTCCAAGTATGCCTTGTGTTTTCATGGTTATCCTAATGGAACTCAAAATTCTATGAGTATTCGTGGATAGGTGGATTCAGATTCGGCAGATGACATTACTAGCAGAAGATCCACCAGTGGTTGTGTTTATGATGTTTAGTGGTGCTCAGTTGGATGATTAAGGAGTAGGCTATAGTCGTGTTGTCCATGATAGAGGCATAGTATATGGAAGCCACTCATGCTTGTAAGGAATCCATTTGGTTTAAGAGATTGTGTTTTGATATTGGTTTAGATGTAGGATAGATTATTGTTTGTTGTGATAATCAAAGTGCAATTTGCCTAGCAAAAAATCCTACTTTTCATGCCAAAACAAAGCACATCGATGTACAATATCATTTTGTTCGTTATATGGTAGAGGATGAAAAGGTGAACTTGGAGAAGGCTGAAACTTTGGTGAATGTTGTAGATGCACTTACAAAACCATTGAGCACAAAGAAGTTCAGATGGCGTTCCAATTCCATAGGCCTTGGGGCCCTAAGCAAATGATTTTGTATGACTCTCGACAGATCTTCGACAAGTGGGAGAATGTTGGGGTTAAGGTGTCTCAACCTTAGAGTCTTGATATGAATTTGATTTGATGTATTAATGTATTTATTTGTATTATTTACTTGCCTATGGTGTCATATCACAAATTGGGACCCACCAGTGGGTGGCATCCCTATTGGAAGTGACTAGATAATAGATAATCATCCCAAGTGAACATAGGTATCCCACTTTGGAATCTATGACCTATGACAGATTCTATGATGTGTCATAAGGCATCTTCATGCATGGGTGAAATTTGGCGCCCAAGTTGGGTTATGATAGGATGTAAAGAGAATGGACCTTTTTAGTCAGTTTTGACAAATTCTCTTACAATTTTAAGTGTTGTTAGCTATGACAGATTCTATGGTAGTTGTATGATGTGTAAGGCATCTATCATAAGCTATTTTTAGCATATTCTAGGTGCCCAAGCTTAGAAGAAGAATATTTGCATGTTTGACCATTGTAAGGGGTGTAAGGGAATATGTTACATGTGTCCAAATGCATGTCTATGGTGTGGGATATTGTGCCATGTGGATTTGGATGCCCCTCTCCTTCTAGATGCTTATTGAAGCTTGTATCACTCTATATATTGAGTTCCTTACATTGTAGAATGCATAGTTTTGTTTGCGGGTAACGAAGTGTTGTCAGGTTAACTCTTGAATGGGTATTGGTGATGAAGCACTTGTGTAGAAGCTTTGTACTTGGGTTGTATTGTATCTCCTATTTGAAATAATATAGAAGTATTATGCTTTTGAAGGGTGGGGTTTTTCACTCGAAAGGGTTTTCCCCACATATATTTGGTATATGTTGTATGTGTGTACTTGTTGATCTATCTTCTATTCTATGTATGTGTTTATCTTGTAATTGTTTAAAGGTGTTAAAACGAAATTTTGTAACTCTCCCCTACTTAGATTAGTGTAGGAATTTGTTTCCGCTCACCCGAATTCCTTTCATAGACAACCTTATAGAACACTTTATTACATGAAAAGTGAACTAAGACTACACAAACACTGAGAGCATGTTCACCAAGTTGCAAGAGTATAAACATCAATACAGAGAAACGTGGAGTAGTTTTTGGACCAATCCAGACAACCAACAAAACTATCAACCTATTGAAATTACTAGAAACCTCCTTGGCAACATAGGTGATTTGAAGAAATAGTAGTGCAAAAACCATAGAACACACAGTTAATCCCAAACCACAAGAACAAATCTACAAAGGCAGAGGAATGCAGAGCATTCTCCCAAATAGTCTTCAAAGCAACTTCTTGTAGCAAAAAATTTCACCAACATGTGGAGACCAGAACGTCCTTGTAGCAACACATACTTCTACAGGAACAACAGGAGAGAGCATACAACATACTAGAGACCATCAACAACATCTCTCCAACTTAGCATTAATTTTAATCCTCGTCTTATTTCTTCTAATCCACATCTTAATATATAATCATGATATCATCTCTTCTGAAAACAACCATACTCAATACATCTTTAATTGTCATTAAACAAGGCATGAGATCCAACCATGAACATTAACAACTCCACTGTTAGCACAACATTGATGGAAACCCTAAGTGTTGACATCAATGACAACCAATGCCAACAAATAACTCCAAAGTGCTCTAGATCAAAGGGAGAGATAGATAGCATATAGAGGGGTGAGATGAAGTGATAGAGAGGGGGAAAGAGAGATATAAATAGAGGGAGATATAAATAGATAAAGAGGGATAGGGAGATAGAAGTAGAGAGAGATGAACAATGAGATAGAGATATAGGAGAGAGCAAGAGATGGGGGGCAAGAGAGAGATAATGGAGGTAATAGAGATAATTAATAGAGAGAGAGAGGGGGAGAGATAAAGAGAGGGGAGAGAGATAAAAAGATGGATCTAGATATATCCCTTTATCTCTATATCTCTCTATCCATCTCTTTATATCTCTATATCTCACTTTTGATTTCTAAATCTTCCTATCTCTCCCTCCCTCTTGGTTTTATTTTGTGTTGGATGTTTGGATTTTCCTTGGACATCCAACCCAAAGGGTTGGCCATACATGGAAATTCCCAAAGGCATGTTTTCTATAAATTGTAAAATGTGACTAAATCTCGAGTGTGCTCTACATTAAGTATACATGAATTAGAATTTTGAGATGAAAAAATACCACAATAATGTCAAGCTTTGTTACCTTTTATCTATGCAACTTTTTCTACATTTTGAACATGTTATGATATTTAATTTTTTTTTCTAGTTTCTTCCTTTTTTGCCAAAAACCTATTATGATGGCACAAATTTGCATATTAGGAAAATTTTCCATTTGTTTTACCCTTAATTTAGAAACTATAAGTTTGATGATGCAAATCTCACCACCATCTTCCCATTCCTTCAATGTAGCCTTGTCTTTTTGCATCGATGGAGGAATTTTGGTTGGGGATGCACATGCATCGGGCAGATGATCTTGTGTTGTTGGGAAATTTGCCTCAACTTTTTGGCTTCATATTCCTTTCGGACTTGGCATTTTCTCTTTGTTCCTAGCCTTTATCGCTTTACCGCGGGGAACATTTAATAAAGGCACAATTGTGCGATTTACCGCTTTACTGCGAGCCTCTATTGTTTGGTCTGCGGTTGGGCGGTGTTACCCCCTTATCATGAGGGTATTTTCCCTACTTGGTGGTGGCGTGGTGAAGGCTCGATGGTCGGCGTGGTGATTACCTCCTTACCAGGAGGGTCGCTCGGAGCTGGCGTGGTAGCGCGGTTGGCGGCACGCTGGTGGAGTGAAGGCTTACCGCTTAACCATGGAGACTTATTCTTTAAGCCACGATGGGTGCAATAAGCCATCAGTGGTTGAAGGGCGGTGATTAGGTTGCAGTTACTGCCTTACCACGAGCGGTGCTCGGTGTAGCTGTGGTGACTACGGTGATCGACTGGCGGTTAAGTGAAGACCACTTACCGCTCCACCACGATGGCCTTTTGGCCATGTCATGGTGGCCCGATCTGGCATGGTGGTTACTGCTATACCGTGGATGGTCAATCTAAGCTCGATAGTAGCACGGTAGAAGGACCTCGAGGGTTTGACTGCTCAGTTGACCGGTCTGACTTTGACTGGAAGCAGCGAACGAATGGGATGGTGACGCATGGCAAGATCTTCAAGATCTGATTAGCCAAAAGCTTATTTTTTTATCGCAATAGAGCTGCATTAAATGAATGATCTAATTCAGGAGGTTGATGAATATGTATTTGCAACCATTTTTAATGTTGTGTGGCTCGATGTGTGTTGAATAAGCAGTGCACGTTATCAGAGAATGATGGAAGGCTTGTTGGTGGGATAATGAAATATCCTAATGACCGTTGATTGTAATAATAGGTAGACGTAGGTAGGCACATGGTGAGAGATTATAAAATAAATCTTGTGTGCAAGATCAACTATGTGAGAAAGTGGTTGAGAGTTTTCAAGCGGTTTTGCATATTGTTGTAATCATGAGCACTTAGACTCTCAAATCAGAAAAGATGTGAACCCATGGAGACCTAGAGACTGGACTGGCCATGAGGCTGGCTGAGAGAGTCAACTGTTGTGGAGAGATGAATCAACACTCTATGTCATGTGAGAACATTGTAATAGTGTGAAGATTTTGAATGTGTGTTGCCTACATTCTCCAAATGGACAAGATGTAATCTTTTGAAGAGCATAGCTCTGAGATTGTATTGTAACTTTTTGTCGTTGAATAATACAATTGAGCTGAGTGTTTTGGAGGGTGGGGTTTTTTACCCGAAAGGGTTTTCCCCACGTAAATCTGTGTGTGCATAAGTTTGTCTTTCATGTTGTCGGATTCTGTATTCTGAATCTATGCTTGTGTTGAATTTGTTATTAGTTATGCATTTACTTTTCTCAAAAGGATCAATGGGGGATCCATTGTGCCTATTTCCGCTTTATGGCATAGTTTGTGTCTTTGATGTGATTTGAAGAAACAAAAATCACTAAGGCATTGTTGTCTTAGACGTCCGTTCTATGATGACAAACCCTCTGTATCCCCAACACGTGCTACATTGCCATCTTGATAGGATTCTTGCCTTTAGAATCTTTTGAGGCATTACATTTTTGGTTGGCCATAAATATAACGTCCTTTGTCGACTCTTGACAAACGAAAATCGTCCCTCTACCTCCATTTTTACCAATTCAAACTCATTATTTCATGTTGGAACATTCTCCAAATCACTCTCATGTTGCTTCATTCATTCTCAAGCTCATTCTTCAACTCTTCTTGATCATTGGTTTTACTCTTCTTGTTGTTGCAAGCTCTCTTCTTGGACTCTACGGTGATTTCTTGTTGCAACACCATCTTTTTTGCAGGGTCTACAAAGCTCCACTCTCTTGGACAAGTGTCATCTCTCATCATCATCTCCTCTTAGCCTTGAGTGCTAGTAGAAGGGAATGTGATATTTCTCTTTTTATTTACTTGCATCATTGTTTCTTATAGAGTAGCATTCAAGTTGATAATGTCTTTTCCATTCTGTCTTTATCGATTTTCTCTATATCATGGCATCTTGGTTGTCTATAGAGGTGGGAACACCAAAATGGGGGTCTAACTAAGGCAAACCTCAAAACACATCCCAAATTCCTTTTTTTTTTCGTGTGTGTAGGTGTTGGTTTTTCCATTTGGAGTTATAGCTAAAGAATTAGATTTTGTGTGAATGGTATCTTTTCCTACTCTTTCTTTGTCATTTTCACTATAGAATAACTTTTCAATATTCTTCTTATTGTACTTCCTGCTTTTTGCATTTTCTCTATCAAACAATAAAACCTTAATAGTCAAGTCGTAAGTAGGCCCTTTTTGTTTTCTAGTTGTTTATCAGACCTATGTTTATACAAGATTCCAATGTGTCCCTAAGCGGCCAATGTGACGCATTGGAGTCTGATTCATGTGCTTTCATCCTCAAACAATGAGCTATCTATTCAATGGTTTGAAACCCTTGTGGCCAACTCGCCTGATTTCTAAAATACCTATCAAACAACCTAAGGTAGTTTAGGGTAATTCATTCCTTGGGGCTCTCTCGTGACTTGCAGCCTCGAGGGTGACGAATCCCCCTACTCTACACCTACATATAATATTTTTGGTTTCATTTTTATCCATTAAAGAAAATTTTAAATGAATTATATTTTTACATTCTAGAATCTATTCTATACAAACCCAAAAATAAAAATTTGATTTTTTTTAGTTTTTAAAAAATTAGGAGGGAGAACAATCATTTGTTTAAATGTATCCACTTTAAAAATTAGTTAAAACCATTTAGGGGAAAGGAATCAGTAGTTGAGCTCCCTAACTTCGCACTTCTCAAAATCCTACGTGGAAATTTCAAAAAACTCCCAAATTTTTACAACAGCTTGCTTGGCAATGCCCCTGCTTATAACTAAGGTTTCAAGACCACATCATCAAATATGATGCCATATCAACATGCTTTTTGTTGAGGTGTCCAAAAAGGTCCCAAAAAGAAATTGAGATCGATACTTGTGCACCAAATCATGTTTTATTGGTGTACTAATGTGGCATCACATGATTTGTTGCATTTTAGATCTAAGGAATGCATCGTATTCAATCATTGGTAGTTATCATCAACACTAACAACTTTAAAGTCACAACTATTGGTTCAAAATTGTTAAAAATATTGGACATTAAATCAACAAATGCTATAACAACTATTGGAACATGCTCAACTTATGGGTCCTTTCCCCTATTCATTAAAAAAAACTTAGAAAAAATAGGCATAAGCTACATGGTGTTAGCTAATTTTCTAACAAAGAATTTTTTGAAATACTAAAAAAATTAACATTTTATGGGGGGGCACACCAGATGTTATGTTATATTTTTTAGACCAAAAAGAGTATTTTGTGTGCTCCCCCTATTTGAACCCATTAATACCAAATCATTTCTAAAACAATAGTAGTTTAGAAAGTAGATTAAGAAAACTACAAATTTTTACTTTTTGCATGTTGAAATTTAGAGTGTAACTATCTTCAATTTCTCATCCAATATTAGTTTTTACTAGTTTTAGGAAAAAAAAAGTGGCCACTTAAGACCCTCTTTTGTCCCCTATTTCTATGTACATACCCTTCTTACTATTCTTTTTTTCTTAGATAATTGGCAAGTCCCTATTTTGTACCTAATTTTCACTTGTGAAATAAAACCTAATCACTATACTAATTTTCTCTATTTTGTAGGTTCCCATGAGCAACACATACTAAAGAACATAATGACTACTTAGCAAGATCTATAACTTTATGTGGAACTTGTTTTGCATCATTTGATGTCTAGATATTTTACTTTATATGAATGCTTACAAGTCCTACATACTTTGATATGCATGGTTATTTTAGGATGCATATACACCTCAAAGTTGAGGCAAAATGTAATGGAAAAAAAATCATACACTGTTGGAAACACAATTGTCGTTGCACCAAAAGATCGACCTATTAATGCTTGATACAATTGTGAGAGTAAATGGATCCACAGGAGGCGGTTAAGCCACGTAACGAATCCTGAGGGGAGCGCTGACCATCTGCCAACAATCTCCCCCTCAACGTTACCCGAGGGGATTCGAACCCGACACCTTTGGCTCTAATACCAATTGTTGGAAACAAGGTTGTCGTTGCACCAAAAGATCGACCTATTAATGCCTGATACAATTGTGAGAGTTAACGTATCCACGGGAGGCGGTTAAGCCATGTCACGAATCTCGAGGGGAGTGTTGACCATCTACCAACATAAACATGGTATTTCCCATGTATTTTTGTGCCCATTTTGAGGAATAATCTTGGTGTACATGTATGTATCAATAAATGGTAAAATCTTGTTTAAAGTTGGGCTCATTCATCTTTCCTTTACCTATCCCTATATACATCTTCACATATTTAGCTCATGCCTTATCCGTAGACATACATACTCTAATACATTGAACTTAGCCTTACACACTTATGCCATGTATCCTTACATATACCTTCATATGGTCATTAGTCACTTGGATCTAGCTAAATATTCATGTAGGAAAATTCATGTGGTAGGTTTATAAGTAGGCTTCTAGACTTCATTGTTTCTATTTTAAAATTTAAAATTCAAAATTTGTTAATTGGACACTTTATTTTCCAATCCTAAGCTAACTAAGTATATGTTAAATTAATAAAATATAATGCTATGATATTATTTAGAGGAATTTATTAGTATTCATTTCAAAACATGTAGAATTTACAAGTTCTCTCGCATTATATAATATTAAAGGGGCAATCAATATTGATAATTTTTTATTGGTGCATTAAAAAGATTAGCAAAACCTACAAACATCAACTTATGACACTTGCATGGTGTCTTGTTATGAAATTAGTGTAAAAATAATAAAGGAAAATGCATACAAGCAACACAAATAAAATACAAAACTTAAATCCCTATATTTTTAATAACTAAAGGAAAATAACTTGTCAACATGTTAGAAAAATTACTAGTGAATTTGAATTCTATATAATTAATAATTTAGTAGGAATAAATGCACCATGTTATTTCTTGCAAACAATGCCCTATTTTCCTTGGAGAAAATAGGGTGCCCTTCTTTTCAATTATCTATCTTGAAGGAGACATAGATTTATACTTATTAGGTTTGATGTAGGTATAGGGAACCCGCCATGGTTTTTGGCTTGGTTAGTTGATCTTTCTCATGTGGTATATGATGTTATGGCCCTTGGCTACAATGATACTTTCCTGGTTTATTTTTATCTTGACCACCTTTTTGTGTGATTGGAATTAGATCCACTTGATTTTAAAAGGTTTTGAATATGTCAGGTCCCTCTTGTCTATGTTATGGCCCTTGGCTACGATGATACTTTCCTAGTTGATTTTTATCTTGACCACCTTCTTGTGTGGTTGGAATTAGATCCACTTGATTTTAAAAGGTTTCAATCTTAGTGTACATCTTTTGAATGTGTTAGGCACCTGTTGTCTAGATGTCCTTTTGGGTTGCAATCTTAGTGTACATCTTTTGGATTCTTGAGTATGATTTATCATAGTGGTTTGATCTCCATTTTAACAAGATGAGATTATCTCTTTGATTGAGATGTATTCTAATAAATTATCAAGGATGACTCATTGAGCTCATATACTCGAATTAAAGATCTTGTATATTATACAAACCATTGCTTTTATTTCACTTAAATCCCTAACAATCTATTTGATCCTATAGTAGTGTTGCATCTTCATTAAGCTTAATGCCTTGACGAAAGCCTTTGTATTCACGGTGGCTAAATCCCTTGGCAGAAGCATTTTGTGTAGTAGAGCCCTTAGTCTAGGCCGTTCTGATAAGAATTCTTTAAAACATTTGAAAACCTTATCATGGCAGTTACAAATCTATTTTCGTGATGCCTCCGAGCACAAAATTGATGGTGGCCATCTGGAAGGCGTTGGTTAATAGCACACCAACCATGCCGATTTCCAAATATTACTAGCAATGGATGAATGTAGTGGGTCCATTGAAATCCTTTTGTTTCACTGCATATTTTATCGAAGACAGGTCAATACAAATATAATAGCACACAAAATGTATGAAAACTGTGAAAAGACTAAAAATGGAACAACGCGTAAAAAGCATGGGCATGCTCAAAACTTCGTTGTCTATATAAAACTTGATTTATTTGTAAATATGCATACTATAAAATGAAACACTCAGGAGAAATTCATATTCCTAAAGAACATATTTCAATGGCATTGGAGATGTTTGATAAAGCAAAGCCTTACAAAGCAATGATAAGCTTGTAGTTTGAGTTTGCAGGGATGGCAATACTTACGAAGATTTCTTAGAATGATTGAATAAATCACTTTGTTTTGGTGGCTCTTGCTCCTTTCGCATTTGTTCTTCAAAGGTATATATTTGTTTGCTTAAACCAAGTAAAGATTTTTTTTTGGTTAATTAATTAAATTATTTGATTAATTTAGAGATTTCCCAGTGAACTGAATTTCAGGAATTTGCGACCCAAAATCACTTTTCTCTTATTTTGTCAGTAAAAATAATATAACCACATAACACTCAAGTTGTTTCAATGTGATTTTATGCATTGCAGTGTGGTGGGAGTTGTGGTCATAGGAGTGTATGGTGTTTTGTGGGGCAAAGTGAAGGACACGGAGCCTGAAAATATGCAAACTTGTGGGGAAGCAAACATGAATGGTTGATGTAGATGAAACTTATAGCACTCTCCAAACTGTTAGATTAATCAGGCTGACGAAACTACTAAAATTTTGTTCATGGATCTCACAATTCACTTAAGTTACAATGTTTTGTTGCAGGTAAAATTAAATTTGGAGCACTGTATTTAGACTTCAATTTTTAGTGATAATGTCTACTTGTGCTTTAATGTTTTATTTATGTTGGTATTTTTTTGGTAACGGCTGTTGATATAAATAAAACAAGGGCTGTGGTGCAGCTACAGTCCCTGTCAACTGGAAAAGCCACATAAGGCAGTTTAACATAAAAATATGCTCAATATCATAGCAGAAAAAGAATTTAAGACAATAGATACTTAGCATGGCTTTATATGATTCATGACAAAGCTAACAATCTAGCTGAAAATTTCCACACTGTATTAATGAATATGTTTGTAAATGTAACAATGAATATGCCTATGAAAATAATGCATTAACATAAAAGATTAAATGCACCTTGCCTTTTAAGCAGTGAAAAAGTTCCTGAGCCCAATAAATTTGTAAAAGAAATAGCAAATAATTTTTTAAGCAGGTGCTAAAAACAATGAAAGTTATGCAACCCTATGACATATACTTGTTTCATAAAGCAGACACATCTTACATTGAAAAATGAATGAAAAATGTGTTCAACACATGAAACTGGGCCTGAAAACAAAAGAAAACATTAATGTTATTTTCTGAAAAAAGAAAGGTGGATCTCAGCCACTGCAAAATGAAAATTATGTAATCTTATGGCATATATTGTTTTCATAAAGCAACAAATCTTACATTGAAAAATGAATGAAAACTGTGTTGAAGACATGAAACTGGATCTGAAAACAAATTAACACAACTAAATTGAATGTAAACAAATTCAAAAAAATAAACAGAATATCTCTATAAATGAATTGGTTCCAAAAACACAGAGAAAAGTAAGTTCAGAATACCTGCATACACTTGTTGCCGATGCAGGAACTCGTGTTCCAGGTGTGTGTTTCTGGTGCAGTGACCTTATTTACAGGTTACCACCTATCCTGAGGCATTATGTGAGGAATGTGGGTGCTCTTCATGAAATTCTCATTATTTTTGTTGAGAAATTGTTGCAGACAATTGAAAGATAAACAGCAGAATTTTTTTTTTTTTAAATGTAATATGCAAAACATACAGAATACTAGGATTTTTATTGTGGTTCACCAAATGGCTACATCCACTTTCCAGGCAGGGGAATATCTTTTATTAATCTCTGTATTTCTACAGTACTCCATATGCTACAGCATACTGGCTTCCATCACTAAATTTCTTAAATATTCGAATGAATAATAACAGGGCTTCAAGAAAGAATAAGAAAAGACACCTGGGAGAGTAATGGACAAGAAGTCCATTGGACTTCATATACCAACAATCTTCCACTTGAAGTCCAATGGCTGCTGCAACATACCACACGTTCCCCAACTTCTATCTTATTGTCACTTCTTCAAAATGCTGAGAGAAACTCGACAAAGTTCGAACTTCTCCCTTGGAACTACCTTTGTCAAAGCATCCGCCGGATTGAATTTCGTGTCAATCTTCTCCACCTGCAGCTTACCCTCATCAAGAACATGACGAATGAAATGATACCTCAATTCTATATGCTTCGTTCTATTATGAAAAGCAGAATTCTTTTCCAAATGAATAACACTGTTGCTATCACAAAATAAGGTGAAAACAAATTGCTTACATCACAATTCACCCAACAACCACTGTAATCATATCATCTCCTTTGCTCCTTTAGTGAGAGCAATGTATTCTACTTAGTAGATGAAAGTGCAACCACTAGTTGCAACCCTGAAACCCAATTGATCGCTGCCTCGACAAATTTAAACACATAACCTGTAGTAGACCTCCGTTTGTCCAAATCTTCGGCCATATCCGAATCAACATAACCTTGTAGTTGGGTGTCCTTGCCTCCAAAACATAAAATATGATTTGAGGAACCTTTCAAGTACCATAAAATCCATTGAACCATCTACCAATGAGATTTATCCGGGTTACTAATAAATCTGCTCACAACTCCCACTACATGAGCAATACTCGGACGAGTACAAAGCATGGCATACATGAGACTCCCAATTACTGATGAATATGAAACACCCTTCATTTGTTCTTCATCCTCTTGAGTTTTTGGACACATAGGTGAAGATAAACGAAAGTGATCAGCCAATGGTGTACTAACAGGCTTGGCACTCTTCATATTGAACTTATCCAAGACTTTGAAAATATATTTTTCTTGAGATAATCGGATTTCTCTCTTTTCTCTATCCCTGCTTATTTGCATCCCAAGAATCCTCTTTGCTGCCCCTAAATCTTTCATGGCAAAGTGTTGAGCTAAATGTTGCTTCAATTCATGAACAATCCTCACACTAGGTGCCAACAACCAACATATCATCAACATAAAGCAAAAGTATAACAAACTCACCATTAGCAAGCTTCTTATAGTAGACACACGGGTCTGATTCACAACAAGTAAAATGTTGCCAAGTCATGAAGCTATCAAATTTAAGATACCATTGCTTCGGAGCTTGCCTGAGCCCATACAAACTCCGCTTCAATCTACAATATAAATGCTCTTGACCCTGTTTTGCAAAACCTTCAAGCTACTCCATATACAACTCTTCCTCAATATCTCCATGAAGAAACACAGTTTTGACATCAAGCTATTCGAGCTCAAGATCCGAAATAGCTGCCATACCTAAGACTGCTCGAATGGTGGTCATTTTCACAACTGGTGAAAAAATCTCATTAAAATCAATCCCCTTTTCTGATCAAAACCTTTCACAACCAGTTTGGCCCTATACCATTTACAACCTCCATCTTCTTCGTTCATTCGATACATCCATTTATTCTTGAGAGGTTTTTGATTTAGTGGAAGAGTAACCAAATCCCATGTATCATTCACTCTCAAAGACTCCAATTCGTCTTGCATTGCCTCCACCATCCATTTCATAGAATTTTCATCCTTGCAAGCCTATTTAAAAGTCATAGGCTCTGACAAATCAGAGAGCAATAATTCATAATCATCAAATTTAGCTGGGCGCTTCTTCTCATGGGTAGACCTCCTCAATTGAGGATCTTGTTGTTACAAATTTGTGTTTAGATTCGATCTTTGTAATTGATGTTGAAGATCATCAATGTCAGACTATAGATTTACTCCGATAGTTTGTACATCTTCTCTAATGTTCTACCTCTGTATGCGTCTAGTTGACTGTGGCAGCAAACTACCTTGTTGTTGCACATTGCTTTGTTCTTTTTCCCCAAATCGAGCTTGTGAAAACACTTCACGTGCCTTGGCATGAGTTTGAAGAGGTTGTATATTACATCCAAAGAGTTGTGCATTAGCTTGTGTAGGTTGCGCATAGGCTTGTAATGGCTATGTTGAACAATAGCTATCCAAGAAATATGCATCTCTTTGATTTGGGATCGAGTTTTGTTCGCTGCTCTTTAGGAATGTGCACAAAGGCTTCATAGCCAAACACACGCAAATGGTTGTAAGAAATGCATTTCCCTAGCCATCTCTCCTTCAAAATATCAAATTCCAATTGAGATGATGGAGCTCGATTGATCAAATACATCATTGTATTACAAGCCTCTACCCAAAACTCTTTCCCCAATCTAGTATTTGAGAGCATAGACCGAGCTCTCTCAAGAATCATTTGATTCAATCGCTCAGCTGCACCATTTTCCTTAGGGGTGAAAGGAACTACCTTAATTCTGCAAATGCCATTATCTACACAAAAAATGTCAAACTCCGAAGAGAAAAACTCTCCCTCATTATCTATTTTTAAACATTTGATTTTGTGCCCAATTTGATTTTCAACAAGAGCCTTAAAAGTTTTAAATTTTGAAAAAACCTCTGATTTTCTATGCATCATATAAATCCAAACATTGTGGGTGCAATCATCAAGAAAAGTAACAAAATAATTAGCACTTCCAAATGAGGTTAACTCTCTTGGACCGAAAACATCAGAGTGCATGAGTTCCAAAGGTGTAGACTTTTGGTCATGACCAATCTTCAAGAAGTTGGTATAGGCTAGGAAGTTGATCCCTTTGAAGCATAACTTCAAGTCCTTTATTGCTCATATGCTCAAGTTTCTTATGCCAAAGCTCCAAACTACTGTCCACAATCGCCATTGCAGCTCCCACTTCACCATGGAACTCTAAAACATAAAGATTACCTAATTTGTTCCCCTTTGCAATCACCAAGACACCTTTGGTTACTTTCCAAGTATCTAGAGAAAATTTCACATTGCACCCTTGAGCAATAAGTTGGCTCACTGATATTAAATTATGTTTCAGCATAGGAACATGTCTCACATTTTTCAAGATCCATTTATTTCCATTTTTATAAGACAATAACACATCACCTTTTCCTACTATTTCCCATTCTTTATTATCACCAAGAAAAACTCCACTGAACTTACCTTCTTGGTAATTTGTGAAAGTCTCCTAGCATGGAATAGCATGGAAAGAAGCACCGGAATCGAGAACCCGCGAATCTGTAGTTGTGTCACTTGCTGATAAAACCAAAATACCATCATTTTTATCATATGTAGTGTTTACTTCATTATTGTTCACCTTGTCTTGTTCCTTTTTAAAATTCCAACAATTTTATTTTGTGTGATCCGATTTGCCACAAAACCAGCAAGCACCATTTCTACCTCTAGACTTCGATCTTGGTGCAGATTTGGACCTTCTTCTATTATTGTTTATGCCTCTTTCTTAACTCCTTCCCCCATTGCAAGTGTTTACAGCAATTAAGGCATCGCCAGATGAGGGCTCTTGATTTTTTCTCCTCATGTCTTCACTAAGAAGAGTAGCTGCAACATCAACAAATTTTAATTTACTCTAGGCAGCAAGGAAAGTACTAACTGCCATCACCACACCTTCCCAGTTGTTCGGTAAAGAACATAATAACAAAATTACCTTAATTTCATCATCTAAATTGATACCCATCGAGATCAATTGAGTGACCAAGGTATTGAATTCATTGAGGTGATTTGACATGATCCCACCTTCTCTCATTTTTAGATTGTATAACTTCTTCATGATGAACACCTTGTTCGATGCTAATGTCATCTCATACATTGAAGAAAGCTTATCCCACAACTCTTTTGATGTCTTCTCAGCTAAAACATTGAATAAAATGTTGTTGGACATTGAAAGAAAAATAGTTGCCCTTGCTTTCTTATCCAAATTCTCCCACTCTTCATCTTTCATCTCACTCGGTTTGCTAGCTTTTCCTGCCAGTGCGAGTGAGAGATTGTGCTTGATTAGGAATGATTCCATCTGTACTTTCCACAATCCGACGTTCTGCCCTGTGAACTTCTCTATCTTCCATTTATCTGCATCGTCCATAGCTCTGAAAATTCTTCACCGATTTCCATAAGAATCGATTCAGCACTGAGCTTTTTCACCAAGCTCTGATACCAATTGTTGAGAAATTGTTGCAGAAAATTGAAAGATAAATAGCAGAAATTAAAAACAAAATAAATGCAATATGCAAAACACAGAGAACACAGGGAATTTTATAATGGTTCGCCAAATGGCTACATCCACTTTACAGGCAGGGGAATATCTTTTATTAATCTCTGTATTTTTACAGTACTCCATATGCTACAGCATACTGGCTTCCATTAGTAAATTTCTTACATATTCGAATGAATAATAGCTGGCCTTCAAGAAAGAATAAGAAAAGACACCCGGGAGAGTAACGGACAAGAAGTCCGTTGGACTTCATATCCCAACAATTTTGACTATAAGAATTGTTCCACTAACAACAGTATTGTTAGAGGAGAGATTTCTAGTAGAACTTGGGCCCAAGGGTGTATATAGATTCCTTGTTATGGAGATGTGACCCAAAACATGGAAGGACAGAAATTCCTGAACCAGGTTATTGAAAGCATAAATGAGCACATTAAAAGTGATGTAGGGGATGGCTCAGATAACCATGAAATAAATTCAGTTGCAGAAATTAGCTGCTTCACTGCTGCACAGAAGGAATTGTAACAGCTTGAGAGGGCGAGCAATATAAGGGTTGTGTATGTTTTAGGGAAGACCACGCTGAGGAATTCTAAAAGGAGGATTTTTCTTGAAGGACAGGTCGTTGATTTGTATGGATTTCTGTATACCAATTGTAGGTTAGCCATTTCTACAATGTGACTACCACCTAAACAGCTACTTCAAGTTGGAATGGTATGCTAACTGTAGGCTTCATAAGACAAACATGATGATAAAAATAAAATGGCTTTGACAAGGCCAAGGAGGGAGATCTGTGGTGGTAAATAGGCAATTGGTCTCTACAGTTGTAGTTATGCTGAATTTGTTTGTTACACCCCAGCTAGATTTGTAGAGAATATGCAACTGTCACAATGAGTGGACAGCTAATTCTGTCATGATGAGCTGTGACAATGAATTGACGGCTAAGTCTGCAAAGAGTTTTTGAAAGAGCTTTATTATATGTGATGGCAGAGAAGAATCATGATATGCAGCAGGAGACACAGTGAATATTTCCCTGAATTGTGGAGGTTGTTTCTGTTTTTTTCTTGGTTTTTGAGGTTTTACTAATAAGCATACGTGCAAAGTCATTTCTGCTTTCATTTTTCTTGGATTAGTGACTTTTCTGTCAAAGTCTACCATCTGGGTTATCTTATTGTTGACATGATTACGGTTTGTTTGTGTGCATGTTTTACCTTTCCTGTATGAACACTTATTGTTCATATTGCAGGTTAGTGCTCAGATTGTAGCAATCCATAGCCATGAGGGGAAAAAATTGGTATCAGATAGAGAAGAAAGTCTATTAAATCTCAATTCCTAACCTGAGCAAAGCACACAAACTAAATCTTGTATTATGTTAAGGCAATGAAAATAAGATAACAGAAACCTTGGGAATTACCTTCTTTGATATGTTCACATAACTAGCTCTGGTGATCATATTCACCACTATCAATGTTAAGGCAATGAAGATAAGAAAACTGAAACCTTGGGAATAACCTTCTTTGATATTTTCACACATTACTCTGTTGTCACAGAAAAGACAAGAAGAAAGACATCTGTACATGTATAACTGAGGGGCCTCAACCTGTTGTAGTCTATTTGACCTGCACTTAAATCCAGTTTCTATCTTTTTGAACATTCTCTAAGAAAAAACATTAGAGTACCAAGAAGAAGCGTTGGGTATAACAAAAGAAAAATAACAAACTCCAAAAATGATGACAAGGGATTTGTTTGTAGCAGTCAGAGAAATTACTCATATATTAAATTTTATAAACAAATTCAACTACTAGAATTCTGTTTGAAATGTTTCTTTAACATGAATGAGTCTGTAGCATCCTCCAATTGGTAACTAACGTTGGTTTTCTTACATAGCCAATATCTTTAGCAATGCTACCACATTGGCCACAATGTAATCACAAGTTATAGAGATATACAAGACTTCGCCACAATGTAATCACAAGTTATAGAGATATACAAGACTTCGGGATGTATTTAGTCCTATCCTTAACATAAAAATATTCCTAACAACTACTACAAAATTGATGCACAGTGTGATTGAAAGAAAAATGGAAAGCTAATAAAAAAACCCAAAAAATTGCCCTAACTTCCCCAAACACATGATTTGGGTAACCAATAATTTATTTTCCCACAAATTGAGAAAAGAATCTCTAACAACATCCCATTTAGAATGTGAAATCTCAAGAAATGGGGAAATTTCTTATTTCATACAATACGCAGGTAGGTAACCACCAATGAAGTATGTTGTAAAGAACCAGCCAACACCCAACTCAAAATCCTCTAGAAATAAGTGTATATTATTTAGATTTCCGCAAACACCCAACTCACATGAAAAGATATCATATGAGGAAAGCATGTTAACACTCTCCACCACCATCACATGAAGGCTAGCCAACTTTTGTGGTAGAATTGCTTTTATAGAACAGACCCGAATTGCATTAAAGAGACTAACATAGTTTTCTTGAGTACTCTTGGCTTTGGATTTGAATCTAACCATCTTGAAGGCAGAAATAAAAGTGGAAATAGTGAAGAGACTTCCATATCAAAATTTGTCTAACTAGAAGCAATAGCATAATGTCCATAATAGCCAAGAGAATCACAAGATGCCTGACCCTAACAACTGAGATAATCAAGTTTGTTAATTAAAGGAGTCCAATAAATTCACATCTAGTGGAAGTTGGCCAAAGATGCCCTATCTCTACACTGATTGATATTGCTTTAAATGTTATATACAAAATGCTAGAAAACAAAGATGAATCATACTCGGCCTGCCACCACATGATGAAATTTGTCCAGTAGATGCCAGAAATTTTAAGAAAGACATTTCTACTACTCCAGTATGGATAACTTCCTAATCTCTCGAAATTTATAAATCAAATATGAAGTCAGTAAATACAAAGATCAATATTCTATACAGATAACTAAATCATCTCACATGCGTGCTGTGAATCTCCTTGTCAAAAATAATGAGGAGGTCAATTTGTAAAAATGTGCAGAAACAGAAAAATGATTTATAGAACAAATCCTTAAGCGGGAGAAACATATGACAAAATTTCAATATCCTTTATGCTTCGATGCGTAATGATAGAATGTCTCAAACTTGCCATTTTGGCACATGCTGAAAATTGATTTAGAGAACAAACCCTTATATCAAAACTTCCATTTTGGCATAGGCTAAAGAATGATTTATAGAATTTGCACAGAAAATTCTTACTCTAAAATAGGATTTTAAAAGGGCTCAAACTCTTATATAAGAAGAAAGATAAGGCAATAAATCTCAACAAAATAAAAAATGGAAATTAGGAGAAACTAGTAAGGGAATAACTACACAACAATAAATATCAAGTAACAAGTGGGCAATACAAAACTTGACAAATAACTAGCTCTAATTTAGGTGGTTTGAAACAAATTTGTTCCAAATATCTTTGATGAATCCCAATTATCTTGTCTTGAATGCTAAAATACTTTCGCTCAAATATCCATTTTTTGGGAGAATTGGGATGATCCAAAAGGCCATAAACACTCCTAATTTATGACCGTGAATACCCACTTTGAACCTCCATCAAAAGGGTCTTTGTCATAGCTCAATGATCTTCAAGAGCTATCCCCCCACTTCCCTTTTGCATTCCCTTTGATGAGCTTTCAAGAATCATCAACAACTAGAGTTTGTTTTGTTTTACACAAAGTAGATAGTATAACTTGTTGCTTGATAAAATAGCATTTACATGGCTCACTTTGAGACAACTACGACATACAATTAAAGAGTTTTTGAATTCAATATGTTGTACCCGACTACCTAGCTTTGATGATAAGATAATTCATGAGGGGAACACCTTGTTATCATTCACAAGGACATTAAATCTTACAATAAACAAACATTTCTTGAATTTCATGACCACCTTTGCCATAATGCACCACTCACAAGTATTTCAAATGCCCATAAATATCTCTTCATCCTATTATTTCAATGGCAGCCCCAATAATCTAACATAGAATGAAAACTAGATGATGTCATCTTTCACATGATTAAAATTGAGAGACCAATTTTTTAGACAAAGACCATTCTACACAAGAATCCAAGGACCTTCCAAAGGGCTCCTTGATCCATCATCCTACTTCATAAATGAAAACAAGAAAAAATATTTATAATTAATAATTATATATATTAAGAATGTTATAAGAGATGGCTATATTATAATATATATATATACACACATATGTAAATGTACATATATATGTGTGTGTGTATATATATACATGTATATACATATATATATGTATATATATAAATACATGTGTGTGCATATATATAAATATATATGTGTGTATATATATGTACATGGATGTACATATATATATATATATGTATATATATAAATATGTGTGTGTGTGTATATATATGTACATACATGTTGTAAAATCTCCATCTCGGGCACAACATTTTTTTTTGTTTCAATTAGTACCAACTACAAACTTAACCAACCTTACATTTTTCCATATAGATCTTAGAAGTGTCAATTTCAATAGTTCAAGACTCACCATGGTGGTATCAACTCACCATTAGCAATTATATGTTTGCACAAGAGAGTAGTAAGCTCCCAAGGTGGTCTTTTCTAGACCTAAAACCTAAGCCTCGAGGGTTCATGGTGACCCTGCCTACCCATCCCCTCATGGGAATAAGAGGCTTCGTAGTTTGCCCCACAATATTAGAGGGATTTCATTATCTCCTCTTGCATTAGATCTTTGATCTTTCTTTTAACCTATACTATTAATTAAGTACATATAAGCTATCAACTTAGCCTCTTATAATATAATGATAATAATTATAGTGTAGAAAAATGTCATCACTTACATTTTCACACTTAACTTGGGAATTCTTAACCTTAGAATGGACCTAATGATGCATTGATCTAGTATTGTAATATGTATTTCACATTCACACTAGATTTAAGGACCTATTAAGCTAAATGAACCTAATTATAAAGTATATTTATTTACACTTTCACATTTATTTTTGAGCTCTTTTACATTTATGACCTTAATATCATCATTAATAGGCCCCTAAGACCCTATATTATGTATCCCAAGGCATATTTCAACCAAAATCTTGACATATACATCAAATAAACTTAATTTCTTAACACCTTGATACTTTTGTCACTTAAAAAGGCCCTATGGGACTCATACGCCACCCTGGGCATATGAGTCCCACCTAGGTGGGATCCATATGCCAAGTGTGGTGTATGAGTCCCATTTGGCCCCTTTTTAGGGTTTTGAGCGAGAAATTTAGGTTTTAAGTTCAAATTTCATGAATTTCGGCAAGTGGAATCTAATAAGTGGGATACTAGATGGATTGCATATATAATTGAAGTCTCAAATCATTATTTCATTAAGCATTCATGATATCAAGTCAAGCACTCAAGAGTTAAGCATTTCAATACTTTACAAGATCATCAAGAGAGAATTCAAGATCATTTCTAAGGCATTCAAGGGTAGATTCTTCATCATTTGTTGCAATAATTCAAGATCCATCATCATCTCAAGGATATCAAGCATCAATAATTTTATTGAGCTAGTGTTGTGATGTTGCATTCAAGATCTAAGGTCAAGCATTATTCTACACTTATCTCAAGATCTAGATTTGCATCATTCATGACCATTTTATGTGTGATTACAGATCTAGGTGTCTTAAAGCTTGAAGATCCCTTGAATATTAGGTTACAAGCTTGGATTTTTTTGTTGGGGTTGTCCCCTCATTTGCAAGGTTGTTATCTTCACAAAAATTCATCTACAAGTCTAAAATCAAAGTTTCAAATTTGGAAACAAAGTGTGGCAGAAAAGAGAAGAGATTGGAGAGAAGAATCAGATCTTAATCCTTTGAAAAAGCACACTAAAACTGGAAAACCACCTTGTACGTGTGATTCCCAGTACAACCAATATCCAAGTTTTAGGGTTTCAAGAGATTCAAAATTAGCAAGTTTCAAAATTAGCACTGTTAGATTCTAGTTTTGGCACAAAAAACCCAGTTTGGGACTAAATCAACCAAAATGGCATATGAGTCCCAATCAGTATCAAAATTAGTGTTTTCAACAATTCAAGTCCTCATTCAAGCCTCTACAAGTTTCCAAGTGCATACTTTTGATTTTGCAATTTTTTGTTCTGATTACTTATATTTCTAGGTCATTTAATTAGGTCATGCATATCATTAAGTTTCATAATTAGGTATTGTATTTAATTAGTCTTTCCAAGCTCTAGCCTAGTGGTGAACCCCTCATTAGTCTCTAATCCAACCCTAGGATAACTTATTGTAAGATCTCTTTCTCCCTCTCTATTTTTGGATTGAGATCTCTAAGGTGTCCTTAAGTGTAGCAAGTGTGAAATAGGAGCCCTACCCTTATGTTATATTCCTCAAAGGTGGGGCATACTATTTTTGTTGTTATATTTTGGTGAACCTGGTGTGTATACCTCTTTTCTAATTTGGAGTGCATCATCATCCTAGATTTATCTTGCATTGACTTTGCATTAGGTTTTGCATTAGTTAGTTGGCATCTAGGGTTTCTAAATATCGCATTAGTGAAAGAGCATATGTATAGGTTGCATTTTTGCATCTTGCATCATTGAATTTCATCTAAAATATACATTTCCACTTAACTTAGACATCACTCAAACTAGAAAGCATAAAAAATCACTTAAAATTACTAAAAATTATGCGAAAAACCCTCATTGGGACTCATATGCCCCTGTAGGTGATTTAGTCCTAGTGCAGATTTGAAACTGCATTTTACAGCATTTAAAACCTTATTTCTACACTTCTATTTTTTGTCATTAATTAGTTGTTAATTTAGTTGAGTTTTTGTTACATGCATTTCATTAGACCTAGCTTAATTCAGTTCATTTCGTGCATTGGCATTTACAACATTTCATTTTCACATTGTTACATAAGAATAAAAACCAATTATCATGTTCAAAATCTAAAAAATTACATTATTTGTTTGCATGTTTTCTTTATCAATGTTGCATTTCAAATTTGTAGGACAATCATTACATCATGTTTTCATTGCAAAAGTCTATAGTTATCATATAATTTCATGTTCTATTTTCACATCTTGTTGAGTGTTGTAAGAAAAATTTGTTAAGTACATATGAATATGAGGTTCTTTCACCTCTTTTTGTTTGTCATTGATCCTTCTCCTAGTATCCATTTTATGAGTGAGGTTAGTCTAGTGAAAGAAACTTTAGGTGATCATAACAATCATATTCATTCTACTCCTAATATCTCTCCTACTTGTGAAGAAGATATTTTAGTGTTAGACTTGAGCTAATCGATGAGAGTTTTGAGAACTCAAGTTGTTTCTCTCATCTAACCTCTCTTATTAGATAATACACTACTAAACAAGAGGGAATAACAATAATTAATCATAATGATCACACAACACAACAAGAGACCATTAAAACCTACCTACATTCATCTCCTAACATTTTCCCCTCTTGTGATAATGATGAGGATATGTTGGTGTTAGATAGTCAAACCTTTAAGATCTATGACAACCCTCTTTATGTTTCTTCCCCTACCTATCCTATTTTGGAAGAAATTTTGGGACAAAGGAGTGAAAACTTGGGCAATCTTGACATTTACATTTGTTCTTCTCCTAGCATCTCTCCTAGTTGCGAAGAGGATATTCTAGGGTTAGAAGATCGAACCAATGAAATTCATGAGAATCTGGTGTGCCAAGAAGACATCATGGAACAAGACAATAACATCATTGATGAACAAGACAATTAAACCATTGATCATTCCCCTACCTGCAATGAAGTCATTTTAGAAGAGCCAACCTTTGAATGTCATCATGAACATTTAGTTTGTAGTTCTTCTAAAAACTCTCCTCCTAGGGAGGATATCATGGTGCAAGACACATGTGATGAAGCTTCCTTAGGTGAAGATGATGAAGTGACATTAGTCTCCTATTCACTAAGAGATCATGCAAATAAGGATAAGTTTGTTGAGGTTATGACAATACAAATTGAATCTCCTTTAACTAGTGAGCTTCCTAAGTCACCTTCCATTAGTGAATCACATAAGAAAATTAGAGATTTCCTAAAATCTCTAATGCAACTTGACAACAACAATATTTTGTAGCAACCAAGATATAACACAGTTGCTCAAACATATAGGCAATCACAAATCACTCCTGCAACATTACCCTTGCCTCAACATGTTTTCCTAGTGCTCCTTGTTTACCTATGCATAATATAGTTGAAGACCTTAAAAAGACTCCCGCTAAGATATCCTTATGGAGCCTTATCCAAATATCACCTACACACAATTTCTTATTCTACGAAATGTTACAAATAAAGTAGGAGGAGATCCAATCTTATATGAAAGTGAACAATGTAACATCCTCCTTTGATCGTATGCAAGTCACATAGTTAGAAATCACATTCCCTAAACATGAATTATTCTCACTTGATATCCAAAACAAAAATGAAGCCTTGATGATAAAGGTGATCATTAATGAAACTGTAGTTAGGCACACTCTCATAGACAATGTAGAAGGTCTTAATGTTTGTACCATTGAACTCTTAGAAAAAAATGGCTTGGACAAGAGGCTTATTCAACTTAATGATGTTCATATTTATGGCTTTGACAATGTTAATAGGCAACCACTAGAAATGATCACATTACCTATTGAGGTCGGACCTGTATTGTTGCCTACCCCTATCCATATCATGCCATGACCTCTTTCATACAATATTCTCCTAGGGAGACCATGAATTCATGCTATGAAAGGATTCCCATCTACTCTTCATCGTGAGATGAAATTTGAATACAAGAACATGATATATCCAATTGAAGCAGATGAATGAAGCTATAAATCACATGATCACAACACTTCCAATTCCCCTAATACATTCATTCTAAAATCAAAAGTTGAACCTATACAATATGATGTCAATCCTAATTCACCTACAACGAAACTCTTTAGTGATAATTAGGGATCATTCGATTTTACACCTCGTTTCAATAAAGAATCCAAAATCTCACCCTCAAAATCCAAAGAGTCATATACAAATGATTCATTTTCAGATACAAATTCTAATGACGATTGGGGTCTTACATCTTCCTTTATAGGAGAGTGCAAAATCTCACAATCTAAATCAAAACAACCTTGTGTTTCATTTTCTCAACTTGGTTCTGCAACATTACCCCATGGTGGTGATGGGAATTATGTAACTCCCATCCCTCATGAGGGGACAATTCATAACTTTAAAAAGGATTATAAGTGTTCCCATGAAGAAGCCAATCCTTCTCGGAATTATAAAACCCCTTCATCTGAATTGGAAGATGGTTATGGCATTGGATACAATCTCCTTCCTACACATGGTACAATGAACACATGAAGCAAACCAATATACCATACTCTTTCAAGAGAGATCTAGGTTTACCACCCTTATCTCCATTTTCATCAAAAGCCTTATCATTTAGTGTGCGTATGGCATCTTGCACAAATAAAAGGAACATCTTCTACTATTGATCAAGAGAGTATCTTGTCGAGACTCCTCCAAGATCATTTGATATCTCTCCCTCCAAGAACACAAAATAAATTTTACTACATGAATTCATTTTGTGTGTATCATAGAGTTCATGGTTATTCTACTAATGAATGTAGGTCTTTGAATAAAAAAATTCAACATCTTAAGGATTGTTGTACTCTTGTGTTGAAGTACCTATTTCCTCCAACTGATTCTTATTTTAGCTCATCCTTGTTTTTCATTAAGTAGGGGCAAGGAGTTAAGTATCCTTTTTCCTCGTATGTCATTTGTCATTATCTCTTTTAGCTAGTTGACTGTCTTTCATGAACATATAAGACCAATCTTCGAATGTGGATGGCATGCCTTAAGCTAGTGTGTATGTGAAATTACATCGACATTCATGATTCCTTGTGATATTTTCTTTCTTCTTACGATGTGTCCTCTTCTTGGTGGTGTCATTGAGTTTGATTTCCTCTAAGAGCGTGATATTTCTTTGACTTGTCCTCTCTTGGATACATTAGGTACAATGTTCCCTAAGAAGAGACCTTACATGAACCCAGAAAAATCCCTCTAAACTTACCTTACATTAGTTTTCATTAACAAAATCGACTACATGACCACCTTGCATAACAAACTTTATATGCCTGTGGAGCCATCTTGTTTGTTCATGAGTTTCAAGAATACAAAACTTTGCTTGCCTCTTGAAGCTCGAAGATCATTATTGTGAGGCACCTTATCAAAGTTATCAAGAGGTACAACTTTGATATGGTTTGATGGGAAGTCAAACAAAGGCATGGAATTCCCTTATCTGCTTGTGTATGTGTGAGCACATACCAGCCAAGTGTGTATGTGTCACACCTTCTTGGATTACTCACCCAACGGACAAACTAAAATTTTGTTGTCTCAAAGTGAGCGTGAATTTTTCGGACAAACAACCTAGACCTAATCCATGCATTGTGTTGGACAAACAATCAAGGCTGAATCCACCTCTTTTTATTCTATTTTACTTTCTTCCTTATGTCATTAACATTGCATGTTTGCATATCTTGATGTTGTATATCATACACCTTGTGTGTATCCTTTTTTTCTTATGTTGGTTTGATGTAGGATCTTGGATATTGGGGGCTTGGCCACCTGCTTTGATCTTTTTCATCATGTTTCATCCACATTAGTACAATTGGACCCCTCTTGAAGGTTTACTTTTTAGTGTGATTTTGAAGCAAGTTCATTCTCTCACTAAAGTGGGGGCTAAATGTGGTGTAGAAAAATGCCATCGCTTACATTTTCACACTTAACTTGGGAATGATTAATCTTAGAATGGACTTAATGATGACTTGATCTAGTGCTGTAATGTGTTTTTCACATTCACATTGGATTTAAGGACCTATTAAGCTAAATAAACCTGGTTGTGGTCTTAATTTAATGTTGCAAAGTATATTTATTTACACTTTACCATTGAGTTTTGAGCCCTCTTGCATTTATGACCTTAATATCATCATTAATAGGACCCTAAGACCTTATATTATGCATCCCGAGGCATATTTCAACCAAAATCTCAACATAGACATCAATTAAACTCAATTTATTTACACCCCGAAACTTTTTCCACTTAAAAAGTCCTTGTGGGACCTATATGCCATCTTGAGAAATTTATTCCCACTTAGGTGGGATCCATATTCCAAGTGTGGCATATGTGTCCCATTTGGCCCCTTTTTAGGGTTTTGAGCAGGACATCTAGGTTTTAAGTTCAAATTTCATGAATGTTAACCTCTGGGATCTAATAAACGGGATATTAGATGGATTTCCTATATAAATGAGGTCTCAAGTCATTGTTTCATTAAGCATTCATGATTTCATGTCAAGAACTCAAGATTTAAGCATTCCAAGACTTTACAAGATCATCAAGAGAGCATTCAAGATCATTTCTAAGGCATTCAAAGACAAATTATTCATCATTTGTTGTAGAAATTCAAGCTCCATCGTCATTTCAAGGATGTCAAGCATCAATAATGTTATTGAGCTAGTGTTGTGATGTTGTATTCAAGATCAAAGGTTAAGCATTATTCTACACTTATCTCAAGATCTAGATCTACATCCTTCATGGCCATTTCATGTGTGATTGTAGATCTAGGTGTCTTGGAGATTGAAGATCCCTTGAAGATTATGCTACAAGCTTGAAGATAGTTGTTGGGGTTGTCCCCTCATTTTCAAGGTTTCTATCTTCACAAGAAGTCATCTATAGGTCCAAAATTAGAGTTTTAGATCCGGAAACAAAGTGTGGAAGAAAGAGAAGAGATTGGAGAGCATAATCAAATCTTAATCCTCCAACAAAGCACATTTGGACTAATATGCCACCTTGGGCATATGAGTTCCAATATAGCCAATCTTTAGGGTTTCAAGAGATTTTGAATCTGCATTATCAAATTCCAGTTTTTCCATTGTGTTGCCAAAAAGTGTAGTCTTTGACACTTTTTCACTCATTTTGGCCTTTTCCCTTGGATTTTGGCCTTGTTTTACCTTGATTCAGCCTTGTAAGCTTACAATTCAACAATAACCTAACGATGTTTTATTAAGGTGTTGTGAAGTGTTGTAACACATTTCCTCACTTTTCTAAGACCCTTTCAACATAATTCACCTAAACAACACCCTTTTACCCCTTTCCAAGCCTTGTGCCAAGGTGTTGTAAAGTGTTGTAAGGCATTTTCACACTTTCCTAGGCTTATCATCCATTAACTAACCCTTTTCCTATGCTAATTTGTCTCCTTAATGTACTTTTAGTCCCGACTTAAGAGTGTTTCAAAAGGAAAAGTTGATAAAATTCATTAAACATTATTTAATTCCTGACCACCACTTGAAATTGCACAAGTGGACTACATCACCACCTTGGGCAACCTAGTCCCTTTTGGCATAAAATTAAAATTTAAAATAAAATCTAATGGGAATATTGCCTCCTAAACCCTAGTGTTGGCCTATCATGTTCCATTTCAAGAAAATTAGGGTTTTGCATCTACAAATAAGGGTTTTCACCTTCATTTCTCTCTCCCAAGCTCATTTTTACATCTCTTCACAAGTACTCTTGCACTCAAGCCTCCAAAGAAAGCAATCAAGCAAAAGTGTTTCATAAGAAACCTCCATTGGAGTTGTTTTTGCATGTTGCATACCTCAACAATAAAGGATTTGGTGAGCATTTACATTGTTTATCATTCAAGAATCTCTCCTTTGATTTGTTTCTCATTTGGGTTTAGCTACCATCAAAGGGGTTTGACTTAGGCAAACCCCAATATTCTCTTGGTGTTTGCATGTGTTTGTAGGTTTGTATTCAGATTTGGTGAGGTACAAAGTGCTAGAGAAAGTAAAAACATTCCATCCAAGTCACATCAAGGTATCAAACCCTAGAAAGAGCAAAAGGACAAGTTATAGGTCATTTTCAGGAGTTTCAGACATAGACTGCTATAGAAAAGGGAAACATCAACCAGGACCCACAAAATCAGAACCTGAATCCTTAAAAAGCATTAAGAGGACTAGGTTGCCACTATTGGCGACCTTGTCCTTATGCTAAGGGTTTTCACATTTTTGGGTACCCTTTTCCCTGAAACCTAGTCCAGGATATTTTCTCGACAGGAGGACTAGGTCGCCCAACTTGGCGTAAGTGTCCCTCTGTTGATTTCAGACAACTTCCAAAATATTTCGAGACCATTCACCTTAAACATCTCATTTCTAGGTGCACAAGTTCTCAACTCTCCCATTTTCTTTATGCTTTGAATATATTTAGGTCATTTTAGGATAGTTTGCTTTAGTTTATAGTTTGTTTGTTTACATCTCATAGACTAGATTAGTATCATTTCATTTTCAATTTTTAGTCACACATCACAACCTTCATCAATCAACCCCTACCCGTTGAATGAAATCACCAAAATAACTCATATCATCAAGGTGAAAGAGTTTCATTCCTCCACCAAGTGCTCCTAGGTGAAAGACCCCAGGAGGCTAGTAAAGGGAATCATCTTTCCCTTGTTTACATATCTTTTTGGTGGTTCAACTATAAAAACCTAGTCCGAGACTAAATCACCTAAACTAGCATATGAGTCCCAATCAACATCAAAATCAATGTTTTCAACATTTCAGGTCCTCATTCAAGCCTCTACAAGTTTCAAGGTACACACTTTTGATTTTGCAGTTTTATGTTATGATTTACTTACATTTCTAGGTCATTTAACTCTAGAGGTCTTGCATATCATTAAGTTTCATAATCAGGTCTTGTATTTCATTATTCTTTCCAAGCCCTAGCTTGGTGTTGAACCCCTCATTAGTCTCTAATCTGACCATAGGATACCTTATTGTAAGATTTATTTCTTCCTCTCTATATTCGGATTGAGATCTCTAAGGTGTCCTTTTGTGTAGCAAGTGTGAAATAGGAACCCTACCCTTATGCTATATTGCTCAAAGGTGGGGCATATTATTTTCATTGTTACAATAACTATTTCATCAAGTGTTGGGTCCATACCAAACATTAGTGTACAAACATTCACAATATTCATAAGGGGCATATCATACCATAATCCATAAGATCATACACAATGTAAGTCATGAACATACCTCCATATACACAAGTTGACTAGCTCATGCACATCACTAGTATAACAGTGAATGGATCATACACAAATCATAAATATAGTGGTGATTAGATCATATTTACATCAAAAGTACAACAATGATTATATTTTACACATAACACATTTATATTAGTGATTGGCTCCAACATATATCACAAATAAATAGTGACAAGATCCAACATACATCACATATAATCAGTGGTGAGCTCCAACATACATCACATGCACATGGCTAATTAACACATCACAATGGTTGATGAACACATCACAATGGCTAACACATGTCCATAATGCATCTTAGATAGAATGAATATTGGTTAATTATCCACTACACCATAGGTCTTATCCTTTCCTTCAGTCTTGCACCATTGGAAAAATGGGAAAAGGATTCAGTGCATCCCATAATACACTGTGGGTCTGTCCTCAACCCCACAAGGCCATGTATATAGTTTGAAAGCTAGAAGGGGATTCAATGGATCCCATACTACATTGTGGTTCCATCCACCATACAAAGGGTTTCCCCAAGCATTGAACCTACCAAACCTAGTGGATTTCAACTTCAATCGCCTATAGGCCACCAACAACAAGTCTGTCCACTTAGAAAGAAGTAGCTCCCGACGTATACCACCTTGTAGTCTTAGTGGTATTGTCATCTATCTTCTTCACAATACCTGGTAACACTTAGCATCAATCAATTTTGTGCTTATCAGTGACAACCATTTGAAACCTCTCAATACATGGTTAGCCTTGGATTATAGTTACCCACATAGATAGGTCCCTACCCATGCAACTGCTACGACCATATCATAACCAGGGTAGCTCGCTACCTTCACCTCTGTGAACCAAGTGAATTTTGACTAATCCATAATAATAGCCTAGACATTAGTCATTGGCATAGTCCAATTAATGCTTGTCACTACTTAAATATCATGAAGGTTCACTCATGGGTGGCAATGCTTCCACAATAGTGGTTTACACTTTCTAGGAGATCCTGATTTTTGTTGAAATCACATATTTTTAGAAAATATAATGACTTAAGCCTTGAAAATTTCCATTTAAAGGATTCCAATTGAAGAGGGTTTGATCAAACCACCTTAGACCAAGCCCCCTTGGATAGAACCCCGCTAGTTTTAAACCATACTTATAACAAAGTCTCCTTTACACTTATCAAAATGTTTATAAAAAACCACTTTTGATTTACCTTTTGAGGGATCAAATGAATTCATCTAAAATTTATTTTTTGTAAGCATTTAGTCTTTATTATAAGCTTCCAAAAAAGTATAATTTTAATTAAATTAAATTAAATTATTATATATATTTTTTGTTTCTTGTGAATGTAGGATTTTCACCAAAAATCAAGCTCTATGTTCTACACATGTGGAAAAATAGAAGATTATCAATTTTGTTTTTAAATTTTTAGGCTGGGTATTGATGTCCTTGATCCATTAAAAAAAATAAAATTGAATTTTGATACATACAGAAAAAGTTATGTTGTATACAGTCTGCCTATGTCTGAATTGTAATTGGTTTGACTTCGAAAATTGATTAAGGAAAAAATATTTAATAAAAAATTATGAAACCAAATGAACTGGTTAGATATCGTAGTTACAAATCTAAATTCAAAAAAATCAGAATTTTATCCTTCATACAAAACAAATTATGTTGTGTACGTTGAGCATCACTCCTTAAAAATGTTGTTTACTAATAAAAACTAGTTTTCAAAGGAGACAAAAAAAAATGGAATTTGATTCCAAAAAAATTGAAAAAAACATATTTATAATCTATAGACAAAGCTTCACAAATCACTAGTTTGCATCATCTTCAAATTCCTCACGGTTTAGCCGCTATAGGATCCCGAAAGTGAATATTTAGTTAAAAAAAACCAGATTAGTGTCTAGTTTTCCTAAAAATTGTAGACCAGTATTGTGGGATCACCCATGGGTCATACATAATATGAATCACAATCACAATCAACAAATACATGGGTCTATATACATAAAGCTCTCTAGATATGGAGTTGTATTACATAGACACATACGAGATACATGGAATCAACACAAGATGGACTTTACCTGGAACATATACATATAATGAAATACCCATTATAAAGTAGCTCAATCCTTTCATTATGTTTAATAGAAGCCTATTATGTATTAAATATAAGCTACTAAATTCACTTAACTTGATCATACCCATTCAATACCCATTTTAGCCTCAAACAAAAGCTTACAAAGGAGGAAAGGTCAAATCATGTAGGAACAATCCCAATAGTTGTAGTTACCCCTCCTAGACCCTCCCCCTATGAACTTGAGGTCATAGGGACATCCTTCACCAAAGGAATGCCTACATACCCACTTCCAAATAGATCAAAGTCACACGTAGTTCTCCTAGCACGATTTCTCTCAAGGAACATACTCTCGGGTTTTCGTACTCAAGATTTCATAACACTCAAGTACCATTTCTCAATGAGGTTACCTAAACCATAGTCAACTAATATTCATTCTAACTTCCAAACACACCAAGGATTACCTTATTAACATATGATTTTGGTTTCTAGTATGAAATGTATGAAATAACCTTAGTTCACATAAACCCATAGGAAAGCACTTCCATTTGAAATTTACATATTAGATTCAATATTGAGGTTCTTGTGCTCAAGGGGTCAGTAGATATCTTTGAAAGACATCCCAGAGTATTTATATAAGATTGTTTTAAGTTATAATCATTACCCAAATCCTACTTAAGAAAGTTGAAACACTATATCCCTTAGACACTTATCTGATAACACAATCCCATTAATAATATTATTGATCTTCTAAATTCGTAAGTTACCTTATGGTGGGACCCCATATTCTTATGTTAGTCTATCAAATAGACTAGAAATTTTATTTATACTTATTATTCAATCTAAACCTAACCTTATTGGTCATTATTAAGGTATCAAGAGATGCTACATGGGATTTATCTCATAACTCAATCTCAACCACATTGTCAAATTAAATGATAGTTTCCTTCCAATCGGTATACAATTTATATTACAGTTCATTAAAGGTATAATAATGATAATTTCAATATCAATGTTCTCGTATCTAAGAGATTGATAGATATTAGACCGATTTAGTAAGCCTTTACCCTCAAATCCCTAGTGGGTTGCCAAGGGTATTAAAAATATGTTTAACATACAAGGAAGGGTTCTAGTGCCTCTAAAATAGATTATTATAATTACTTACATTATTATTCAACCATAACCCAAAATAAAACTTGGATTAGGTAATTATGTTCCTTGTCCATACTATATAAAAAGGTATGTATAGTTGTACCTCATTCCATGTAAAATATTAAGGTAGTATTATATGTCAATCTCCCCTTTTGTATAGTCCAAATTTCAAGCCTTTGAAAGTGAAATAAATTAATCTTGAAGGATTATCCTATGATCATATAAGGTTGACATAGTTTAGAGAAATAGAAAACCCAAATTTTAAAGTCTTGTAATAAACTTCATTTAATAACCATCATGACAACACTTCCCTCTTTACTGAGTTAATTGGGTGTCAACTTCTAATGTTTGAGCAATTTGCATGTTACCAAATCTTAACTTACTTATATATTCATACATTTTGGACAATATCATTCACCCATGTTCATAGCCTAATAGGGGTACCTGCTAGGTCACCCAACATATAAACTTTACTTAATATCTAGTTCGATATCTTCTATTTATTAATTATAGACCTTACTCTTTATTTGAGTTCTTCACTATCTTTAAGCATGTAGAATACAAAAACAAGGTCATAAGTGATAAAATATAGGTATCCAAGATAAAGGCGAGGTTGTCATGTTTATAGCATTATCATGATCTTAATAAAATAAATTTAAAAGTTTTACCTAATAATTTATCAACATTCATGAGTTTAAAGTTCAAGATAGGGTTTAGAGTTTTTCAAGGAAGTTTAACCAATCTCATTTTATACATTCATACACTAATATTAAGGAAGCCAGAATAAACATGAATGTTGCCCTTGAACTACAAGGACAATCTTAGAAACTAGGGTAAATACCATAGGCCAAAGTAAAGCCAAAACTATTCTAAAGTTATAAGAAAATGTAGCTAACTATATTTTAAAGTTTAATTGCATCCATCATGTATTTTAGTTTTTGTCATAGAAAAATAGAACAGTTTGTGCTTTTAGCGAATTCAATAGAACTATTAGATAGAGATGCTTACAAAAAATGAAATCAGTGGTTTTTCTTTTCTTCAAAAACTAATATGCAACCATAAATATACAACAATATTCTAGAATTATTATCTGTCTGAATTTATAATACTATGTTCATTAGACCGAAAGGAAAGTAATAGCAAAGTTTATTTTGTTAGGGTTAGAAGGTAGATATCTAACAAGTTAAATGCAGGTTTGATCAATAAAACATAGAAATAAAACACACAAAAAATTGTAGCAAAAACAAGACAACACAGAATTTAACATGGTTCACCCAATCTAGGCTACATCCACAAAACCACAACCATCCAATGATTTTATTATCCAGTGCAAAACATATTACAATCTCACAAATAATTCCATGCTACTACTCCCCATCCCAACCGCTTATAACAAGATTTTAGAAGCTTCCAAAAATTAGGGTTTTATAAAGTCGACTTTTTTTCTTTTTCGGTAACGAAGCAAAAAAAGGTGATTTTTTTTTTCTTGGGAGTTGTTGCCCCCAAACTCCCACTTTTCAGGGGTGACCATGCTCAGCCTTGAACCCCGGTGAGGATACATGAAGAGTGTACAATATAGCATGATCAATCGCCACATACCAACATATTTTTCCTAAGAATTATCTCTTGCCAATTTTCCCTACTGACAAGTAATACCCAATACTCACAATAGATAATTATGTTATACATTTGAGAGACTATTTTCTTCAATCCTACTAAAACATTGTGAACATGCATTTGATAAATATGGAATAACCATGCAAATTACTTATCAAAGCATTTGGGAATTAAGGCATGTGTTAGAAGGAGGGAGTTGGAGCAAAGAGACTTGCCACATGTTTGAAAGTGGTGCCAAAGTACTTAAATTTTTGAGCATCAATGATAGATAAAGCAAAAATTTGTATGCCCTCCTTCACCTAGGAAAGATTCTTGACTTGAAGGTGCCAAGTGAAATCTAAAAGTGTATGTTATAAATTCTTTCATAGACAACTCAAATCAAATTTGTAATCATCTCCAGCCTCTAGATAATGCACCACAAGCTCCTCCCCTCTCATTTCCACACTAACTTCATACCATGCATTGTAATAGAAAGACTCCCATTTCATCGTAGGAAGGAAGAATGTCGGCAATGGTTGGAAATTTTTTGTTTTTACACCTGCTCACAATAATTTTCCCACTCTTAGACACCCTTCTACTCTCCCACGCAATTAAAATTTATCTCCTCATGCCAATCTCATACATGCCCTTTCATGCCTTTTTATATTTCTCTCTACTCTTTTCTCCTATGCACCCTACATTCCTTCTCCACATGTATTCCATTATTATCTATCAAGAAAGAGGAAATATAGCGATGCATTTTTGTTCTCGAGTCCCCCAATTGTTGTTGGAATTTCTCCCAGCTCCTGTGCATCCCTCCAGCCTTTCCCGCGTTACCTCAACCCCTTGTCCATCTCTTGCAGTAGTGCAATGTCTACCATTTTACCACCAGGTAGTCATTCAAGCTCCATAGAAGAGCAGTCTACCACCATACCGCCACCCATCTACTCACTGCTTGCGGTTGCACAGTTTCACTGTAGTCCCTCGGTCTCCTTGGTTGTCTCCCATGGTTCTGCAATTTGCCTACCATACCACTGACCCTTATTTTGTCTCTGACTGTTGTACAGTTTCACCGGGCCCCGTAGTCTTGTTCTTTTCTCTTTTCGGTAGAGCGGTGTCTACCGTGGACCCATGGCTCCTTCTTCAGTCTCTTGCAATGGTGTGATGACCCTACGGTACCACTAGTTCATTGATTGTTGCTCATGGTGGAGCGGTACCCCTGTGGTACCGTAAGCCCTTCTTTTGTAGTTCACGATAGTGCGATAAAGCATGTTTTTGGTAGTATTTTTTAGTGGATGATTATCTGGCTCTATTTAATATGCAAAGGATGATGTATTGAATGAGATTAGATGGTTAAATCTTGTCATATCTTGATGCCTTTATTATTGTAATTAATGACTTTTATTTCACCACATTTGGTGATTTTCTATAGATATAATGCCTTCTTGCTATGTAGTTTTATATATGAAAATTTTGTAAACTAACAACATGTGGAATACTCTACAGAAGAAAGTGTAAATGAGAGTAGCAACTCTGTGAGAATAATATTAATAAAAATTTATTTTTTGTGGTTTTTATCTCTCTGGTTTAGTTAATTTTCTTTGTACCCCTTTGCCTCTAGCCTTCACGTGGTATTAGAGCAAGTTCTTGAAAACAAGTGCTATCTGAAGAGTTTCTATGAAAGTATGGCAGCAAGCACAAGCTTGACCAATCCTCAAATCCCACAGCTTAATGGGAAAAATTATGACTTCTAGGAAATTACAATGAGGGCATTATTTTGTTCACAAGACTTATGCGAGCTAGTGGAGAATGGATTTCTAGAGCCAGTTGATGCAATGAAATTCAATGCTTTGACACAAGTAGAGAAGGACTTATTGAAAGACAATAAAAAGAAAGATTTAAAAGCTCTTTTCATCATCCTTCAAGGAGTGCATGAAAGCATTTTTCCAAGAATTTCAGCAGAAACCAGGTCTAGACAAGCATGGGACATACTTTAAACAACTTATCAAGGAATGGAGAAAGTCAAAAGAAATAAGTTGTAAATATTGAGAAGGGAGTTTGAAACTCTGTATATGAAGGACAATGAATCAGTCGATTCATAGTTTACCCAGATTATTGGATTGGTACACTAGATTAGATCACATGGTGCGACACTTGAAGATGCCAAAGTTGTTGAGAAGATTTTAAGGAGTTGACATTTCCCTTTCCTTTAACTAGATTTTAAGGAGTTTACCCACAAGATTTAGAAGGAGTTTAGCATATGCACATGTACTTGATGAATTAAGAAGAAATCTAGACAACGAAGGAGATAAATGTATATTTGTTGGATATAGTGATGAATCCAAGGCACGTACAAGATTTATAATCCAACAACTAAGAGATTATACACCTGTATGTTGAAAGATGAAATAAAAAAGGTAAAATTCTGATTATATGCCTATATGTTGATGATCTAATATTTTTTGGTGATTTGTCAATTGATTTGTTCAAAGGAGCTATCAAGGAAGAATTTGAAATGACACATCTAGGTCTCATGAAATATTTTTTAGGCATTGAAGTGAACCAAGATGAAAATGGTATTTTTATTTCACAAAAAAAGTATGCAAATGATGTTTTGAAAAGATTTCATATGCTGAAATGTAAATCTGCACCCACTCCTATAGTGATTGGCTTGAAGCTGAGTAAGGAGGACATAGGCTCAAATGTTTATTCAACCTTGTATAAGAGACTTGTTGGTAGTCTCATGTATTTAACTGCCATAAGGCCAGACATAATGTATTTTGTTAGTTTGATTTCCAGATTTATGGAAGCTTCTAAAGACACACATTGGAAAGTGGGGAAAATAATTTTGAGATATATAAGTGGAACAAAGAATTATGGCATTCAGTATTCTAGCTTAGAGAAGTTCAAGTTGATTGGGTACACAGATAGTGATAGTGTTGGAAGTGTTGATGATAGAAAAAGCACGTCTAGTTATGTTTTTCATTTTACCACCGGCATGGTTTCATGGGCTTCAAAAACGTAGTTGATAGTCACTCTTTCATCAACTGAAGCTGAATATATTGCAACAACAAGTGCATCTTGTCAAACAATTTGGATGAGGAGAGTATTGAAAGAGCTATAGAATGAATAGTTGGATGCAACAAAGATATTATGTGATAATAATTATGCAATTGTACTCTCAAATAATCCATTCTTCCACAAGAGGAGTAAGCACATTGATACAAGATATCATTTTATCAGAGAGCTAATCAACAATTTAGAAATTATTTTGGATTTTTGCAGGTCTGAGGAACAATGTACAAACATCTTCACAAAGGCACTTGGAAAATAAAATTTCATCTTTCAAAGAGATTGATTGGGCATCTTAGAAGGCAAGAGTTGTGATCAAGGGAGAGTGTTGGAATTTCTCTCAACTCCTATGCATCCCTCCAACCTTTCTCGTGTTACCTCAACCCCTTGTTCCAGCTTTTGTGGTAGTGCGGTGTCTACTACTTTACCGCCAGGTAGTCATTCAAGTTCCACAATAGAGCAGTCTACCGCCACCTATCTACTCATTGCTTGCAATTGCGTGGTTTCATTACAGTCCCTTGGTCTCCTTGGCTGTCTACTGTGGTTCTATAGTTTCCCCACCATATCACTGACCCTTCTTTTGTCTCTGACGGTTGTGTGGTTTCACTATGGCCTTGTGGTCTTGTTCTTCGCTCTTTGCGGTAGAGCGGTGTCTACCATGGACCCGTGGCTCCTTCTTCATTCTTTCGCGGTGGTGTGGTGACCTGGCGGTCCCACTAGTTTGTTGATTGTTGCTCGTGGTGGAGCAGTGCCCCTATGGTACCACAAACCCTTGTTTTGTAGTTCTCGGTAGTGTGGTAAAGCATATTTTTGGCGATGTTTTTCAGTGGATGATTATTTGGCTCTATTTAATATGCAAAAGATGATGTATTTCAACAAGATTAGATGGTTAAATCTTGTAATATCTTGATGCCTTTATTATTGTAATTAATGACTTTTATTTCACCACCTTTGGTGATTTTATACAGATATAATGCCTTTCTACTATGTAGTTTTATATATATGAAAAGTTTGTAAACTAAAAGTGTGGGGAATACTCTGCAAAGAAAGTGTAAATGAGAGCAACAACTCTGTGAGAATAATATTAATAAAAATTTAAATTTCTGTTGTTTGTATCTCTCTGGTTTGGTTAATTTTATTTTTACCCCTCTACCTCTAGCCTTCAATCGCTTCTATTCATGCCTTCTCTCTCACATTTCTTCTTTTTCCTATGTATTTTCTCTTTGCTACTCGTTGCCTTTCTTTTTCTGGCACAATATCACATGAACATCTCTCCTTTCTCCCTCCTCTATGCCCAAAATTCTCACCTTGCTCTACATTCCTCCATCTTGTCTCCCATGCATCTCTTTCTTCCTTCTCACATTTTGTCACTTACCTTATGGAAATACCTTCTTCACACCTTACTCTCTCTCTCACTATGCTTGTCTGTCCAACTATATGCACACATCTAAATGAAGGGGTTACGTGGTTTTTTTTTTAAAAGATTGCTAGGCATTTCTTCACGTGGAAAGTTGGACAAAGAATATGGGGGAGAGCATGGGTGCCATGCTTTATTAACTACACAACCATTCCGTAGAACCCAGTTTTGCCACACCAACCACCTTATTATTGGCCTTCAAATCAACATTGATATTTGGGGGTGTCGTTTTAGAGACCGTATAATACGAATGGTCCCCTGATCTAATGATTGTGATATGAGTTTCGTATTATCATCCTCTCCAAAAATCTTTGAAAAACATAAGGTTTTAGCCTCTACTCCATTCTCTGCCAATAATGTAATCTCAAAATAAGCTTGTGGAGGAAACAAGAGGCCTCACATTAAGGGGCCTGGTAATGGCAATGTAACCATCACATTGAATCAACTACAACAAATTCATGTTATTCTTTGTGGTTGAACCTGGGTTAAACCTAATCTTCTACAAGTACTCAACCCCTGACTCTACTTCCGAGCCGATCTCAGTTTCAATCCCTCCTCTATGGGAGAAATGGTTTTAGAGACCCCACAAGTTACCAGGAGAAGGAGTGCACGTCTTTGCAAGGCATCTGCAAGTTGTTGTTTCTAGTTTTCAACTTGGCACCACTTTTGTAGTTTTTATTTTCTTTTTATTATGATTATTCTTTCACTTCCTCTCTAAATCCAAGACCGCTCTCTTTTTTTCCCGTCTTCTCAAAAATGCCTTTGTTCTTTCCTTTAGTAAATATGTTATTTATCTTTAACATTTTACAAGCTATGACAAAGCAAGGGTATTTTTGTCACGTTCCTTATTTATAAAGGAAGCATACTTCACACTTTAAAGCATTCACAATATAAAAGAAAGGAAATTCTAGTTTAGATTGGTTGGGACCTTATCTCATTGATGAAGATTATTAATCTAGAGCATACAAGCTTAATTCAATGGATGACACACCTCTTAACAAACCCATCAATTCTATGCATTTGCATAGATATTATAGTTAGTGATTTTCTGAATAATATGTGGTATATCAAATCATGTCATTAGATTAAGTAGATAGTCTTTATATTTTATCTCACATTGCTTGAACATTCATGACAAACATTTGTGTGCCTCAAATCTCTAAGAGTAGTTATTCATGTACACATCTAAAAATGGTCATGGTTAATCAAACCTGTTAATTAATTAAATATGAATTATTTAATTAATATTTTTAAGTCATCTACATATAAATAAATTTAATTATTTATTTATATTGTTCATTTTTCCAATTCTTCTAGTTTAATTAATTAAATAAGTTTATTTAATTATTGCCATCTTCCTCTTAATTAATTAAATAGATTTCACAATTTATTTATATTAATTATTACAAGTTTAAATTCTAAATTTAAATGATATTCTTCATTCCAATATTTAATAAAACACTTTCTAATTCTCCACTCTTCATATAATTAAATATTCTAAAATTATTTAATTAAAAACTTTCTTTCCTCCATAATTAGATATTCTAAAAATATTTAATTAAAAGCTTTCTTTCCTCCATAATTAAATATTCTATAATATTTAATTAGAAACTTTCTTCTTTTCATACTTAATTAAGTATTTTATATATTTAATTAAAGCGCTTTTTATCATCTCTCACACATAATTAAATATTATTTATTTAAATTATGGAAGCTTCTAATTCTTTGTCACATGTAATTAAATAAATTTATTTATTTAATTATGGATTTTTCCTCAACTATCAACTAAATCTTCATAAATGAAATGCACAAATGGAAACTTTCCTTCATTTTTGAATGGAAAAGGTTGTGTTTGAGGAAAAATCTCCCATCTTTCTCTCAACCTTCCATATTTTTCTCAACTTCTCAATCTCTCACTGTTCATCTTAACATGTTTGAATCTCAACCGTTGATCCTTGCCAATTGGATTTTTGCCTTTGAAAATCTATAAATACAACCCTCTTATGAGTTGAAAATGACCACCCTGAATCCTAGATTTCATGCGTAATCACTATAGTTGCATATCAACATTCTAGCAATAATCATAGCATCATAGAATTTTAGCATTTCAAGTTCATTCCATAGCTTAAATCATATAGCAATACACATGCATTTTCAATCAATCTCATTCTCCTAAGTTGTCATTTCAACAAGCTGCTACTTACACAACTAAGAGCCAACAACTTTAATCAAATCCTTGGAGATAGAGGAAAATGGGATGAATTTGAAGAAGCTGCTATCTTAAGAGTTTGCATTTGTATTTTCTAATTATTTTATTTCAATGTAATGTCTTATTGGTGTGTTAGTTTACATTTTAATTAATCGCGCATATTCTAACAACACATTTTTGGTGCCCACCGTGGGGCATCCCCCCATTTTTTATCTTTTTATTACAGATTTTTCTGACAGGTGACAAAATGGAGTCACGCTTTAGCGCATAAGAGCCTCTTTTTAGCACATCCCCAGACTATTTCAACACATCCCCAAACTGTTCCAATGCATCCATGGACTGTTTCAACGCATCCATGGACTATTTTGGCACATAGATGACCTATTTTCACGCATCCCTTCTTGATCATTTAGCGCATTTGTTAACTGCTTTGGTGCATTGGTGGCCTGTTTTAGCACATATGGGGGTTGTAAAAGAAAAATTTGATTTTGACGCCATCCGCAGATATGATTTTTCAATTCAATTTTAAAAATAAAATGAAGAAATCCTAGGATAGAAATTTAAAATCTAGAATTTATCAATCCTAGGATAGTCACCAAACTTTATTCCATGATGGTTAAAATGAATCAAATGTTTGTTGTGAAGAAAAATCTTCACTTAGCATAGAAAACCATTATTTGGATTTAAAATTGAACCACTTGTTATATGTGATTGCAGGGTAATAGGTTTATGCTCTCCCCTTTACTAGGTGATCAAAACACTAGAATTACCTATTTCATTTCATAAAAATTCATGCTTTATTAAAACCTTTAGAAGTCTTGCCGTAGTGGGAAAAAGTACTCACCCTATGAGAACGACCTAAGTGGGAACAACCAAAGCAAAGTTTTCCAACCCACTATAATCAAAAGTGAATCTTGGGGAAACCCATATTCAACGAAAGTGAGCAAGATAACCGTCCCCAAAATATTTGTTCTAAAGACTGGGAGGTCTCCTGAGGGAGTTTATCTATTGCCACACTAAACAAAAACCTTTACTACGAATCATAGTGTAGAAAGCCAGCCCTTTCAGTATCCAAACATCATTTCAATCATAGTGCAAGGGGGGGGAAGAATCTGCCCCCAAGACACTCACCATATAATCAACACAGATTGTTTGTTCAAGGGATCGAGAAATCTAACCTTGAGTATGCACTTGGAAAAGACAAAAACACGGGCGACCTCTAGGGGGTGACATGACTATGTGAGTATACGCAATTTTAAGCTATGTGCTATGATTCCTATGATGACCTATTTGACAAACTAAGAGTGAGTCTGACTAAAGTGCTTATCTTGTTCAATACCTATGAAAATATCAAGAACATACACTCTTTGTTTAGATTTTAGGAGTAAAAAAATAACTATCTACTACCGTATGCAGTTTTTTTCACATTTAAATCAGATTAAGATGATCCGAAAATATCAAACTATCAAAACATGTATGTCTCAGAAAAATAATTGGTAAGGTTTAGCATATCCCTGGTTTTCCTCGACGCATTTGTGCTCTATTTCAGCACATTTGTGCTTTGTTTCAGCACATCTATTATCTATTTTGATGCATCTATGCTCTATTTCAGCACATCCATGCTCTATTTTGGTGCATTTGTGCTTTATTTCAACACATTTGTGCTCTGTTTCAGTGCATCAGTGGTCTATTTCAGCGCATCTATGCTCTGTTTCAATGCATATGTGCTCTATTTCAATGCATCCATGCTCTATTTCGGTGCATCTTTGCTCTGTTTTAGCACATCCATGCTCTGTTTCGGTGCATTGGTGGTCTATTTTGGCACATTCATGCTTTGTTTCGGTGCATCTATGTTCCGAGTCTAGGTAATTTTCTGACATTCAAAAATCAGTCATCTCAGTCTAGTCTTTTTCTATGCTCAGGGTTTGGAAGTCTACAAGTTTTGCCAAAAAGTTCCTAGAGAGGAAGATTAGAAAGCCAAAGAAATATCTCGGTTATAAGAAGTTATTGAAGAAGAGGAAATTTTTATACTAAAGTCGAAAGGTCTTACTTGAACACGTGACCTTTATTCATTGATATCACAACTTTGTTAGAGGTTTCACTAACGATTATGTTGTAGAACCTTTATACTCACGAGCCTTCTTTCAAAGAAGAGCCCTTTCTCAAAGGCACAACCATAGTTAGCGTATTTGTTCCTCTTATATTCCCCAACTTGCAATTTTATATTCTACTCGTCCTAATCAATTTTTGCAATAGAGAACTTGGGCACATTAGGCATTTATCACAATCCTTCTTTTTACAAAGCTATGATCAAGTCTCACAAAGTGCAAAATCATCTTTATTTTTGATCTTTGGTTTAATTCCCGCAAACAGGATTATCATCCTTTCAATTAGGGAATCATGAGCTAAAGATTAGAAATATTTTAAGTCATAAAATCTTCATTCTATCCTGACTTTCATATTCATCAACGTTGGACTATTTCATTCTTTTGATCAAAGTTAGTAGAAATGTGGAAAAAGCTTATGCCTATTGTCACAAGATCTCGAAAGCATATAGAAAGAGATGAAAGAGAAAGTATAGAAGGAAAAATGGGTGATAATAGTGAGAGGGAAGAGATCCCCTGTCATAATTCAAACACTGAAGAAATAATGGAAGAAAGGCTCCAAGAAGTAGAGTAGGATCCCCAATTCCATACTCTTATGGAAAAGGATTTTGGAACGAAACAAAGAAAGATATTTCCTTTCATTAGCTAATCAAGCAACTAAGTTACCTGCCGATTTTGACACAGAAGGGATTAAAGAGAATCCTAAAATTCCTCCTAATGATTTTAGTGCCCTCACTCAAGAGATAAAATAATTGAAAGGGAAAATAAAAGAGATGCAAGGGGGTGCAATAAAGAAGTATGTCTTGGATGATATATGTCCATATCCATTCGATAGGAGTCTTCAAATGATTCATTTTCCAAAACATTCTGAAATCCCTAAATTTGATAGGTATAATGGGAAAACCAAACCCATTGAACATGTAAGGGATCTACGAAATATGAGCTTAGAATTCACTCATGAAGATATCTACTTAATGTGATTTTTTCCACAAAGTTTGGGTGGACAATCCATGGAGTGGATTTCAAACATCACCCCCCCCCGCCCCCCAATCAGAAAATTTGAGAAGTTAATAAATAAATTTATATCACAATACTCCTACAACATCCACTACTAGATAACCATGCTTGATCTGTGTAAGGTGAAACAAAAATTAGGAGAATCCTTCACTACATTTTTGCAAAGGTGAAGAAGGGTGTTTGCTAGATACTCCTGTCCTGTTCTTGAAACAAAAAAGATGGAGATATTTATCAATAGTCTAAATCAAGAGATGAGTTACAGACTAAACCTTCATTGTCCTCAATCATTTGAAAAGTTGATTGAAAATGCGATTACTATTGAAGGTGCCTTGGTCAAGCATGGAGTTCTGAAAATCAATAAAGAGGGTTCAAATTCATACAACAACAACAACCATAGTAACAACAATGACAAGTCATGATTTTGGATTCCAAATAAAAATGTTGTGAATGATGGGGTAGTAGATGCTAACAACATGAATCTGAAGCCTACCATTCTTAATGTACCAGGTGTCCAATGTAGCAATAATGCTGGAAATTCTAGTACCCAAGGTAATGTTTCCAATCAAGGGAATCTGACCAATAATTGTGGAAATAATTTTGGCAATAATCAAAATTCAAATGTTCCTAGATCTTCATATTTTTCAATTCAACAGAGTTATACTCCCTTGGGCCAGTCTTTGGAGTCTATTCTCAAAGAACTATTGAATCAAAATGCTATTACATTGCCACCACAAAGAGACTATGAGCCTAGGGTTAAACCAACATCGTGGAATGACTTGCACTTTTGTGATTGAGGGACATAATATCAATTATGACCATTAGGCATTCAAGGATCCTCTCCCTAATTATCAAAAAGGGGAATCTTTAGGTGACAAGGGCAAGAATGTTAATTATATCCACGACACCATTATCAATCATATTTATAATGATGATCAGAAAATCAATGCTATCTGAATCAAAGGTAAGCAAGAATATCAAGAGGTCATTGCTATGACAAGGGGACAAGCCAAAATCATTGTCAAATGAAGCTCATCTAAAGCAGCAGTTCCCCCTCTAACTCAATACAATTTGGTTGATCAACTACGAAAAACATCAGCCCAAATTTCTATCTTGGAGCTATTAAAGTTATCACCTGTGCATAAGGACATTTTGGAAAGGGCACTTGTTGATACAACTGTCTCTCCTGATCTAGATATCAATAAATTTCAAGCCATGGTGGGAAACTTGTCCTCATCCACATGTTTATCCTTTACTAAGAAGGATGACTCATCCATAATCCATCCGCATAATTCATCACTCTACTTAGAGGTCATGGTTCACAAAGCTTGCATTAGACATGTCCTAATAGATGGGGGAGCCAGATTAAACATTTGTGCTTTGAAATTGGTCCTAGCTTTAGGATATTCAAAAGAATCTATAGATCCACAAAGGAAGATTATAATCAAGGAATACGATGACTAGGAAAGAGCTTCTAAAGGCCTCATCATGCTACCAATCAGAGTGGGACCTGTTGTAAGGAATACCTTTTGTCAGGTTTTAGATCAGGATTTATCTTGTAACATACTCTTGGGTCATCCATGGATCCATGATATGCAAGTTGCTCTATCTACTTATCATCAATGCTTTATGTTTCCATATGATGGACAAGAAATAACAATACCTGCTGATCACATTAGCAGTCAAAATTGCTCTAACCCAAGAGAAACTCAGGACACACTCATCCCACATAATAGAGAGGCTTTGGCCATCTCTACCTCCAAATACAATGAACAAGCAAGGGAAATGATAAGTAATTTTGGCACCAAGATAAAATTGAAAGATGATGGGGTGGGAGAATATTCATTATGTCTCTCTAATCTACCCATATCTCCAAGATCCCATGGTCAACCATCAACATCTATACAATAGGCTACAACAGCTTTAGCCTCAGCTTTAGTTCCCATCACCAAGTTTAATGGAGTGTTTATTAAAGAAAATGAAATGGAAGATAGAGCTATCCTTGATTGGCTCTATAAAGATGAAGAAGAATCAATACAACATATCAAGTTACCCACAAAGCAATATGGAAAAGGTTATGCAATCGTGCAACAAATGGGTTATGAAGGAAATGGTCCTATAGGTAAAAGAAAAGAGGGTATTGTTGAACCTATCCAACTGAAAACAATGAACCCAAAAGATAAGACTGGGTTAGGATATGGTGAAAATACAAAGGAAGAAGTAGTACAAAGAATTTCTAAAGAGGAGTTAGGTGAAACAATCTTGAGAATTCAAGCAAATAATTTTGACACTGACTCTAATGAGTATGAATGGGACAATATCTCTGATGATACATTCTTGATGGAGAAATGGATGGATGTCATACACAAATTCACACCCGCATTCTTACAAGGGGAAAGCTCAAGGCCTCTGCTTGACTACATTCTACAAAGCGGTCATGACTCATGTGAAACAAATTCGATTCAAAGTGAGACAGATCATTCATAGGAGGATACCATCCTAGACCTCTCCCATAACGATGTTAATACTAGCATCATGACTCTAACGGCCAGTGACCTTACTCATCCTAATGATCCATTTCCTTTGGTCTATCCTAAACTCATTGATTGGGAACAAATCGCACCTATTGATGTCCCAACTTTTCCTAATGATGAAACCATCATATACTTTCTTTGTTCAGCCCATCCAGAAACAAGTTCCACTAGGGAATCATAGGATCAAATTTTTCAATAGGAAAGTGCCAAGTTTCTTAGCTATGAAATAAATAACATAAAAGAAAGATCTAATGGTGAAAACCTAACAAAGGTAGTATTAGATCAAGAAAAGAGAAAAATAAAAAGCGTATTCAATAGTGAAAACCTTTTGAAGGAACTAGAGGATGGGAAAATTGACACTCTCCTAGAACATTACCATGAAAGTTCTATTCTAATTGAGCCAATGAAGCCACTTAATATAGGTACTATGGAGAATCCCAAAGTCTTGCAATTGGCCACATCTCTAGCAGAAGGGGAAATTCCAAGATTCACAGAATTTCTCAAGAACAACCAAATCAGTTTTGTATGGTCGTATGTGGATATGCCTAGATTAAATCCAGATCTCATCATGCATCATCTATCTATTATGCTGGGGGAAAACCTGTGAAGTAGAAACTCAAAAAAATGCATCCACATGTTGCATTATTGGTTAAAGAAGAGTTAAAGAAGCTTTTAGATGTCAGATTCATTCATTCTATTGACTATGCTGAATGGATCTCCAATATCATACCTATTTCAAAACCAGACGAAAGAATCAAAATTTGTACAGATTTTAGGGATTTGAACAAAGCATGTCGTAAAGATGATTTCCTTTGCCAAAAATAGATATGATTGTTGATTTGACTGTTGGACATGCGATGTACTCATTAATGGATGGATTTTTAGGATACAACCAAATAAATATTGCACTAGACAATAAAGATAAAACAACGTTCACATGTCCTTGGGGTACCTATTGTTGGAATGTAATGCCATTTGGGTTGAAGAATGCAAAAGCTACATATCAATGAGCAATGAAAACAATTTTTCATGATATGACGCATACATTCATGGAGGATTACGTTGATGATCTCCTTGCCAAATCTAACACCAGGGAAGGACACATAGATATCTTATCTAAAATTTTCAAAAGAATGGAACAATTTAAAGTGAGACTTAATCCAAAGAAATGTGTCTTTGGAGTAAACTATGGAAATTTTCTAGGTTATATTGTATCAGAAAAGGGAATTGAGGTGAATCTAGCTAAGTTACAAGAAATTCTTGATATGCCACCACCAAGATACATTATTCAACTACATTCTTTACAGGGATGGTTACAATCCATCAGAAGATTCATTGCACAACTGGAAAATAAAAGTCTACCATTTACTCATCTCTTACATAAGAATGTTCCATTTAAATGGGAGGACAAATGTGAAGCAAAATTTGATAATATAAAGCAATATCTAATGAATCCACTAGTTTTAATTCCACCAGTGCAAGGTGCACCACTCATATTGTATATTTCTGCTACAAAAGTGTCCCTAAGAGCATTATTGGCATAGGAAGACAACTCAAGAAAAGAGTGAGCAATCTATTACATTAGTCAAACTTTGACAAGTCATGAGATAAATTACACCTTCATTGAAAAATCTTGCTTAGCAGCGGTGTTCACTTCTCAAAATTTACATCACTATATGCTAACTCATACAATAAAGCTTGTGGCTAAGATTGATCCACTCCAATATCTTCTAAGTAAGGCAACCTTAACTGGTAGGTTGGCTAATTGGGTCATGATCCCTAGTGAGTTTGACATTCATTATGTGGATCTCAAAGCTATAAAGGGATAGGTAATCACAAATCAGTTAGTAGAAGCACCACTGCTCATAGAACACCCAATACACATCGATTTTACTAATGTTGATGTATTCACAACCGCTATCAAGCAGTCATGGGCACTCTACTTTGATGGTTCCTACACTCAACATGGCTTAGGAGCAACAATTATTTTTATTACACCTCAAGGACATACTATTCCAAAATCTTATCGGCTACTGTTCCCTTGCACAAACAACATAGCTAAGTATGAGGCATTATTAATTGGCATGAGAATTGTAGTAGACTGGAAAATCATAGAACTTCAAGTTTTTGGGGATTCACAACTTGTTATAAATAAAATCAATGACGACTATCACACTAAGGATGACAAGTTGATACCTTAAAAAAGGATGGTGGATGATTTCAAGAAATACTTTATTGATATCAAGTTCATACAAATTCCTCGTTTTGATAATAAATTAGCCGATGCAATGGCTACAATAGCATCTCTACTCCAGTTGTCAGAGAATCAAACATGGTATGATTTCCTGGTGGAACAATTATGTTCTCTCACCTATGACACTCTAGAGACTCAAATCATTTGCCACTTAACCAGTTCTAATTCTCCCTTGTATGGCCAAATCTACACTTACCTAAAGGATACTATTTTACCCTTAGACTTGTCTAGAAATCAGAAAAAAATTTCATTCGTCAATCCTCTTGTTACACCTTAATTGTTGACATCTTATACCGGTGTGGTCTAGATGGTACCCTCCTTAGATGTCTTGAATGCGATGAAATGGAAAATGCCTTACAAAAGGTACATGGTGGCATTTTTGGGACACCCTCAAGTGGACTAACCTTAGCAAAGAAACTTGTTAGATTAGGTTACTACTGGCCGACCATGGAGAAGGAATCATTCATCTTTGTGAAGAAATGTGCAAAATGTCAGATTCATGGGAATCTCATTCATGTTCCTACTCAGGAATTACAACCCTTCACCAGAACATGGCCTTTCGCTCAGTGGGGATTGGACCTAGTTGGCAAGATACACCCCTCATCTTCAAATGGGCATAAATTCATCATTATAGCCATTAAGTATTTTACTAAGTGGATTGAAGCTGTTCCTTTAACAACTGTTATTGGAAAACAAATCTCTTCATTCATTTTGAACTATATCATCTGTCGATATGGTATTCCCAACTCCATTATCACAGACAATCGAAGACTCTTTAAAAATCAGGATGTGGATGAGCTATGTGGAATATTTTGCATCCAACATAGGTTCTCTACACCTTACTATCCACAAGGGAATGGTCAAGCTGAAGCTTCAAACAAAACAATTTTGAATATTTTGAAGAAAACAATGAATGAAGCAGGTCATGATTGGCATGTCCAATTATATCCAGCATTGTAGGCATACAGAACAAGTATTCACACACCAAAAGGTGCTACTCCCTATGCTTTGGTATATGGAGTAGAAGCTATTCTACCACTAGAAGTTGAGATTACATCACTTTGAGTATCACTAAAGGGGTTAATCAATGATGAAGACTACAAAGTATCAAGACTGCAAGCATTGGAATTGCTAGATGAACGACGTCAAACTGCGGTTAATCATTTAAAAGGATATCAACAAGTTATCTCCTGTAGCTACAATCACAAAGTCAAACCACAAAATTTTCAAGTGGGTGACTTGGTTCTCAAAGAAAACCCTTGTAATCAGTAGGATCGAGAAAAGAAAGGCAAGTTCAAACCTAATTGGTTGGGCCCGTTCGTTATCATTGGTGCATATGGATCGGGGACATATTAGTTGTCAACATTAGAAGGGGACCTATTTGAAGATCCAACCAACAAAATTCATCTGAAGAAGTTTTATGCCTGAAAATATAAAAAAACAATATAAAAAGTCCTGAAAAAATATAAAAAAATCAAAAAGAGAAAAAAGAAAAGAAAAAAAGAGAGAACAAAATATCGCTGCCTTGATGAAAACCTGGTAAATAGGCATCTTGGTAACAACAAAAAAATCATAAAATCAAGAAAAAGTGCAATAAAAACAAATGGTGAAAACCTGGCAAACATGCATTGTTTGTGATTATTTTTTACTCTCTTATCTATTAGGATACATTCTGCATATCCATCTTTCATTGACATCACATACATGCCTAGCCATCACATTCGTATCATACATCCTACAATGTCTTTGAGACAACAATGATTTCATCATGGCTTGATGATTAGGGTTATCCTTAATAGTAGTTATGTCTAGCAGGAGTCAAAATACAAGGTCATTAGGGGGCAATTTGCTTCTTGGAAATTTCTGGTAGCCAAATAGCAACATGTGTCAAGCATTAGAATATCACAAAAAACACACTTGTCCAATTAAACTAAGTCTATACAACTATTTGACATAAAACATAAACAAATTGGATGATCTTAATCTGAATAAAATGAATGACAAACTTAAAGCATAAGTGTTAATTGTTGTTTTGATATTTGATGACATCATTTCTTTGGAGTGGTTCAATGATGTACTGAACTAGAAACACAAGGAAGAAGTATGATTTTTCTTGGCTTGTTGTCTGTAAGCTAATCATTAGTATTGTGCAAATTTTTCATGGGACATGCTCTACAACGTACCATCGATGACATTTCAGAATTTGCATAAGAAAATGGTTAGCTTTTGTCTGTTTATGTAAACAATACTCAGGTCATCTTGGTTCAATTATACCTCGATGCTTGTATGAACTTGCTATATCAAACATCATGAAAGTAGTACTCAGGTCATCATTGGTGCTAACATACCCTTTAATGCTTGCACTAACTTTCAACATATCAAAAGACTCAATGATGAAAATCATGCTCAGTATGAAATGACAAAAAAAAGAATGGTTCATTATTACATTCTAGGACTGCATAATTCATTTAGATTTGCATTTTGTGGGCTGTTTAAGTAGATTTTTGAGGGTTGGCAAAATTCTCGTATATCTTTTCAGACAATGATTGAGTACACTTGGATATTCATTACATCTTATTCCATTATCATTCATTACATATTATTTCACAATCACTCATTTAGGTTATCACTATTATTGCATTTGCATACTTACATCATCCTTTCATTATCATTATCATTTTTTATCTCATTTAGTTCATCATGACCATTATCCGTCTTTACATATCATATGTGTAAGTGTGAATAAGGTATAAAAGAATAAAATACTTCTTAATGAAATATTACATCAAAGATTAAGATAATAACCAATTGAAATAGTCTCATTGTCTCCTATCTTTAAAGATTTATTAAGTTATTGTGCTCTCAGATTTAAATAACACTATTAACTGTTAAAATGATAATCTAAAAAATGAAATGATGCTGATAATATGCATATAATCAAAAGAAACTAATACTAGATGATAAAAGAAACTAAATTAACATGGATTGACATGGAAACTGATAAATAAAGTTGGAGGTAGCCATGATATGGAAATTGGAATGCTGGATGCTTGAATGCTTGGATGTTGAATGCTTGGATTCTTGATGAAATTCTGCAGAGTAAACTTGATAACCTAGGATCCTTTTCTTGGTTGAATGAGGCTTTATTTATAGATTTCTTGGCTATAGAAATGCACAGGGATGGAAAAGAGAGGCTTGGATTCAATCTGGAGGATTGAATGGTGAAAGATGGAGGAGATTGAGGGAAATTTGGAGATTGTCTCTACCCATGAAAACACCAGGCAAGAGAAGAGGAAGGATTGATGGAGGAGGATTGAGAGATAAATTTGCAATCTGTCTCCAATTCTTCCCGTGAAGTTTCAATCAATTAATTTTGACATGATTTTGACATAAATTAGACATAGGATATCTAATTCAATTTTGAGGAAATATGGAGGAATATTCCTTATTCCTTTATTTAAATATTTTTGATTTATTTAAATTAGCAAAAGAGGGATAAATAATTTAATAAAACAAACAATAGAAGTTGTTTATTAAATTAAAATAGAAGAATATGGTAATTAATTAATAAAGTATTTTAATCTTTATTTAATTAATTTAAGATTGATGTGATAGAATAAAATAGGGAAATGATAATTAAGATGATATTAGAAGAATTTAAATGTGAATGTGAATGTGAACTATATAAATAAATATTTCTATTTATTCAAACAGTAGAGGAAATTAGGATAATTAATCGAATAATTTTTATTTAATTAATCGGAATTCTCCAGACCATTTTTAGGTGTATACAATATGCATGTTCATTATTTTAATCATTCATCTCATTATTATATCATTTCATAACATTTACATTTGCATTCATTTCACATCATTTTACATACATATACATTGATAATAAGGTTGCATCCATTTCATTTATTTCCCATCATCATTTAGGTTATCATTTTCATATTCATTGCATCATATTACTACTTCATTATTATTAGTTCACCAATTTATTATCATCATTATAATCATTATTCGTATCCCACTTTCATATCGTGTGCATATCATTCATTAAATATTACATCTTCATAATCATCTCATTTATACAATATCATCTCATTTCATCAAAAATTTTCATTTAGAACATAATTTTATTGCATATCCATTTATATCACTTTTTCATCATTGTTAGGTTTCATTCACAGTGAGAAAATATCCATTAAGGTTACATCATATCCTTTTCATAGGCATATCATTTTTAGGAAATTTCATTAAAATCATTCATCATTAAATCCTACATTCATTACATACGTCATAACGAAAAACCATCATAGAAATCATTTCATCATACATAAAATTAAAGCATCATCATTTACATTGCATCATCATTTTCATCATCATCATAAAAATCATACACGACATAGGATATAGAAATAAACATGCATCCATAATCATACATCATAAATCATCCATAACACATGCATAATAAAATCACCATTGCATATCATAAATCTCATCAAAATAAATGTCCAAGAGTACAAGGATATCAAATGTTTCAACAAGATATGTCAAATAAAGTGAATAAATGTGTCAAAAAACTCATCACCGAGGCGCATCTGGTCATGGCACATGGCTGCTACTATCCCCTGAGGTAGTAGGTCTTGCTAGATCTCTGCTCCCCAAAGCTCTGAGCTCTTGTCTGACTGGCTGACCCACACTTCTGGTAGCACTCCTAGTATGACTGCATGAATTGGTCCGAGACCGAGTACTTGATTGTGTAAAGATAATCCTCCTCTCAGGTGGCACTGCCTCAAAGTATCTCATCCTGTAATACTCGACCTCCCGAGCGGTCTCTAATCCCTCTGCTACAACCTCTCCAATAGAGGTGCTCTTAATTGATCTCAGGAGTCTCTCAGCTACCCCCTCAGCCTGTATGCATCTCTCCCATAAGCTATCTTTCTCTACCATAAGCTGAGTTATCTATGGGTCAGGAGGTGGTGGCTACACAACCTATGCTTGTAGCTGACTGATCGTCACCTATGCCTATGCTAACTGACTCCGAAGAGTCTACACCTCTGCTTGCAAGGTATCCATCTATCCCTATGTAGGAGCCTTGATAATGATCTGTGGAGCCGAAGTACTCGACTAATCCACCACTCTTGATGTCCGCAACCTCGTCCTAAAGGGTACATCAAAGAAAAAACTTTGCCCTCCACTCCCACCACCTCCATCATCCCCATCATCCCCACTATCCTCTGAGCCATCTAACTCCTCCTTCTCATCCTCCTCATCCTCTTCATAAAAATCCATGGCTACCTCTCCTATATCCTCGGCCTGCCCTACATGTGCCCCTCCCTTTGCTGGTACCTATGCCTGTGCACCTACTTGTATCTGACCTTGTGGCTACCCTACTATTGCTTGTGCCTATGGCTGCTGTTGTGCCCGCTGTAATGCTGGTCCTCCCAATAATGGAACAGACTCCTCTAGACTGGTAAATCTAGGAAAGGGATGTGTGTAGAAGTATGCTGCATACTCATTTGTCATCCTTGCATCTGTAACCTATGGATGTATAGCCCAATAATTTAGCTTCAAGTCTAGATACTCTGCTCTGGCATCCTCGATTGTCACAAATGGACCTCACTCTGGCACATCCTCCTGATGCCTGGAATAGTGTGCCACACCCTACGACATCATCTACACTAATCCATATTGTCTTAGGACCCTCATACTCAGGAACCACTCAATGATAAATGGGGTACGCCTGATCAAGTATCTTGATCTCGTACAATAAGGAAAATCTATATCATTCGCATCCCATAGATCAAAATCGAAATACGATCTCCATATGACTGAATCCAAATCATCTAGTATACATTACCAATACTCTAACTTGCCCAACATTGGTTGGACAAGAGGACCTATGTAGGCATAAATGTACGGGAAACCAAGTGGGGGATCTCTCTGAACGATGGGATGAGTAATGGCAAAGTGCTCCCATCCCCATATCTATAAAAGGGTAACTCCACAAGAGAGACTCTTCCCATCTAAGTACACGACCTGATGAAGATCATGGTATAGATGGGCTAGCATGCATGATCCCCATGCATATCTAGTCCAATGGAGAAGCATGTCCTCCAGAGTCCTACCCCAACCAATTGATAGTCCCTTTGCCCTGCGATCAAGACAAAGGAAACCACTGATGGATCCTGCTAACACCGAAGGCAGTAGGGAATATCTCTCCACCATATCCTTCCAAGGAATCTCATAAACATAGACATGAGGATCTTGGAAGACTTATCTCAAAGCATCAGTCCCTCCAATCTCCTTGTGATCATAGATCACAAGCTCACCAACTACAGGAATACCCAAAATCTGGTATACATCCTCTGGAGTCATGGTAATCTCTCCTATGGGAAAATGAAAGGTGTTATGCTCACTATGCCACCTCTCAGCTAAGGCTATCACTATTGATCCTATACTATGGGATCCTCAACAATGGACTCAAACCACACTGGTATATCACCTCTAAATTGGCTGGGATAGTCGAGGAATCATATCCCATGTGTAAGGAAATCTCTCTAATATGGAGGAGGTTAAATTCATCCTTTATAAAATTACAAGTAATCATGCAATTCAATCAGTAGGGAATACTCAAACTCATCTAATCAAATTGGTACATCAAGCAAATTCATCAATTATGTCAAACAAGCAATCGACTCAATCAAATCAAATCTTATTTGTTCTTCAAGCAAGACGACAATTAAGTTTTCATCTATTTGGTTTTCATATCGCATTGACAAAAAATTTATCAATCATTTCTACTATTTGTTTTTCATATCGCATGGAAACAAATTTAACAGTCAATTGACTCAACATCTATCATTTGTCTTTCAACTTGGAAAGCAAATCTATCATCTTTACTATTTGTCTTTCAAGTAGGAAAGCAAATTTATCTTTACTATTTGTTCTTCAAGCACAAATACAAATTTATCAAATCAAGCTAATCTATCCTTGATGTTATTCAAACACATAAAATTCATTGTCTAATCTAGTAACAATCATCAGGTACATATCAAATTTTCTTCAAAAAATGAAATTCAGCAAAAATTCATGGATGCGTTAAAACAGTCAATTGATGCGCTAAAACATATATGCGTGACTTTAATCCATGGATGTGCTAAAAAATTCAATCAATGTGTGACTCTATCTATGCATGATTCTATCTAGTCTATGTGCTAAAACAAACTACGAATGCGCTAAAACACCTATTCATTATTTTATCATGCAGATGTGCTATTTTATCTCATCGATGTGCTAAACTATCCTATGCATCAATCTAGCACTCAACACAGACAACAATATTGTATGCGCTATTTAATCTATCCTATGTGCCATTCCATCTATGTGAACCTGTCCTCCTATATCTATGCACTATTCTATATGCACAACTCTATTTAATGGATGCACCGAACTATGGCTCACATGCACTAAAACAAAATGTAAAAAAATTTTAAAATTGAAAAATGCGTAAAAATCAATCAAAAAATTTGCAAGGAGGATCAAGTCCACTTATCGAAGGTCCATACGCAACTGGTCTGTGATACCGGTAGGCGCGCTCGAATCTATGGCGCTCGTAATGGATCAAATTCTCATTTTTATCTCTCAAAGCTCTGAAAATTACCACAAGTTACTGTTCAAATGACAATGAATTTTCACCTTTTTTCACCTTTTAAGGGGGTCAAAGTGAAATTATTCAATTTTTTACTGAACAAAGCGCTATTTCGAGAGCTAAATCACCACTTTCACTCCGAAAATCATTTAAATTCTTTCGAATCATTCTCATCACGCGACTTATCTCTCGAGGGGGCATATAACATTGGTAACTTCCAAATTCAGGGGCAAATTCTTTGAAACAATGCATGAAACACATCACTTCAAGGAGGGGCAAAATGTACACATCTAAAAATGGTCACGGTTAATCAAAATTGTTAATTAATTAAATATGAATTAATTAATATTCTTAAGTCATCTACATATAAATAAATTTAATTATTTATTTATATTGTTCATTTTTCCAATTCTTCTAGTTTAATTAAATAAATAAGTTTATTTAATTATTTCTATCTGTATACACATAAAAATGACCTAGACCCACAAGCTCTTCTTCTAACCCTAATTAGGACATTTTAATTATGTCACTGACTCACTCTCAACTATTAATTAGATAATTCATAATTATTTAATTAATTCATATCTATTTATTCCTCATGATTATTAAATAAATAATTTTGTAATTATTTATTTAATGCATCACTAATTGTCTAAATATCCTCCTATAATTAAATAAATTTCTTAATTTATTTCCCTTTTTATGTCTTCCTAATTATTAAATAAATAATTTTATTTATTTATTTAATTATGTCACTAATTAAGTCCTCTTCTTCCTAAAATTAAATAAATTCTTATTTATTTAATCCACCTTCCACTATAATTAAATAATTATATTTAACTATCTAATTATTCATTAGCCTCTTCTCTCATAAATTAATTTGGTCCACTCTCCTAAACTTTGAATTAAATCTTTATATTTAATTTAAAAGGTTCCATTTGTCACATTCCTCTAATAATTAAATAATATCTTTATTATTTAATATTTCACCTAAATTAAATAACTTTTATTATTTAATTTCTCCTCTTTTATTGTGCTCATTTTAAATAAATATTATTTATTTAAAATAAGTCCCCATTTAAATTCCCTCTTTTAGTAAATAATTTACTCTCACATGACCCCGCCCCTTTTGAATTAAAATAAATTTTAATTCAAAAATTCAACATCCTCTCTTGAATTAAATAATTTTAAATTATTATTTGATTCCCCCAACAACTCTGTTTTCTGTGCCCAAAATCTCTTGTCACATGCATTGTCAGCCATTGATTTGATTTTCTAAAAATCAATCTTGACCCTTTATTTCAAATCTGACCTAATGTTGCCCTAACCCTAATTGTGGGTTGCTATATGGAATCTCGTCCATTGATTCTAGAGCACTTGCTAACTTTCAATTTTGGTCATTCACACAAAATTGCATCTTCTATAAAAAAGCAATTTCGGTCACATCTTGCATCTCTTATCTCTTGCATTATTGACTTCTTGCATTTTTCATATTTTAGCATTGTTATTCTCATTTGTCATAGCATATTTTTAGATTTCATTTGACATAACTTAGACATTTTAGATGCTTACTAGTTGCAGTAGGGCATAGTATTGCATATAGTTGTTCAAATCCTTCAATATTTGCTTAAGGCTTGTCATTTCTATTGGCTTGCTCATCATAAATCTGAGGGCAAACAACATATTTCAGCAAGTTGAGAAGGTGTAATGGAGGTCAGTCATGGAGGATGAAGACAATCTGGTGAGATTGTTTCATCTATTCCTTTGCATTTCATTATCACTTTGGGTTTTTATGTTCTGCATGTGATATTGCTAACTCTAGAAAAATAACCATTGTTACATTGGTGAACCTGACATATTTTGACAAGTTTTCAGGAATTTTGGAGTTGGATCCTTTTTGTTGCAGGTTTTGTTGGCTTTTGTTGTAGGTTTTGCATCATTTTGGGGACAAAACCCTAGTTTTCAAAGATTCAACCATATCTCTCAAACGGCTACACTTTTTCTGACAATTATTTTTGCAGGTTGGGGAAAATATCAAGAGCTTTCGGTCCGAAAATCAGATTTTTTGGAGTTGTTCTTAATTTTTGTATAATTTGTTTTGTTATTTTCATAAAAAATCAATTGTGAGAGCACATTATCAAAATTTTCAGATTTATTTACAGTTTTGGAAAGCTATCTCAATTTCAATAGGGGTTTGTTTTTTATATTTTTAATTTTCCTACAAAATAATTCGACAAAAAATAGATCTTTAAAAATTAGGGTTTTACAAAGATTTACTTAAATCCAACAAACTATTGTAGATCAGTTCACACAATTTTTTTCAGGTTTGGAATGATGTCAGACACCTTCAATTAAAAAGTCAGATTTTTTGGACCTGTTTTGAAATTTTAATAAATTTTTTATGATTTTTCATAAAAAAAATAATTCTAGATGCAAAACAGTGAATTTTTCGGATTTCTTTACATTTCTGGAAAGCTCTCTAAATTTCACTAAGGATATATTTTATGTGTTTTTACTTTTGATGCAAAAATTAGTTCCAAATATCAGATATATTTTGACTAGCTAACCCTCTAATATTAGTGATCAATAATAGAAGTATCCTCTCCCCTTGCGCACTTGTGTGATCCTGGGTGTAAGAGAAATTGTTATTGAGTCTAGGAATTGGGCTTGCACTAGGTCAATTAGGGTTAGGTCAAACACTTTTTTCTATAAAGTAATTTAAAGATTTTTGGGTTACTGATTTTTTGTTTGTAGCTTGTGGCGAGGAGTCTAATATTTCTTTGTTTTATTTCACAAATCTTAAACAAACAACTACAAGTTTGAAGTTTACATTCATGGGTTAAAATGAACATGCATGCATACTCATTGGGTTAAAAAGAACACAATCTTGCATTATAACTCATTGGATTAAAATAAATTTGCATCTCTTCATAGCATTGGGTTAAAATGAACTTTTTAGCTCACACTACAAACGGTTAAAATGAACCCCATGTTTTGAAAAATACTACAAACGGTTAAAATGAACTCCATGTTTTTTTAATGTTTGTCAACACATTTCAATTTGGGCCTAAAATGAACACCATGCGAGTGTGAGTTAGGATATTCATGTGTTCACTCTTTGTTTTTAAACAAGGATTGATTGAACAATGAATATTTTGGCTTGCTTTTTTTGAACTTTAGAAAATTGGGCCTGCTTTGGTGGGAAAAAGTACTCACCCAAAGCAACTCAAACCGGCAACGAAGCTCTTTAGCTGAGCTACTTTCGATCGGTATATAAATGTGAATCCTAAGGGAAAGCCTAGGATTACAAGTGCAGATATGTCATACGAACCAAGTAGTACTCCCCAAAACCCTATTGAGCTTAACCTCTTTAGGCTAGAGTGCCTCCATAACGGAGCTTAATTTTGGCCCCATGTATGACCACTTGAATGGATGTCTGAATTAAATCTTTTGTTATAGAAAGCCAAAAACCCTCTATTCTTTGGTGCAGCAACGGTCGTTGCCAAGGCACCTGCACCTGCGCAGTTCTTAGTAGAAATGATCAATCTACCATGGGAGCTTCATGGAGGTTGGAAGCTTGCTTGCCTTGAGAAGTGAGTGCACTATAAGAGGGATCCCGTGGGGCCAAGCTTCTGAATTCATTCACTAAGGATATGCGGTTAGTGGGATCCAAAAGAATATTGTCCTTGTAGCCATAGGATTTTTGTAAAATGACTTCTATGTGGTTGATTTTCATTTTTTACAACACCATGTGTTTGCCAACTGTTTTCAGACAAATAAACATCAAACTTGCTAAAATCTAAAACAACTTTGCCAACTGAATCAAATCTTTGCAATCGGCCTAAAATTTTTTCAAATCACTTCCTGCAACTCATTTGCCATCATGAACCGCATTTGTCAAATCAAGTCCTCAATTTTTCACACTTTGGGATAGGAAAATTTTCCTTTTCTTTGTCAAACCATTGTCTCAAAAAGTAAATTGTCATTGGACCAAGTCAAACAAATCAATCCTTAGTCATTTTCCTTTGGTGAGTTGCTTCCAAAGTCTAGTGTGGAAATCAGTCCTTTGACAATCCAAATCGACACATTGGGAAAACTTTGTATGGTTATAAAAAACCTTTCCTAAAAATCATTTGACATAAGGCATCCCCTTTTATCACTTTGCATAGCCTTAGTCTCATTCCATCCAATATCATGTCTTCAAGTCACTATGACATGCTTGCTAGTCAAATTGAATGCCAATTCATTCGTAATGGTCAAGCACAACTTGCTAGGGAATTCAAAACACAATACCTCCAATCCAAGTCCAAATTTACAACCCCTAGCCCTCCATCCATCTATCCATCTTACCAACAATCCATGAGTCCTAGTCCTTTATCCATATACTGTCAGGAGTCCCCTAACACCATCCATTGTTCATACCCACCTTAACTTTGACAGGGGAAATCAACCATCCATCAATCCAAATCAACCATCCACGTCATATCCTTGCCATGCATCATTGTCCTATTCTGATCCTTCATCTCATCCTAGTCCTTCATCCACTAACCCTTTCCAAACCTCTATACCATATCATAGTCCATTACACACCAATCCATTCCAAGACACTCCATGTTTTCATGAAAAAATATCTAATCATGGTCTCCAAAGTCCCATCTTTTTACCTACACTTGAGGATACACGTCAAGAGGCAACTCCAAAGCATGAAATCATAGCATCACCATCTTGTCCAGATTAAAGTAGTCTATTGAACCCCATCTTTACATCCATTCAAGAAGTCCTCCTAGACAATCATGGCATACCAAAGACACCTATCCTTGGTCAAGAGTCCATCCAAAACCATGTCATTTAAGATGAACCCATCCTTGGTGAAGAGTCCATCCAAAACCATATCATTCAAGACAAACCTGTCCTTGGTCAAGACCCTATTTTCGATCATGTCATTCCAACTGAGACCATATTTGATCAAGACACTACTTTTGAAGAAGTCCAAAATGATCCACTCCTTGACCTTTATGCCCATCATAATGAAACACTTGAAGACGATTCCATCCAAACTTCAAGTATTGACACTTTTTACAAAGAGACACTTACCTCCATGGAACACATAGATGATCTTCCCCTAGAACAAGAGTCTCCTAGCATGGACATATTTGCAAATGATCAAGTTATCTTTGAATTCAATGGGCTCTATGACAATGACCATGAAGACGGTTTTGACATAGACTTGGAAGCACCAGCAAAATCATCAGAATCTGATATGTCAGAAAACCAAATCGAAGATGTCAATCAAAAATCTGTCCAACATGTCAGTGAAGTTACAATATCCTATCAATTAGGATCATCTATCTTTGTCAGATCAGGTTTTCTTATAGATGACAAAATTCAGAGTAAAGGTTTTTGACTAAATAATGATGGGTTAGCATCTTGCTTCCACAATAACAAGTACCCCATTGCAAACAAAATTTTTCAGAACATGAATTATCAAGGAAAAGGACTAGGCCTACATGAGCAAGGAATTATTGAACCACTACAAGTTCACACACATTATAGACATCAAGGTCTTGGCTATTCATCAGTCAAAAAATCAAACGATGTTAGTGGTCCCTCCTCGATATTGGGGGAAACTTTATCTAATACAAACGTCAAAATGGGTGTTATGAGTAGTCCTTTTCATAAGATTGTTGCCAACACCCCTTCCCTCCACACCCCAAACCATCATTCCATCATGACTAAACCCTCCATTTGGAGCCAACAAAACTATTACAAATTCGAAGTTCAAAATCACATGTCAAAGGCCATCAAATCAGACAAAAATTCAAGTGGACAAATGAAGCTAAAATGGATCCCAAAAAAAAATGGATCAAGTCAAGAATCAAACAAAGAAAAGATGCCAAATTCAAAATTCAATCAAAATGTGGAGCCACCGCACAAGCGGACTCACACATATAATCAATGTCCACCTCCTTTAAAATGGCCATCAAGCAAGACATATAAAAATGTTGGTTCCAAACAACTTCCTAACCCAACACCTAAAGTTTGGAGAATAAAAACCAATACATCCAAACACCCAACCAACCCGTCCACGTCCACCATCATTCATCATAATCCTACATCCTCCTTAAAGTCCAAACATCCCATGTCACAAATCCATCGCATTTTGGCAGTAACTCCTTATCATAAGGACTCTCATGGTACTCTATCGCGATGTGCGCGTTCTGATAAGGTAAACTCTAGTACCAACAAGGATCACAATGACATCAATTAGGTGTATGCAAGTGCTATCATCTTGACAAGGCAACTACTTCAGAAAGGTCATTATTGGCATGTCATGGCACTAGTATCTACATCGGCACTGTCAAAGGCTTAAGCACAATCAATGGTCATATAAAGCATCAAGGCTATCTGACAAAATGTAAAAATACAAAAAAAAATTGAAAAATAAAAAATATCATCACCTTGATGAAAACCTGGCAAATAGGCGTCTTGGTGACACCACAAAAAAAAAAAATCAGAAGAGAAAAATATTGTCACCTTGATGAAAACCTAGCAAACAGGCGTTTTGGTGACACCAAAAAAAAAAAAAAATCAGTAGAGAAAAATTTCATCCAATGATGAAAACCTGGCAAACAGGCACTTTGGATAAGTACCATGACGAAAACCTGGCAAACAGGCATCATGTGTAGAATAAATTGTCTATGTGAACCATTGCACTTGGGGGCAAATCGTCTCATTTCCCATTCCCTTCACATGACATTTCCATCTACCCATCTAAACCTTATCATGTCCATCCATTTTCCAACCTATTTTGATTTTGACAAAGAGTAGGGCAAAAACACAAATCATGCTTTGGAAATTTTTTTGACATGTCTATCTTCTGGTCATACCTTAGTCATTGAATATCATGTCATTACCTTCATAGCCTCCTTTTTGCTATGCAACATCATCCTTGGAGACCGTATGATAATTCTCCTAGTCCAAGCCATCCATGTCTCCTATCTTGTACCGAAGCCATCCATTGTCCCTTTATACCTATCACCCATCTTGGTTTCCCTTGTCAATGGTCTAAAGATCCCTCGTCATCCCATCTAATCCTCACAAATTGATTCCACATGAAATAATATGGAAAACCCAACGCATCATCCAAAACATTCCTTGGATTTGTCCCTAGCCCTGCTGGAGACTTTTATCCTCTTGTCATATCATTGTCATCCTCACGTTGTTTCAGGATGTGTCCTTCCCATGCCAAACAATGTTGTCATTGTCATCATCACCTATCAATCGCTATTCAGCTTGACTAGTAGCAAAATCATGGTTGTCCTTGGATTCATGTGTGTCAGCATCATTCACATGCATTTGTCACAATTTTTTCGTAAAAAATCAAAAAAGTCCTAAAAATTGGAAAAATTCTTGAAAAAGGTCATAAAAGTCTTCTAAAGTCTTGAAAAAAGACCTAATTTTTTTGAAAAATGTCCTGAGAAAATACAAAAACATCCAAATCAATGTCAAAATCCCAGAGTCAGAGTCAATGTCTGTCTCATCAATCCAGTCAGTCATGTCAATCAATCTTTTGTCCTTGTCTGAACTACGTTGTCTCTGCACATTTGCTATGTAGGCAAGATTCATCTTTGAATCCCTGAGACATTAGGTCAGTCTTTAGGTTTGTCAAAATAAAATCATGATTCAAACTTTTGTCCTGTGGACAAAGTCTTTTTTGGTCGTGTCGAACTACAAGGTCTTTGAGTGCATGACGTAGGCAAGGCCATCAATCGATGAGCCCCCGAGGCCACACTAGGTTAGTCCATTAGGGTTCATGGAAAAATATTTTCACACATGTCAAAATTTCTTCAAATCAAGCAAATCTTCCATCAATCCCGAGCAAACAATCTATCAACCATTTGTTTCATCAGCAATTGCGATCAATTTAGTGATGGCTTGTAATCAATTTTATCAGGACAATTTAACCTAGCAAAACTTTGGGTTCTGCTTTAGCTGTGTCCTTCTGAAGAGCAACTCTCGTCATTTCTTTATGCTTTTGGATGTGTCATTCCTAAGCATTGTCCTCATCATCTGGCAATTTTGATGGATTCTCGTAACTTCGAGAATTCATCTCCTGGATATCAACATCATTCAGGATGTGTCCTTCCTGAATTTGATTAGTTGGCAACCTTGATCTTAGAACACTTGGCAAATACTTGTCACTTGTCTTTGGCCTTTTCATCATGTTACTAGTTTTTCAACGAGATCCTGACAACAGGATTTAGAGAAACAACGATGTCTCATGACGTTTGTCTTGTCTTTTGACACTCATGTTACTAGTTTCTCAACGATGTCCTAACTACGGGATTTAGAAAAACAACGGCGTATCATGTTAATGGCTTTATTTTTTTATTCTTTTGGCAATCATGTTGCTAGTTTCTCGAGGATGTCATGGAAATAGGATTTAGAGAAGTAACGACATTTCATGGTTTATCCTTCTTGTCTTTTTATGCTTGTGGTTGGTTATGACAAAAAGACTAAGGCAATTATGCTTTTAGTATGAGTCATGATCATCCTTGTCTACGACTGCTTGTCTTATGTGATGGTGCAACCTTGCACATCTTGATTTATGTCATATCATGATGTTTGTTGGACATTACAATAATCTACCCAATGATGATTAAAGAGCAACAAATATTAAATTCCTATGGTAAATGTTGAAGGATTTGGTCTAGGAACTAGCATGCATCTCATATAGGCATTGCATTCATATCTTTTTCACTAACATTTCTTTCTATCTATATTCTATTCTTCTCATTCCATTTCGAGAGCACACCTATGTTCTTGGAACCCATCTTTCCTCTCAAGGGGGCATACCACAACCCTCCTTGTCATTCCTCCTCATCCTATTTTGCACTGGGGCATACTTTTGACTTACTTTCTTTGCCACAATGCGACATGTTGCATTATGACAAAGAGGGGAAAATGTAGACACATAAAAATGACCTAGGCCCGCAAGCTCTTCTTCTAAGCCTAATTAGGACATTTTAATTATGTCCCTGACTCACTCTCAACTATTAATTAGATAATTCATATCTGTTTATTCCTCATGATTATTAAATAAATAATATTGTAATTATTTATTTATTGCATCACTAATTCTCTAAATATCCTCCTATAGTTAAATAAATTTCTTAATTTATTTCCCCTTTTACGTCTTCCAAATTATTAAATAAATAATTTTATTTATTTATTTAATTATGTCACTAATTAAGTCCTCTTCTTCCTAAAATTAAATAAATTCTTATTTATTTAATCCACCTTCCACTATAATTAAATAATTATGTTTAATTATCTAATTATTCATTAGCCTCTTCTCTCATAAATTAAATAAATTTTATTTATTTAATTTGGTCCACTCTCCTAAACTTTGAATTAAATCTTTATATTTAATTTAAAAGGTTCCATTTTTCACATTCCTCTAATAATTAAATAATATTTTTATTATTTAATATTCCACCTAAATTAAATAATATTTTTATTATTTAATATTCCATCTAAATTAAATAACTTTTATTATTTAATTTCTTCTAAATCTTATTTATTTAAAATAATTCCCAACACCTAAATTAAATAATTTTATTATTTAATTTCTCCTTTTTTATTGTGCTCATTTTAAATAAATATTATTTATTTAAAATAAGTCCCCATTTAAATTCCCTCTTTTAGTAAATAATTTAAATTAAATTATTTATTGTCACATGACCCAACCTTCAAAAAGTCAACATCCCCTCTTGAATTAAATAATTTTAAATTATTATTTGATTCCCCCAACAACTCCATTTTTTGTGCCCATAATCTCTTGTCACATGCATTGTCAGCCATTGATTTGATTTTCTAAAAATCAGTCTTGACCCTTTATTTTGAATCTGACCTAATGCTGCCCTAACCCTAATTGTGGGTTGCTATATGGAATCTCATCCATTGATTCTAGGGCACTTGCTAACTTTCAATCTTGGCCATTCACACAAAATTGCATCTTCTATAAAAGAACAATTTTGGTCACATCTTGCATCTCTTATCTCTTGCATTATTGACTTCTTGCATTTTTCATATTTTAGCATTGTTATTCTCATTTTTCATAGCATATTTTTAGATTTCATTTGACATAGCTTAGACATTTTAGATGCTTACTAGTTGCAGTAGGGCATAGTATTGCATATATTTGTTCAAATCCTTCAATATTTGCTTAGGGCTTGTCATTTCTATTGGCTTGCTCATCATAAATATGAGGGCAAACAACATATTTCAGCAAGTTGAGAAAGTGTAATGGAGGTCAGTCATGGAGGATGAAGACAGTCTGGTGAGATTGTTTCATCTATTCCTTTGCACTTCATTATCACTTTGGGTTTTTATGTTCTGCATGTGATATTGCTAACTCTAGAAAAATACCCATTGTTACACTATCTTCCTCTTAATTAATTAAATAGATTTCATAATTTATTTATATTAATTATCACAAGTTGAAATTTTGAATTTAAATGATATTCTTCATTTCACATTTAATTAAATATTTCCAATATTTAATTAAAAGCTTTCTTTCCTCCATAGTTAGATATTCTAAAAATATTTAATTAAAAGCTTTCTTTCCTCCATAATTAAATATTCTATAATATTTAATTAGAAAATTTCTTCTTTCCATACTTAATTAAGTATTTTATATATTTAATTAAAGCACTTTTTATCATCTCTCACACATAATTAAATATTATTTATTTAAATTATGGAAGCTTCTAATTCTTTGTCACATGTAATTAAATAAATTTATTTATTTAATTATGAATTTTTCCTCTACTATCAACTAATTCTTCATAAATGAAGTGCACAAATGGAAACTTTCCTTCATTTTTGAATGGAAAAGGTTGTTTTTGAGGAAACATCTCCCATCTTTCTCTCAACCTTCCATATTTTTCTCAACTTCTCAATCTCTCACTGTTCATCTTAGCATGTTTGAATCTCAACCGTTGATCCTTGCCAACTGGATTTTTGCCTTTGAAAATCTATAAATACAACCCTCTTATGAGTTGAAAAGCACCACCCCGAATCCTAGATTTCATGGTTAATCACTATAGTTGCATATCCGCATTCTAGCAATAATCATAGCATCATAGAATTTTAGTATTTCAAGTTCATTCCATAGCTTAAATCATATAGCAGTACACATGCATTTTCAATCAATCTCATTCTCCTAAGTTGTCATTTCAACAAGCTGCTACTTACACAACTGAGAGCCAACAACTTTAATTAAATCCTTGGAGATAGAGGACAATGGGACGAATTTGAAGAAGCTGCTATCTTTAGAGTTTGCATTTGTATTTTCTAATTAGTTTCTTTCAATATAATGTCTTATTGGTGTGTTAGTTTACATTTTAATTAATCATGCATATTCTAACAACACAATTCATTATTGGATTATTAATTTTTGCATACTATTCAATAATGTGTGTGGTGTGTTAAATTATATCATTATAAGAAATTAATTTTTAATTAGATCATAATAGAATCTACTTTAACATGATAACACTTAATCAAAATGCAACATCTAAGTAGACTTGACTGTTGAATTAGACCACATCATTTACATATATCAATTAGATCATGGGAGCATTTATTAAATAGCCTCATTTAGATTGTTTAATATATCACATTGCCATCTAATTTGACATAAATGGAAATGCATAAAAATATAAAACATAAAGATAAAACATGCTTATATATATATCATCATCATGTTTATATACATCATAATCACCACAATGACAAAATGTGGCATCTCATGATAAATACTTCAACATCTAATAGGCCTATGGCTACAAGATTCCTTGGGACCTAGTGGTGGTGGTTGGTGTGAGACTATAGATAAGGATTGGATCCTAGATACACTTTGTGCTAGCATACCCATAGCTCACATCTAGATATAGCCTCAAATATGAGTTTTATAGTGCACTCCTCTATGAATTGCTCTCTCCACCCATATGCTTCTAATCTCCTCTCGTAGTGTAGCGGATACCCCCTCACTCTCTATAGGAATTTGAGCAAATCTCGATTCCTCATGAGTGGATCTCAAATCCTTATGAGTAGGTCTCAACTCCTCATGAGAATCTCTCATATCCTCATATATTGTCCTCCATTGTAATACGGGCTCAAAAAAATCTCCATAGCACCCCACACTTGGTGGTGGCCTATGCTCAACTCAGATAGGCTAATGTGAGGGAATCTCCAAAACTATATCTTCCATAACTCATCCCATAAAGTCAATCTAGTCTCATGTATCAACTGCAATAAAGAAAACATAAAATGCATTAGATATAAACATAATATATAGATGTATCAACATAAACAACTAGTTGATAATAGGATATAGAAGTAATAACACATCATATCACTTAGATCACCAACTCCCCACTCAAGATTTCAATATGCCACTACAGTGCACATGCCTAGACCCTCTTGAGAGGTTGGGGGCATGGTGGGAGCTACATGATTACTTCCCCATACTCATATATTTGTGGTATCTCTAGAGTTGTAAGATGTGGTCATTATATATGAGGATGAGAAGTAGTTTTCTCCTTGGGGGCATCTCTGGCCTCTGCTTGGTCATTAAGATCCCTTATTGTTAGTTGTTGATCCTCCTCCTCCTCCTCCTCCTCCTCCTCCTCCTCATCATCATAGTCTTCACCTAAATTTCCATCTTCATGCTCATCCTCCTCACAATCCTCTTAATGTCATGGCCATGGTCCGATATTTCTAGTAGGATGGTTGGTAGGAAAAACAAGATCTAGACATGTGATCTCCTACCACCTCCAATATGCAACTATAAATCCAACATTTTTCTCATCAGACGTAGGATGCCTATCTCACTCCTCATCCTCTAATTCACTCAAAGTGACATTTGTGATGGTGGAATGAGTTATGTCCTATGGCTTAATGCCATTATGTGAAGATCTCAAGAATGTAGGCCGAACAATGGGTGCTACTTGGGGGTGACCAAACTATCTCATAACCTGATCATAATAGAAAGGAATGGAAATGTAATCATTTCACCTAACAAAGAATTGTACCTATTGCATCCTAGCTAGATACTGTGGTGCCTTTCCCAAGACTGTAGGTTCATGTATGCTCTCTAGATGATATCATCATCATCTAATATGTCAAAGGTGACTCAAGTATAATAGGTCTCTTACTGCCAGGGCCTTCTAAAGGTGTAACTAAATACTCATGGATATGTACATGCCACCTCCAAGGGATATCCTATAGGCCTCATACATGCAATGTGATCGAATTCCCACACCTAAAGCAATGCACATATCATAAGGATCTACACATCATAATGAATCAAATAGTCAAAATCATAGTAGAAGGGGGATAGCATGCTCCATCCCCAAGAAAACATTGTTAGATCCCCCTCCATAGCCCGTATCATGTGTACTAGGCCCCCATGAAGGTGTGTGCCTTTTCCATCAAGCGAAACGACTAGGAAAGTGATGATGATCATGATTTATGGAAGAAGTGACACATTCGTGCCCATGTGTAGAAACCATTTTAGGAGAATAGGGACCTTGGTATCATGAGCTATATGATGGCCAGTGTAATAATTTTGTCCATCTAGGACCTCTTCATGGGTCTAAAAATCATCATGTTCTAATAGATTAGTAGTAGCTTTGTAAATAATGTTTTAATTTTTAAAATTTTATACTTATAATTATTTTTTCAAAATTTAAATTGTATGTATTTTTCTTATAGATTAGTAGTACCATTGATTTTCCTCATGTTTTAGACATTATGTGATGCAAAAAACATAAAAGTATTGAGAGGGGGGTGAATGAGTACTTAATCAATTCTTTCCATTCATCAATGTAATTAACCAATTAAATCATGACAAGTAGAAGAACACAAAAGCATGCAACCATAACACTAAATTTACATGGAAAAACCTACAAGAGAAAACCATGGTGAGCAAGCTACTTGGATCTACTAACCAAATCTAGCTTGAAATAAGATTGATTTTATAATAGGTATTTATGGTCTTTAACGAAAGGAAGTTCATTACCCCTGCTTAGTACAACACTTACAATAGAGGTTTACAACCTCAACATACAATTGGAATATATCAACATTTTTGTTACCTCCACCTCATTGCCTTTAGTACACACTTCTAATTAAATAAGCTTTATAGCCAACAAATCACCACCTTTAGCAAAATTTCTCATTTACATGCACACATTCTTCTTCACAATCTCACATACATTCACTACTAAACTTTCAAAACTAATCTTTGCCACATTTCAAATTATCAAAAGATATTCTACAAAAATCCATTCATATTTTCTACTCAAAACATTCATAACATTCTCACTCACCTTCACAAAAGTTTTATCTTCTATTTATACCATCTACAACCTTCAGAAGGCTTCTCCTTGTTGGCTACAAAACGTGTAATATAAGATATACAATAGTCAACAAGTAATTTTTCCCTCACAAATTGTAGTAGAAAGAAATCTCATGTAGTTCAAGCTAAAATATATTCAAGACCTATTTTACATATAACACAACTTCAAAATTAGTGCACACAAATAATCACTTGGAGTAAGTAACTCAACATGACAAGTGAGCTCAACAAGCAAGTAAAATGACAAATATCAACTCTAGACCAAGGAAATACCAGAGAGATCAAGAAAATCTATGTGGAGCACTCCAAAAAATTGATATGGCTTGTAACAACACTTCTATGCACTCCTTTTGTCATTTTAGATCAATTTGTGTTGGTGCTTGAACACATAGAGATCAAGATATCGACTTCATATAGATTACAATATAGGAGAGGATTAGATATCAACTTGTAGACAAGTCAAAGGGACCAAAGAGATTCCATCATATATTACATAGCTTATGTACATAAATTTGATCTAGTATATGCTGACACGTATCATTTAGACACCAACAAACCAACCTACTAGGTTGTTGGAACATAGACAACACATTGTGAACAACAAAAAAAACCATTGGTGCACCAAATGAACTGAAACTTGGATTGAGAAGACATACCACCTTTAGAAGCATAAATCCAAAATTTCAAGGCATAACAATGTGATGTAGTGAAGTGCAAAGACATTCAATTCTTCTTTAGCAATCATTCATTGGAACTTAACATGTGCATACTCTGATAACACCACAATAATCGGTGGGAAAACTTATGCATATACACTTGGAATATGCATACCTTACAGTTATGTAGAGTTACCCTTCGAACCATAGGACCATATCTTTAGTTGTTGAGAAATACAAAATATTAGATAGAGCTCTTATGAAGCCAATATTGTGCCTTAAACAATTTGGAACCTTATCAATCAAGGAATTTTGACATCCAATTGTGAACTTCAAATGATAGTGTACAACAATGAACTTTAAAGGATAACACATTATTATATCATTTTGGCATCCGACCATGAACTATCATACAACATAAGTGCATATGGTTTCAACAAAGGTTGACATCAATGACAACATACTTATCCACACATTTTCCAACAAGATGAAGGGGGTAAATTTAACATGTAGCTTAAACACACTTTCAAGGTGTTTGATGATAAATATGGTGTAAGGATGATTTTTCATTTAACTAGATAACATATCCTCACAAACATTTGAGAAAAACTTGAGCCCTTTGGGTTTGATGATTGAATTTGAGAGTTTGAGGTTGATTTTTAGGATAACCTTTGATATAAGGAATTTTTATAGATGATGAAGGCTAAATGATTTTAGAATTTTCTAGGTCTATTTGGTGAGTATCTCAATTGTAATGTTTTTAGAGATTTAGAAGAGTTAATATTTAAAATAAATGGTTTGAAGAAACCTTTATATATATATATATATATATATATATATATATATCAATTTTATGGTTTTGAAGTTAAAAATGATTTCTACCATATGATCTATCTATAAATTTAATTCTTCTAAAAGTATTGAAATATTTAATAATAATTTAGACAAAATAAATGAAGCACAAATGAGGGTTCAAGGAAAGGATATGGACTAGGGGAAAGGAGAGGGAGGGATGGTGGGTATTGTGTAAATGAGAGGCTTGAATAAATTCTAGTATATGATTTATTATCAATTTAATAGTTTTGGAGCTTAAAAAATTCTTCTATTGATCCTTCAATTGGTTTAAACTTTAGTTAACTAAATAATAAGCCTTTGTGAGATATGTATTTATTAAGAAAAGACTTTACGACTAAAAAATTGAAAATAAACATTTAAAGATAATGAGAAGTTTCACCACATGGAGGGAGAGGGCACAAGAATGAATGAGGGGGAGGGGGAGGGGGAGGGGGAGAGGGGTGTGAGAAAAATGAGTTTAACATTATTATTTATGTGAATTTATAAATTAAATCAATAAACTAAACTCTATATCAATAAAGAGAATTTGTGTCTAAAATATTTTTTCTACCATTGACATTTACATTAGCCATTTCTATAATACGTCCTTCCTTCATATTCATTCTTTCTTTAGATCCAAAGTACTTTCATTGGCATTAACATGTGCATCAACCATTTCTCTAAGACTTAATTCATATTCATTCTTTCTTAAATATGAAGGAAGTACGTTTTAGAGAAATAACTAATGCAATTGCTAATGGAACTAAAAGTACTTTGGATCCAAGTGTTGGGAATTCACTCATCTCCCACCTGAGTCTTTCTGGCTTCTACCATGCCCCCACATCGTCCTTATCTTCTACTTGCAGTTCAATGGTGTCAACTGGGCTACCACATGATTTCTCTCTCCTATCCACGGTCTCGCGGTAAAGCATTCCTCTATCTACCACTTTATTGCGGTCCAAACATTCACATTTGGCGATTGCACAGTGGTCTCATTCAACTATTACCTCGCTACCGCGGGCTAACCGCATGATGCCTGTGGTAATGTGGTTAACCGCCAGGTAGTTGTTACCGCACTACTGCGGTTACCCTTCCAACCATGTGCGGTACCGTGGTGACTTCTATCGCTCCTTGCTCCACCCGCCCAAAGTTGTTACCACGACCACCATGGTCTATTTCTTAACTGCCACGGTACTGCGATGGGTCATTTCTTGACTATGCACATGGTTAATGTGATCACCGCGGTCTCTTTGAAAACCGCTATGATAGCACGGTGTTTGACTTTCTGACTTCTTTTGATGATGTTGTTTGTGGTTGTGCACTGGTGAACAGCTAGGGTGGAAGGACTGTTATTTATGTCAGAAGGATGATTGTTTAATATGATATGAACTTGTTTTTTGCTGGCATTCCTTATTTGCCTTTAATATTGTATTTACTAGGTCTGGCCGTAGTTCTGAGAAATATACGAGTCTATTGTAGATGCTAAGGGTGTGTGAAAAAAAAAGATAATTTATAGCTCTCAAGAGCAAAAGTGAAGTGTGTGACAAGATGTGTGAGAACTCTGAAGAGTTGAAGGATAAAATAGTAAAAAGTCTCATGAATGCTTGAAAAGAAAGATTGAAGATATGAAGAGCCGAAGCTCTATATGGAAGAAGCTTAAAATAAGTTTTTGAAAATTCAATATGACATAAAATTTATGGGTCATGTTCTATGTGTTAATTTCTTGTTTTTTGTGCATAATTTAGACTGAAGTTGTTTGTTCTTGCCTTCTATTTTTCCTAAAAAGTGGTATCAGAGTAGTGTCGGTCAGCCTCATTGAGAGTAGAAATTCATGGTGAATCTGTGTGAAGGAGTCATTGTCTAGTTTGAGAAAGTCATAAGGTGTCTAGGAGCAATATGACTGTAAAGTCTAAAGAACTTGTTTGGGTTTAGAATTTTATGAATTTAGTAGAAAAGAAATTGATAATTGTATAATTATTTGAGTAAGTAAGAATCCAATCCTAGAAAGGAAAATATCATAAAGTGTTGAATGTTTGCAAAAAGAAATGAAGTCAGTTTAGCTGATAGGGAGATTTAGAGTTTGTTTGAAGCCTAGGAAGTTTTTTTTATAACTAGTTGCAGGAAGAAGAAAACAAGAGGCTATGTACATCAGAAGAAAGAAGAATGCTTGGATAATTTTTTTGAGAAGAGCCAGAAGTGCTGCATTTTTAAAACAGAGAGAAGAAATTACGGTCATCTGAGAAGCTGTGCAAAATCTTACAAGAAAAGAAGCTGTTACGAGAAGTTTTTCAAACTAGTTAAGAAAGTTGTTGTATATTGTTAAAAGAGAGAAGTTGTGCTGAAGGAAAATTTTGTGCAAAATTTCAGTTTCTAGAACAAACAAAGAGTTGCAGACCTAGCTGTTGAATTTCAGTCACGAGATCAAAAAGGTAAGTTGAAACTTCTTGTTATAAATGGGGAAAGTAAGGAAAAGAGTTAAGAAAGAGAATGAAAATTTGGCATCTGCAAAAGATGTCTTAGAGGAAGAGTTAATTTTGTTTAAAAATGAACTGGGTATTGTTAAAAAGGACAATGGGTGCTTTATTGAAAGAATAAAAGAACTGTTGAAAGAAAAGTGTTTGTTGTTAGATGAAAATGATGATCTAGAAAAAGAATTAAGAAAGGTTAAAGCTAGAAATGTAGAACTAGAAGAAAGGTTGAACTCCTTTGAAGAGATTAAGAAAAGAAATGCGGAGGTTGAACAAAGAATGAAGCTATTTGATGAAATAAAGGAAAAGAATGAAGATTTGGGAAAACTCTCCAAAAGGGTAGAAAGAGAAAAATTGTTTATAGTTGAAGGAAATCATAGAATTGAAAGAAGAAAATGATAAATTAAGAGCTTGTGACAACTATATGAAAACAAAATCCTCTATTTGTGATGTCTCATGTGATACAACAGATTTGTGTATTTCAATTGAAAATTCTATTTTTGTTGAAAAAGCTAGTGATAAAAGTGTCAAGATGAACATGTTGATGAATTTGGAAATATGGCTATTTGTGATAATGTGTCAGAATCTACAAAAGATGATGTTTGTTGTGAAGAGAATACAGGGTTGAAAATCATGAAAATAATGGGTTATACTGGACAAGGTCTAGGCAAACATGAACAAGGAATAAGAGAGCCAATTGAGGCTACAATGAGGCTGAAGAATGAAGGTCTCGGATATGTCCCAAGAAGAGGAATTGCTGCTACAAATGCAAGTAAGTTTTTTCATGAAATGAAGAATGATGAGTGTTCTCACTACCATAGAAAAAGTCATAACAAGGAGAAGTGTTGGGATCTACAACCTTGCACAGTTTGTGGTTCGAAAAATCATTGTGAGGAAACGTGTTGGAATAAGGTGTCAAAGAATGAATCTAGTTCAAAATGCATAAAGATGGATTGTGGATGGATTAGTAACTCAGGTTGGCACAAGCTAAAAGGTACGTTTAAGAGATTGTACAAGTGCTCATATGTAAAGATTATTAAAAATTCTGAGAGGTATGAATGTTCACAAGGAAAGAAAAATGATCTGAATGAAAAGAAATTGATGTCTAATAAGACACTTTTAGATTGTGAAGATATAGAAATTACCTTGTTAATGTTATGAAGAATTGAAGATAGAAAATGCCGTAGCAGTTGAAAGGGTAAAATGGATGGTATCATTTTTGAGTGATAAAATTTTGACTGTTTTGCAAAATGAGAAGACATTGTTGAAATTACAGAACAAAGGTATGCAAGATGAAGTCTCAAGTGCTTCTAAGTTTGAGTATAGATGTGTCATGAGTAAGGAGATATAAAATTTAGAATGTAGTTGAAGCTACCTTTACAGAACTTAAAAAGTCTTATACAATAGCAACTGTCAAGAATCTGTCAATAAAATGTTTTAGAATGTTTGAATTATAGGCATATGAAGTTGTCAGGGAGATTGGAATAAAATTTTGTTTGTGCATTGGGGAGAAGACATAATACGAATGGATAAAACAAAAGTCATAGCCACAACTGTTGGAAGAAAAGATTGAAAGATAATTTTGAAGTTGAGAAAAACTATCAGTGGAGTTTGTTGATCCAGATATGTCCAAAATTCAAGGAGACAAGGTTGATTAGAGTTGTCATGCAAGCTGCCTAAGAAAAGAGGCATTGGAGACTTGAAAAAAAAAAATCACTATTTTTGGGTAAAGTGTGAAGTCATGGACAAAAGAATATGAGCCACAACTCTTAATGACATTCAACAAAAGAGAGCTCATGAATAAAGAAAGTTATCAGCCACAATGAATATTTTTTTTGGAAGAGAAGTTTTATTCAATGGAAATTGAACAAGGAAAGGAAGAGTTTTCAGAGAAAGAAATAAAACATAAATGTAGCAGCATTTTGTGAGTAAAAATGAAGACAACAGATGGAAAAAATGACAAGATTCCCTAGCACTAGCAATGCGCCACTATGGGAAGTGTACAAAAAAAATCAATCAAAATAAGTCATTGAAAGAATCTTTTATAGTCAGTTTGTGGTAATCTAAAACCACCTCATTGAAAGAAGTTAAAAAAAGGGAGCAAGTTCAGTGAATTTCGAGAAAAAGAAATAAATTTAAAATAGCCACAACTGATCAAGAAGAGTTTGCAGTCAGTCAACAAAAGTAAGCATGATGAAGTATTTCAAATCTCAAGAGTCTAGAGTTGTAAAGAGAAAGAATATTAGAATGATGGTTAAGCTGAAAGTAAATCAATGATGGAAGAAAGAAATGGTATGAAAACGCAAGGCATTAATTTGATAAATTTAAAACAGGAAAATAATTTCAGATATCAGGGCAACATTGAAATAGAGGGTGTTCAAATCACTGATAGATAATGAGGAGAAGAAGAATGCCACAACATTCAAGAATGAATTTGGGATGTGAATTGAAAATTGTTAAAAAGAATTTGGTTGGGCAGTGTACAGGGAGAAGTCAAAATTAAGGGGGAGAGCTAAAGTTGATCAACAATGGAGATAATGCTCTAGAGTTTTGCAGGTCGGATGAGTAGCAGGTAGTCATACTTACCAAGGCGTAGGCAAAGATATGTTAATCCTTAGAGAATATGACTGGGTGTCAATGTGGGCAGAAGCTGTGTTCATGGGGAACTGTTGAGAATTCACTCATCTCCCGCCTAAGTCTTTTTGGCTTCTACCATGCCCCCGTGTCATCCTTCTCTTCTGCTCATGGTTCGGCGGTGTCAACCGGGCTACTACAGGCTTTCTCTCTCCTATCCACAGTCTCGTAGTCAAGCATTCCTTTGTCTACCGCTTTACTGCGGTCCAATCTTTCACATTCAATAGTTGCACGATGGTCTCATTCAACTATTACCTCGCTACTGTGGGCGAACTGCATGATGCCTCTGACAATGTGATTAACTGCTAGGCAGCTATTACCGCACTACTACGGTTACCCTTCCAACTGCATGAGGTACCGCGGTGACTTCTATCGCTCCCTGCTCCGTCCGCTCGAAGCTGTTATCGTGACCACCGCGGTCTATTTCTTAACCGCCATGGTACTGCGGTGGGTCATTTCTTGACTGTGCACATGGTTATCGTGATTACTATGTGGTAATCCCACAATAATAGGTTACACTTTTTGGCCAAACTTGACATTGAAATCAACATTTTTCACCAGATCTTCACTTTCGTATGTCTATAGAAGCTAAACCATTAAGAATTTGAAGATGAATCAAATTAGTGATTTGTGATATTTTGTGTTGAGAATCTAATTATATTTTTTTGAAAAATAAAAAATAAATTGTGAATTATTTTATGTAGTTTTTATTAACTTATTTTTTTTACTAAACATCATTTTCAAAAACTGATGCTTACTTTCGACTGCATAACTTTTTTTATAGAAACCATACAATTCTATTTTTTTAAATACAGTGTTTTCACACCATTATCTAGGGGATGGATAATTTTTCATAATTTTTTGTTGCATATATATTTTTAAATTAATTTTCTAATTCAAATTAATTATAATTTGGATATATTATACTTTCAGCTGCGTAACTTTTTTTGTAATCATTTGAATCAACTTATTCTTTTTTTGTTGGAATAAGAACATCAATAGCTAGTATACATGGATTTAAAAAAAAAAAAATTCTCTCTTTTCCTATTTTCCGTATGTGTGAAATAAAGACCTCGATGTTCATTGAAAAACCTACATTCACAAGAAATAGAAAATAAATATAATAATAAAATTAAATATATTTAAAATTATACTTTTTGGGAAGCTTATAATAAGGACTACATGTTTACAAAAAAATGATTTTAAATAAATTAATTTGATCCCCTAAAAGGTAAATCAAACGTGATTTTCTATCAGCATTTTGATAGGTGTAGAGGAGACTCCATTATAGGTATGGTTTAAAACTAGCAGCTTTCTATCCAAGGGGGTTTGATATAAGTGGGTTTGATCAAACCATCTTCAATTAAAAGCCTTAAAATGGAACCTTTTTAAGGCTTAAATCATTATATTTTTTAAAAATATGTGATTTCAGCAAAAATCAGGATGTCCCAAAAAGTGTAACCCATTATTGTGGCAGCACCCTATGGTCTCTTCGAAAACCGCTACGGTAGCGCAATGTTTGACTTTCTAACTTCTTTTGATGACGTTGTTTGTGGTTGTGCGTTGGCGGACAACTAGGGTGGAAGGACTATTATTTATGTCAGAAGGACGACTATTTAATATGATCTGAACTTGTTTTTTGCTAGCATTCCTTATTTTCCTTTAATATTGTATTTACTAAGTCTGGTCGTAGTTCAAAGAAATATACGGGTCTATTGTAGATGCTAAGGGTGTGAAAAATAAAGATAATTTACAGCTCTCAAGAGCAGAAGTGAAGTGTGTGGCAAGATGTGTGAGAACTCTGAAGAGTTGAAGAATAAAATAGTAAACAGTCTCATGAATTCTTAAAAAGAAAGATTGAAAATATGAAGAGCCAAAACTCTATATGGAAGAAGCTTAAAATAAGTTTTTGAAAATTCAATATGACATAAAATTTCTCGGTCATGTTCTATGTGTTAATTTCTTGTTTTTTTGTGCATAATTTAGACTGAAGTTGTTTGTTCTTGCCTTATGTTTTTCCTACACCAAGTTCTAGAGCTACAACCAACAATTCTTGACATAGGTATTTGCGAGGGGACATCTTATTTTGCTTGGCGACTCCTATTTGCTTTTAATATTGTTGTAATCTTTTTTCACATCTTCCTTAACTAGCTTTTATGTTGTTGTCTATTTAAACTTATTGTTATATCTATCATTACAAATTTTAGATCTTTTAACAAATTCAGTTTTACCCATTATTCTAAAAGAATTATGATCTTGGAAATTTAAACCTGAATTATATGCTCACAAATACTCAATGTTAACGAGTCAATCCCACCCAAAAATAAAATTATTAAATATTAATGGAGCTCCTTTCAAACGAAGAAATCATTTCGTCGTGTAGAAATGATTGTGTGGTTGATTCTGCATCATAATAAAAGTTAATAAATTGCAATTAATGTTTCAACGAAAAAAATTATATTCAATGACGAAAGAAGATAAAATTCCATATCGTGCCGTTTGTGCTTATCATTCGCAACTATATTTGTAATTTAGTTATTTAAACAGAAAATAATTACAAAATCAAAATCTTTAAACATTCTTCTCACACCCCATTATTTGTGCCATTTGGCGAGTCCAAAGCGTACACAGCCTTCTTTGATGACACTGCAAATGCGAACTGAATCATTGCACTTATCTTCTTTTTTTGCTATCATTTGCTTTTCCTCGAATATATTTTTCCTTCCATCAATTCTTAAATATTTTTTCACTTCAAATGTTAGGTCAGAGAGAAAATCCGAAAATGTACATAAAATCTTTGAGCCTTAATAGTTGCTCGGATCCACCAACTTTTAAGAGAATCCAAAAATGTACCATCACAAAACCACATAATCTCAAAAGCACGAGCAATATTATTAAATAAATTAAGGGTAATAAAAATTGATGAAGAAATCAATTTAACTTTTTAGTATTATTATTAAAATTAGATAGATTTAGGTTAATTGGGGTATTTGAATTAATAGGATCAACAAAATTAAATTTAAGTTAAAAGTTAGATGGGATAAACAACAATATCTTTATTCAAGCATCTTCAAAAGTTTGTTTCGAAAGTATTTTATGAGGTATGTCTTATGTTACACCATCTAACATTGTGCTTCATATTCTACAATTTGATAACGCGTATTGCTAGCTAGAATCTTTTATTTGGTTGGATATTTTGTTGGAAAGGTCCTTGTCAAAAGCATGCTAAAAAATTAGATTGGTGAGGCTTGGACTCCCAATGGGTTTCACCTTTTCATTGCTCAAAATCTCGCTAAAGGATGTTCTCATTTTCATTTCACTGAAGCTAATCATGTTGAGGTAGTGTGTCATCATGGCCCTTGGTTTGTCCATTCCTTGCTTTTTTTTTTCAATGGACATTGGATTTTATTGTCTCAAACAATTTAAGTCTTTTAATGTCCCTATCTAGAATAAATTTTTCAAGTTACCCCTACCTTGTGTTGGAATTTATTGATCTAAATAGCCTCTTCTATAAGCTTAGTTTTCTATGTTGAACCAAAGAGGTTCTATTCTACCCATCTCCAACAGTGAGATTGCATCAAGGTGGACCTATCTAACGACCTCAAATATGCTATCTATACTCAAGTTGGCCATACTAGATATACACAACATGTTTATTATATCAACCTTTCAAATAATATGTATTATTTGTGTCAATCACCATAAAAGTTACGAAATGCTTATACCATCTATGTGCATAAAGGGCATTATTCAACCCTCTTGTAGAGTGCCACCTCTTGTGAAAGAAGAGGAAGGTTGGTCTACTATTGTTAGTCATAAGGCCAATAACTTGGTAGAAGCAAGACTTCCTAGGTATATTTTATATCTCAAGCAATCCAACTATGCAACATGTTTCAAAATCGCTAGAATCAATTAGGTTTATACCCTCCTCGTCTAGGGAGGAATCTAGCAAGGTGAAAGTGGATTATACCCCACTCATGGCATCAACCTTGGATCAACCAAATTTCATTAATGACTATCCAACTTCATGCTCTCCTACCAAGAAAAGGAGATCATGTACTCCACCAAGAAAATTAAAGAATGGAGATTTATCAACCAAGCAACAACATGTACCTCTTCACTTATGGATTGAATGTTCTGAAGCCTAGGAAGTGATATCTAAAAATAGTTATCCTACACTAGTTGAGTTGGATATTGAAGAGATGTCTCTCAACACCTATTTATGAATTGTATTTCCTAAAAGGTTAGGGGGTTGACAAAACCCCCACAAAAATAATCCATTCTTGATGATTATTTGTAATTCATGTATGTTTAGAAATTCTCTAATTTACAAGTGGTTAAAATATCTATTTTTTACCTTTCATTGCTTGTTGTGTGATTTGGGCTTCCAACCATGTCTTGTGTAGGAAACATAAAGTAGGATGGGGTGGAGTTTTCACCATTTTATCTTGCATGTGGCATGAACAATTACTTAACCAAGGACATGACCCCATTAACCAAGGTCTATGGGCCATTTTCAACATTAATTTTTATTCCTTTGGGATCATTCATGTGTGTACCTTGAGTGGTGCTATGGAGATATCTTCCCTCTAGAAATGGATGATTGATTCAATTGTACCCATAACTTGGGTTCTATTTGAAAAATTTAATATAATATAGATGGCCTATGAATTTTTTTTGGTTTTACTTATGGACTAGATAGCTAGTGAAAGAGAGGCATGGTTCTACTTGTGTAATAAATTGGGCCTTTTTAATCCCAATCCATGTCATTGTCAAAATAATATGATACAATACATTTAAATAAATTTATGGGCTAGGCTTGACAAAGTCTGAAACAAACTAGATTGTGCCATGATGTCTAATCAATCCTTTTTTTACTTTGCTAGCTATTGTCCCTTGTCAATTGAACCCTTGGTAGAAATTGTCTTTTATGACCACTTTCCAATATGATTTCAAATTAAATGGAAATTTACCATTTCAAAGGCTATGAGGATAAAATTTATTCTCAACACATCAATGCTTGATAACAAGGCCACCTAAGCTCATGTACAATATTTCTAAAATTTAGAGCCTTGCCCTATGTATGAAACCAATTGATACATTATTGAATGATACCATTATCCATGCTACTCAATTCCTTTGCATTCATGGGAAATAGTTAGTCTTTTTTTCCCCCCACTCATATGAGACCACTACCTTTGATCTCCATTGAGTGATTCTGACTTTATATGTGCAACCATTTGATTCTACTACTCAACTTCACATGACTTAGAATACAATAGTGCAAATAGATAGAAATGGGTCCTGGCTAGAGACCATGCTAGGTGCACATGTACAATGCATTCTCTCATAAAGTGGAGTAAAGGATAAAACCCAATAGGAATAAAACTCCTCTCCAAAAAGAGAAAGCGAAGGATTTAAGACCTAAAAATATGTCTCTTGATGGCAGGAACATGATGATGAAGAACTCTCAAGCATGTAGAATTTGTAAACTATACAAATGATGAGTTGGTGTGCACTTGAATAAATTAATCTACAAGAAATTTAGATCAAGATAAGAGATGCAAAACATTACATGAGTGAACATATGAATACTACTCAACCATGTAGATAAATTCAATCAAACTCTGTGTAGTTATAAATACAGATAGTACTATGATTAGGAGTACTAGAGTCTCAAAAAATATGATCCATTAAAATAATCCCCCATACGAGATCTATCAAGATAGAAGGTTCATAAGGCCTTCCAAAAATAAAATTTTGTGACTGCTTCATTGAAAGAAGCATTAGCAAAACACATCATATTCCCCCCTTAATGTTAAGAGAATATGTAGACCAACTGAAATCAAGAGTGTGCAAGGAATCTAGAGATGTACAAGAAACTAAAAAAGAGTGTGCATCAAGGAACACACGAATGAGGTGAGAATCATGAGGAGGCACTGTTGTGATGTTAAATCATGGGGATATAGAGCTGTGATGTCAAATTAAGGCTCTATAGAACCCCACATTACACTTTATAATTTAGTGTAAGTACAAATTTCCCAAATTCCCTCCATGTGGAACACACATTTAATATTTGTGGCACTTTATATGAGTGCATTTGCAAATTTATTTGTTGTTGAGTTCAACAAGTTTAATCTCATGAAGTGGATTAAGAAGAAATAGATTAAGTTATGTCTTGCAAACCTCAATAAAAGAAAAAGGAATCAAATTATAACCCCCGTTATTCAAGGAATGACCCCCTTGAATGTGTGGGTATGGATTTTGAATGTGGGTGACTGTAGTTTAAACACATTAAAGGGTGAATGCATGAACAAAACATAGATGAGTGTGCAAGCACTGACTTCTATGAGCACCACCAAAAATGAATATAGCATGGCCTATACAACACCCTTATTGTGAGATCTTATAAGGGTTATTGCCTCAAAAATGAAGCACCTAAAAGAAATATCCTCAGGCCTTGGGGAGAATTCATGGCATGTTGTTTTGGGTGCTAAATCACAACAGCCTCATTATTGATAGGCTGATTGAAAAACATCTATAACTTTCAAACGACATCACATTTTTTGAATCCGAAACATGTGTCACATTCTATACTTCACATACTATAGGATTAAAAGAAAAATTGGATTTCATGAAGTTTTGACCAAGTTAAGGTGATTAGACATACAATTTTTTATATTTTTAAAAATTTGTAATAAAAAAATTATAATTAATTATTTATTTGGAAAAAAAATACAAAAAAATATGCATCACATCAGGAGATGACTCCCCTACTTATATCTAAAATATTATAAAAAAATATTATCATTTTATTGTGGTTAGGGTGGTTAGACAAACACCCACTTCTTTTTTTTTTCCTTGAAATTTAAGTACTACTGCATTGGAATATAAAAATTTCACCAAATAGATTTAAAATAAATAAATAAACCTAGTGATTAGAAATTACATTCAATTTTCTACATATTCTATTCTTACATATTTAAAAAAAAAAATAGATAACTTATTCAAAATTTTACGTCAAGTTTCCTAACTCTGATTTTCTGAACTTTATTGCCACTCAAGGGCCTATTTTTTCCATGATGATCCTGCACATACCTGTACAATGCGAGATATTTTCACAAGTGTGTGAATTAGTTGTTCAGTGATGTTTTTTGTGGCCTAGGAGAAATGTATTCGCTCCACATTTCTCTACAATTTTGATTTAGGTTGTGCAAATTTGGGAAGTTTCTTATAATCTTTTTATCTTTTTGTATTCAAGTTTTTACTTGAATTGGTGCAGTACCTTGAGAGTTTCATTTGTCAATATGAAATTAAGGGTTATCATTTGTCTCGAGTTGAGGTATTTGTTGATGCGAGCTTGAATTAAGTGTTTGATGAATCTTAAGTAGTTCATGGATTGTTGTCTAGAACATTTGGCTTGATTTAAGGAAATGTATACTTAATGTCTATGTTGTTTGCATGGGTGTTGGATGACCTTGTGTTTAACACTACATGTGAGGCTTGTGGAATCATGTTGAAGTGTGTTGGGATCTATTTGGGTCCTAATTAAGGATTTATGTAGGCCACATTTTGTTCCTATCCATTGTGGGAATGTTTAGGTGCTGACCTATTTCAAATTTAAATGTATAATAGCTAGTGGCCAACATTGGAGAATTTTTTTGAGATAAAGCTTGATATAAATATATATGGTGTTGATGCAGGAGGGTTCACAAAGGAGTAAGAAACAATATAGATGAGAGATTGATGTGAGTGATATGTGTGATGCAAATTTCAGCATAGCGGTTTGAAATTCATGTTAGGGTTCTTGAAGGTAGTGAGCTGAAGGCATCTAAAATCTTTCATGTGAGACTGCAAAAGTGTGCGAGCAATTGTGGTGGACTCCTTGTTGCATTGAGAAGTATTTTCTCTACGTAACATTCTTCTTCTATCTTCTTGTATTCTTTTTATGGTAGTGAGACTTCATTGTGAGCCTTTTTGGGCAGTGCATCTTGTTCTGGTAGTGAGCCCCTTTGTACTAGTTTTGTTATTACTTATATTGTGATCTAATCCTCACCACAGTTTTTCCTTCACTGGGTTTTCCACATAAATTTGGTGTTCTCTTGTGCATGGTGTTATGCTTCCAGTTTTTGTTATCTGCATGCCATGTTTAATCAATCTAATAGAATAATGGTTTGATGAATTCTTGTGGATCTAATTACTGTTGAGGGTTTTTGAAGGTTTAATTTTCTACAACTAATTCATCCCCCTCTCAGTTGTCTTTTTTATTTCAACATGGATATATGTTGGATTTTTAGTCCCTTCAAATCATGAATAGAGCTTGTAATGAATCCTACCTACCATATCACAAAATCATGATCCCTCTACCAATCAAACACTACCTCTTCAAAGGTTGATCCCATCCCTTAATCATGCCTCACAAGTGAGGCCCAAAACTGCAAATAAATTAGAGGGATTGTAGTAATAGTGGTCTCTATGAGAAAATTCACATCTACAAAAAACACTCCAAATTGCACACCAATGGAATCTAATAAAATACAATGAAATTCTTTACCTAAATACTTGAAACTATCTCCCCCTATACTTTGATACCATATAAGAAATTATGGAGATATGAAACAAGCACAATGAACATTGTCTAATATTGTATTTAGACAACCCAAATTACAATGAGGAAAAAGCCTTGCACATATAGGCAAGGAAGAGACAATTCACCTATGATGTGGATTGACAAGTGCCACATAATGTGGTACAAATGAGTAGACAAGTGTTCAATCACTTGGAATGTGCAAAAAAACAACCTACTTGACCAAGTCACCAACCTTGATTCTAGGTATTGAGTGACATTTGAGGTAAGATGGAAAATTTTCCAACCTCAAAAAGGTAGCACATGATGTTTAAAAAATAACTTGGTAACCTCTAGAGATATAAAAGGTTAGAAATTCGGTTAGACAAGATGTTGTCTAACCTCATCAACTTAGGTACACTTAAGTATCGTGAATAGATAAATTATTCACTCTAACACCACATTCATCAATTTGGACATTACCAAGGACTTTAATCACATTGAATGGTAACTTATCCTTGTCATGGTTCAAGGGTTTTGCTTTTCCCTTGTTTCATTCAGTTTGGGGAGATGTTATTCATGGATTCCTTTACCTATATCATATTTAATAGCCAATAATTTATTCCTTTTGTTATTTATAATTCAATCTAATAGTCTAGTCCAAATCCTTATTGCAAATATTTTCCTTTGAAAAAGTTCCAATATTATAAAAAAAGACACAAACCTATCTTCATCAACAATAAATTAGCAAAACATAACATTGACATGGCCAAATCCATGACATTTGGCATAGTAAATATGAATATTCTATTTGGATATTCTGTCTCCAACTAACAAATTTGGAATCTATCAAAATTAAATTTAAGTAGTCTTCTAGAGATATCAATCTTAACATAAATAGAAGTGTAAAATACCAAACATAACTTTTACCATATTATAACTTTTACAATGATATCCCTTTGCAAGTACCAACTATATGTAAATTTTTAATAGATTAGAGAACACGATCAATTTGCCTTATTTTTTAGATATGACACATTGCAAAATTAAGGTGGAGAACTTTCACATATAGCTGAAATATTCTTTGGAGGTTCTTGAAAAATATGGTGGAAAGATGATATGTTATTGAATTCTATCACAACCTCACAAACATTGGAGGAAAAAATGAGCCCTTTGAGTTTTATGCTTGTATTTGAGAAATTAAGGTTGATTTTGAAGATAATTATTATTAGGAATCTATCCACTTTTTAAGGCCAAATGATTTGTCTTTTATAGGTTTGTTTAGTATCTCATTTAAATATTTTTTAAAGAGATATATAAATCTTATTATTTCAAATGAAAAGTTTATCATATCTAACATTTATATGGTTATGAAAAAAATGAATATTCTATTTTTCTTTTAGTTATGTTCTAATTTTGGTTAATTAATAATAAGTTGTAGGGGGTAGGTCAATGTATTAAAAAATACTTTTATCATTTAAAAATGTGTGAGTAAAAGAGATATCCACACACTAAATTTGTTAGTTCAAACATTAGCCAATTACTTAAATTTTCAAATCTATTAGTTGATTAGATGATAAAATCAATAAACCATTTTTAATATGTTAATGAAACTATGATGCTATTGTTAACCATTAGAAGATATTTTCATAATAGATAGTAGTCAAGCCTAAAAAAAATGGATATGATAAGTAAAACAAGTTTGATGTATTCAATGGAAAGTGTCTTAGAAGGTAGCATTAGCAGGAAGATAGTATTTGAAGCATAGGTAGGTTGTGATGAAAGGAAATTTAGATATTCAAAAAAGATGGTGTTAGAGTCTATTTAATTCATGTTGTATATTTTTGGAAGAGAATGATGAAGATGAGATTGTGTCATGCTTACTTCTCTAGATCTTATATATAGTAAGAAAGTTTTTCCTTCTTCAAGAAGTTGCATGTTTGATGAAAAAAAGGTTGTGTTGGAAATTCACCCAACTCGCAGGTCAACGACTCAGTCAACTCCGGTAGTCTCAGTCAACACTTATCGCCATACCACGTCGACTCCATCAACAACTCGCGGTAACACGGTGACCACCGCACTACCGTGGCCTCTTAACTCTCTACTTGCGGTTGCATGGTGTTACCGCGATACTGCAGCCTCATCTTTTAGCCCTCACAGTAGCGCGGTGACTACCGCCATACCACACGCCTTCCTTTCTCTCACCGCGGTAACGCGATCAACCGCTAGCTCGTTTCTCTCACCGTCAGTTCGTACAGTTACCGCTCTACCGCGGTCTACTCGCTTGCCTCCTGCGGTAGCGCAATGCCCATCATCTTTTGTTAGTTTTCCATCGGTGGACGGTTACTGTGGCCACTGGGGTCTATTTCTTAACCGCGGCGATAGCACAGTAAGCTCATTTCTTGCAGACCACGTGGTTACTGCGGCCATCGCGGTCTCCTCGTAAACCGCGGCGGTGGTGTAATAGTCAGCCTTTGGTTTGACTTTTTGACTTTTCATGTCGACTGTTAATGGGCTCCTCGTTGGCATAAAAGGACGTTTTTGATTAGACATTTTGTAATGCATAAGGACTATATTTAATCCATTTAGACCTTGTTTAGGACTATTAACTATTGACATGTTTATGACATTAAAGTTTGTATTAATTTTTGTCTAGGTCGAAATCCTTTATATACGGGGATATATTTTGTAATAAGAGAGTGAGGATAATATAATATATTTTTTGCTCTCAAGTAGCAAAGGTGGTTAATGGCTGTTCTGTGTTAAATAATTTTTGTGTGTATATGTTTTAATTTTTATCTCTGCTATTTCCTTCAGGTTGATATTGGTGAGCTCAACTGAATACAAAAGAAGTGTGTTTAGAAAAATGACTAATGCAATTGCTAATTGAAATCAAAATACTTTAAAAATTAAGTATGAATGTTGAAGGGACATCACTATTCTACCTTGTGTCTCTTTATTTGCTTTCAGCATTATCACAATCTTGTTTAATGTCTTGCTTAACATGTGTCTAACTTATTGCATATATATAGTTTGGATCCTTTCTAAAAATCAATTTTATCCATTACTCATAGAAAGAACTATGACTATGACCTGACAAATACTCATCACTCCCACCCAAAAATAAAACTATTAAATATTAATTGAGCACCTTTTAAAAAGTAAAATTATTTCCTCGTGTAGAAACAATTGTGGTTGATTCTGCAGCACATTGAAAGTTTGGTTGAAAAAATTATACTCAATGACAAAAGAAGATAAAATTGCATATCGTGTCATTTGTGCTTGTTCTTCGTAATCTAAACACTCTTTTCCCACCGCATATTTTGTCCGATTTGGCGAGTCGAAACCGCACACACCATTCTTCACGACACTGCAAATGCTAACTGAATCATTTGCACGTATCTTCGTGCTCGTTCGCTCATATTTGCTTTTCCACAATTTTTTTTCCTCCTTCCATTAATTCTTAAATAGTTTTTCAGATCACATCTTACGCTAAAAGAGAGAAATTCTCGAAAATCAACCTACTCCATTAAAGCGATGTAATGTGCGCTGAAAAACTTGTCGTGATGAGATTTTCTTAAATTAGGTGATTGTACCACCATTATGTATTTTCATTGTTTATAAATACTCCTCCTATCTTAGACATACACATTGTGGTATGAAGTGAAGCAGAACACCAGTGATACAATACTAGTACTTTTAGAGGAGTGGACTCTTAGAAACTTATTTCAAATATGGGAATGGAGATGTTTCAGAAAGCTAAGCCTTACATAGCAATGACGTCCTTGCAGTTTGGGTATGCAGGGATGGCCATTCTTACTAAGATTTCGCTTAACAGTGGAATGAGCCACTTTGTTTTGGTAGTGTATAGGCACATTGTTGCCACAGTTGTTCTTGCTCCTTTTGCTTTCTTCATTGAAAGGTATTTACTTTTTCGATTAAACCCATGATCTGTTTTTTTTTTTTTTTAAAGATCCATCATATATAATAACTTCATTGTCTCTATCAAATTGCAGGAAGGTACGACCCAAGATCACATTTCAAATATTCTGTCAGATATTTGCACTGGGTTTGTTGGGGTATGTAAGCTGCCTCCATTTTCTCCTTTTCTCCATGATTTATACATTAATATGATTTCCTCTAATGGAAGATGATGGAATATTTGCAGGCCTGTACTGGATCAGAATTTCTATTACCTGGGTTTGAAATTTACTTCCCCTACTTTTGCTGGTGCGATGAATAATTTGCTTCCTGCTACGACTTTTGTGATTGCTTTAATCTTTAGGTAATTAATTATCTTTCAGTCTAAATATTATTTTTAAATGGTAAATAGTTTATTGGTCAAGTTGATAATAGGATATCTAATATACTTAAAATGTTAAAAATGTTAACATGTGTTGTATTGTTTAGAGTGGAGAGAATAAAAATTCGAGAGATACGCAGTCAAGCAAAGATAGTGGGAACAGTAGTGTGTGTTGGTGGTGCAATGCTGATGACTTTGTACAAAGGAGCTCTTCTTCCCATGCCTTGGTCTTCACACGATCATCAGCATTCTTCAAATGCTGCTAACTCTCATGATAGTAATAGTGACATGATAAAAGGTTGCCTATGTTTAATTGTTGCAACACTTGCTTGGTCCTCCCTCTTTGTTCTTCAGGTAACTAACATCACTTGTTTGCCATCGTTAATCACTTTTGGCAATATTCAATACTAAACTGATAAATTCATGTTTCTATTTGGTGAAATCCAATGAATTACTGAATTTAGGCTTCGGTACTTAAGAAGTATTCTGCGCAACTTTCGCTTGCCACCTTAATATGCTTGATGGGCACCTTACAGTCAATTGCAATCACTTTAGCTGTTGAACGACGTCCTTCGGCGTGGGCAATTGGATTTGACATGAATCTTCTTACTGTCATTTACTCTGTAAGTTTTCATTATTAAGCCCAGCCATCTCATATATTTATAGCACTTTGAGATCATCCAGCTTAAATGGCAGGCACGTAAAAAAGTGCTTTGACACATAGATGTTTTAGAATAGTCTTTCAAAGTTTTTGGATTCTAATGTATAGAGTCTAATGTTATTAATGAATACAGGGAGTGGTGGGTTCTGGAATATCATATTATGTGCAAGGTGTATGCATGAAGATAAAGGGTCCTGTATTTGCTACTGCATTCACTCCATTGACTATGATAATTTCAGCAATTATGGACTCCATTATTCTTCATCAAAACATCTATTTGGGCAGGTTTGTTTTTCAGCTATTTTTTGCTTGAATAGAAATATATGTAATGTACTATGCGATTGTTTTTACATTTTTTGGTCTAATTGAATGAAATTGAATGCAGCGTGGTGGGAGGAGTGGTGATAGGAATAGGATTGTATGGTGTTCTGTGGGGCAAAGTGAAGGACACAAAGTTCACAACTTTTACAAGCTCAGAAACGCTCCCCACATCTCATTACGAGAAGAGCAATCTTGTATCTACAGAAATATTTGACATACCGGTTGAAGGAACTATTACTCTCAATATGAAAACACAACCCTCCACAATATGAGGAAGACTATCTATGCACTTAATCTTGATCCAGGTTTTTGTGTGGGTATGTCCAGGGTTGATGAAAATCATTTCAAAATGTATTTCTCAATTGATACATCCCTCGAATATGATTTCACTGAAATGTTCAGAGTGCTATTATCTAATATAATGAGTGAATGAGAATTATATTTTTATCATTTCATAAGCTATGACATCTTAAAGTCATTTTTTACTTTTGAATAAGTTTACTTTTTAGTATTGAATATTGTCAATTTGTTTAATAGTGGCGTGGGATATAGTAAATAATGTCATTAGTTCTATGAATATCAATCATTTTAAAGAAATAATTAAATTTTAAAGATCGAGAGTATTATTATCTAATTCTAAATGAATGAAAAAATATTTTTTAATTTCTACAAATTACAGTGTACTAAGTTATCTTTATCTTTAACCAATTCTTCTATTTAAGATCATGCAAGGTTAGTTTTATTAATAGTTTTGTGGGGTGTATTTAACAGTAATAAATTAGATGTATGAATGACCAATTTTTAAAAATTAAGACTCAATGTCTAACATAAATTCATACCACACTAATTGCATAATATATCAATAACCATCTAACCATCTTGTATCTCTTCAACTAACAACATAAGCACTCCCATTGTGCTCCTTTGTTACAAATATAACTACAACAACATCACTCTCCTTAATGACCTCCTTGTTACCTTGCAACCTTATGTTGTTGCAAATGCACTTACTCTTACATGCTTGACCTCATTTGCTACAAGTTCATGTATCTCCTTGAAAAAATATCTAGCTGTTATGAGTAACTATTCTTCTACAATAATTTCTTGTTGTTGCAAGTCATTTAATATAAATTTGTGGCTACAAATATCCACCTTTTTTTGCAAGTGCCTCTATAGTATGGTAACTACTTCAATAATAACTTAAAGGAAAAACCTACAGTAGCTATAAGTGCACATTCTTCTCCAAATTATTAATTCTATAACTTTGGTCTATTCCATTCAATAATACCTAGGTTATTTTTACACCATTCTAATGATGGTAAGTTCTGTTTAAGTCTCTACTCAAATGGTTGGAATATCTAGTGGTCTCTTCTTTTTATTTTATCTCTTCTAAAAATTTACTAGAACCAATACCCTTTGGTTCTAGCTTTGATCCCATATTTGTTGTACTATAATGGGATTACACCTTACTAATAATATATTTTGAGTGCTTCTATCTCTTATATTTAATATTCTCTTTGTGGTCTTTGGTCGATAATCTTTCATAAATATCAACCAGTATGATTCCTCTTCTCCCTCCATGTACCCTTCCCTAGTTAGACCTCCTCCCAATATTTTGTGGGCAACAACTCATCCTTCTTGAGTATGAGTTTCTCCTCTTTTGGGATTAACTCCATTTCAATGATGGAATCTTGTAGCTCATGCATATCTCCCTCTTCATAGAATACATATCAACTTAATTTTGGCTCCACAACTAGAGGCTCCTTACTAGTAGCTACCTTTATATGTAGCATCTCATCTATAGCATCTTTCTTTTCTTCTTTTATACATCTTCTTGTGTTCTATTTTCTTCATGTACTTCTAACATCATCTACACAAATCCTACCTCATGCTCCTTTATTTTATCAAACTTTAAAATTTATTGGCACCACCTAATTCTTTAACTTGTAGAATCTTCTATCTATTCTCTATTGCTCCAACTTGTAGCACCTCATTGATGTTTTATATTGCTCTGACATGTAGTATTGTTGGGTCTACTCTAACTCCATTTGTAATTTCAAAGTTGCAGTCTTCCTCTTCTACATCTAATTGTAGCATCTACTATGCAATAACATCCCTACACTATCTTGCTACATCAAATTGTAGTAAATCCTTTGGAGCACTCTTCCAACACTGCTATATTGTTCTTATTTGTGGCACATGATATGAAACATTTTTAATCTCCTTGGTGACCTCTCCACATGTTTATTTCTCATGGTATGGAATTGACTTTGACACCCTTAAGAAATATTTAGAGGAGCCATATATATGATTATATCATGTTCTATATCCATTTCCACAACACTTATTTTATTATCACCTTCAGTAACTAGGTGTGGGGATCTTGAATTTAGTACGCCACCTTTCATCACTGACATGGCAACAATTGAGTAGATTTTAGAGACAACATACATCTTGATATTTATTCCATTATATTTATTTTATGAATGGGAATAATTTCTTGATTAAGAATTATTTATTTTATTGTACAAGGGAAAAATATTGTTCAATGATCTTTGATTATATTAAACATTCATTTTAAGCATCCACTATCAATATAGACGAACCTAACTTCTAGGGGTCTACATGTAATCTCTTCTTCTCTCTTATGGAGGATATTTTTTCCTCACATGGAATTTTATCCTTCTCTTTACTTCAAGAGAATCTAATGATTTCTATCTTGTAGAGACAATTCTTTTCCTACCTTTTTTTTTTCAATTTCTCCATTTTTAAGAGATTCATTTGTACATTGGTACCTTAGATGACCTCGTAGTAGGGACCCATCCTTACATATTTTAATATTTTCATGTTTAGCATTATCCATAATTTATATTTAAGGTGGTTATTATTTTGAATGAGGCATATTAACTAATTGATTCACTATCTAGATCCTATTTGCACTAGTTTAATTAACTGTACTTGAGCATTCTTAAGGAATTTTAACATTATATCTCAATCATGAGAATAAGAAACATGCAATAATATTATATTGTTTTATGTCTCACTTTACTTATATAACCAAGGGGTTATAGTTTTAATCTAATCCATGTACACATTTTTCAATTTTTTTTATATAAATTATTCTTATTTTGATTCTCTCTTGTGATTTTACTAAAATTCCTATATCTTTAGTGACTATCTACATGGATAAATATTGGATGTTATGGAACATTCTATACCAAATATTAAAAGGTGTTAGAGATTGTTTCATTTTATTCTTGGTAATATTTTTGAGAGATATAGGCTCAAAATCTTTCACTTTTTTGAAAATTTGAGTATGCTCTTCACTTGCATTCAATGATGACATGAAGAATTAGAAATTCTTGATAAAAATACTACATTAGAGTATCATTCCTCTTTGAGGTTTTATATTGTAGGCACATCTTAGAGTTTGGTGGAGAAAATATGAGCATAGGATTACATTTAGAGAATTTGATAAAGTTAGTTTTTCCTTTTACTTTTTCTAAATTAGACATTGGAGGCCAAAACTACAATTATTTGAAGTTAGGAGGTGCATACCAAATACAATTGCAACCTAATTTTTTGGATCATTTCTATTTTGAAAATAGTCTTTTGATCATCTCTAGAAGTGCTAAGAACCTAATGGTTAGTCATAAAATCACCAATATTAGAGAAATTATATTGGATCCATAAAATAATTGTGCTCTTCAACCATATGAATCATTTCAACAAAAAAATATCTATAGAAAATTCCTAGCTAACATAGGAATACACACTATCTTATGGGTTGCTTACTATTTTCACTATATGGCAGAGATAATATATTTTTATTTTTATTTTTCTAGGATTTTATCTAGTAGTCTATGGATAGAACTTGGTATAGTCATGTAGTGTAGGAAAATGTATCCCTTTCCATTTTCACACTTTTTTGGGTGCTTCCTTCTAAAGTGAGATTCTTCATGCCTTATTTGGTCCTATTTTGCATCCACAAGCCTTATTTAATGCATCTTTTTGAGGATAATCACAACACACATCAAATAACCAATCATAATTTAATGATTTTGGATTGTATGTCCCAAATTAAGTGATTTGGGACTCATATGCCACCTTGGGTGTATGGGTCCCACCTATGTTTCAGGGCCTAGATCTAAAATTGGCATTGAACTTAAAATTTCTTGAAATTTGTGTCCTAAGCCTAGCCTACTGGGACTCGTACACCTCAACTGGCATATGAGTCTCGCCTTAGCTTGGACCTATTTTGAACTCAATTCTTGGTGGGATTTTATTCTTCTACATTTGATGTAACCTTGTAGTGCTGCAATTTCAATAAATTTGGCATAAAAAAGTACAAATACAAGGTTATTTCACATATTTCCCACTAGAAGTTTTATGCAATCACTCCTATAGAAATTTAATGGGGTGATCCCACAAAGCTGGTTTGCAATTTTTTGGAGATTATGATTTTTGCTGAAATCACGTTTTTTTAGAAAATATAGTGATTTAAGCCTTAAAAAGTTCCATTTTAAGGATTCCAATTGAAGAGGATTTGATCAAACCACCTTAGATGAAACCCCCTTGGATAGAACCCCGATAGTTTAAACCATACCTAGAATGTAGTCTCCTTTACACCTATCAAAATGCTGATAAAAAATCACATTAGATTTACCTTTTGGGGGATCAAATGAATTCATTTAAAATTTATTTGAAATTATCATGGTAGTCCTCATAATGAGCTATCCAATGAATATAATTTTAATATGTTTTGATTTTTTTTATTTTTATTAGACTGCAGAAATCGGGTAGCACGACCCCCTATAAACTATAGTGTGCCTGGTAAACTTTTTAACGTGACCGGTGGTGCTAGCGTGACACGCCCTCCAGTAAGGCTATGTTTTGGTTTTATTATGTATTTGTTTTTTTAGTTTTATTAAACATAGGTTTTTCACCGAAAATCAAGCTCTGTGTTGTGCACATGTGGAAAAATAGCAGATTACCAAAAAAAAAAATTAAAAATATTTTTCAGGCTAGGTATTGATGTCCTTGATCCATTAAATAATTTTTTTTTAAAATTTTGATATATATAGAAAAAGTTATGTTGTATACAGTCCGCCTATGTCTGAATTATAACTGGTTTGACTCTGAAACTTGATTAAGGAAAAAACATTTCATAAAAATTTATGAAACCAAATGAAAGTGCTAGATATCGTAGTTACAAATCTAAATTCGAAAAAATTAGAATTTTATCCTTCATACAAAAAAAGTTATGTTGTATACGGTGAACATCACTTCTGAATTTTTTTTTTTTTTTTTTAAATCTTGTTTTCAAAGGAGATGGAAAAAGAAGTGTAATCTGATTCCAAAAAAATTAAAAAATATATATTTAGAATCTATAGACAAAATTTCACAAATCACTAGTTTGCATCATCTTAAAATTCCTCACGGTTTAGCCGCTATAGGAGCTCGAAAGTGAAGATTTAGTTTTAAAAAATTAGTTTAGTGTCCAGTTTGCCCAAAAATTGTAAACCAGTATTGTGGGATCACCCTATGATTACAAGAGAATTCAAGAGCATTCAAGAGTGGTTATCAAGTGTTTTTGAGCATTATTCAAGATTCAAGCATCATGTGAAAGTCATCATGCATCATTTATTTTTAGCTAACATTTGTGATGTAGGTTTTTATGATTTTAGCAAGCATACAAGTGAAGATCTAAAACATACAATCAAGAGTCAAGATATACAATCATGTTATCCATTACATACAAGATTCCAACCTTTATTCTAAGGGTTTGGTGAGTTGCAACATATCATATTTGTTCATTCATCATTCATCCTTTCTATTTCATTTAATTTCAAGGTTTGATTACCAAAATAGGGTTTGACCAAGGAAAACCCCTATCCACTAAAAAAAAAAATTCTCACTCTTTTATGTGTTATTTGCAAATTTAGGTTGAAGATCCATTTAAGAGAAATTTTTCAAGTTGTCAAAGTTGTCATCTACATTGCAAGATCATGGAAATTCACCTACATGTTGTAATTCAGTGTTTCAAAATTAGACATTTGACAAGAGAGAAGCTATAGGAGAACACTAGAGGACATAAAAGTTACAGATCAACCCTGATATTGGGAATAAATCATCACTTGTGGCATATGAGTTCTAGTATAGAATATTTCAAGCATTTTTTGTCAATCCTATTTTAGCAATTCCAGATATCGAATTCAATGTGAAACCCTAAACTAGGACTAAATTTCCCCTACTAGTGTATGAGTCCCAATGTGAATTAAAAGTTAGATTTTATGGAGTGTAGACCTTGTTTCAAGCTTCTTTAGTTTTCTAGGTGCACCTTTGTTTATCTCCAAATTTTTATTTTGATTTGAGTTCATTTTCTAGGTCATGTCATTAGGTTTTGCATGCTACTTTCATTACTCCTCTTTCCAAGCCTTTTATTGGTGGTAAACCCCCTTCCATCTTTAATCACACACTATGACACCTTAATGCAGATCTCTTTCCCTAATTCCATCCCTAGATTGAGATCTCTAAGGTTTCCTTGGATGAAACTTGAGGAAAATTTGTGGAGGAACCCTAATCCCCCTTTCATTCTATATCCCAAAACCTAGAATGATGAAATTCTTCATTTAATTTTGGTTAACCCAAACTTTAGAACACATTATTTTTTATTCGAAATGCATCATAGTCCTAGATCTAGCTTACATTAACTTTGCATTAGGTCTTGCATGAGTTAATTTTCATCTAGGGTTTCTAAATCTTGTATTAGTGAAAGTGCATATAGGTGGAATTTTTGCATCTTGCATCATTGAAATTCACTCGAAATCTATAATTGCACTTAGTCTAGACATCCTTCAAACTTGAAAACCTAACATTCACTCATAATTTGTTGAAATTAGTACCAAAACCCTCACCTAGGACTCATATGCCCCTCTGGGAAATTTAGTCATAGTGCAGGTGGTTTTACTTGATTTTTGGGTATTCTTTGTGGTGTGTTTTGCAACATTTGAAACCTTGAAAAACCTTAACTAGGACTCATATGCCCCTATAGGAGATTTAGTCTGGTGTCAGATCCACATCTGTATTTTCCAGCATTGAAAACTATTTTTTGTGTTTTTGTTTGCTATTGTTAGATTCTTGTTTCAATTTATAGAGTTTTTGTTTCATTCATTTCATTGCATATAGATCAAATCGAATCAAATAATATCATTTATCTTATGTGCATTGCATCTTGCACTCATTGATTGTCCCTTGCATGAACTTTACAACTTGGTGTCCTATTGCTAATACTATAGTGAGACATAGTTTGTGACTCATGTCATCCTACAATAGGACAGTTGTCATGGATCTTGGGTTATTTAGCTCTTTCACTACTAATGTTGACACTAGTTCACTAGGTATGGACCATACCCTTAACAACTCTTTGGCTTCAAGTAGTGTGACAAATGTTGAAACAATGGTTGCTAGTATTTTGTAAGAAAACATAATCTAAATCCATGAAGAAATAGAAAACCTAAAAAATCAACCGAGTACTGAAAACATTTCCACCACTGCTATTCCTACCATAGATAACATACATCATATGATTGAAAGTGAAGAAGGAGTTGAACTTGTGTGTAATGTAGTTCATATTTTTGGAAAACATCTTACCTCAACAACTAGTTGTGCTTTACCTTTGAAAAATGTCCAAAGTCAAGGAGGAACTCAAATTCATTCTCCCACAACCACTGCCTCTATTCCTACCTATACAAACCCTCAAGTTACAACAATGATGCAACCTACTAGTAATGTGATTCCTACCTTGGGTATTTCTGCTAGCAATCCTTGTAACTTTGTAGTATCACATGTCATATCTCCTACTACTTTACCTCCCATAAGCATTGCATTCACTTCCCCCTCGAACACATATACACGTCAAGCACATTCACCTCCATCTCAAAATACCACCAATGATGCCATCCTTAATTAAATTTTGCAAAAATTTTCATCCCTTCAAAAGAAATTTTCCACTGTAAATCAAAATTAAAATGGCCAACCTACATACTATGTCAAAAGCAATCCCCTATGCTTGGAGATATTGAGAATGCTGATACAAAAAGTTATTGAGATTCGTAGATTTGAGAAATATGGAAGGAAATTAGATCCTTCTAACCATGTTTCTGCTTATACCGCCTTATGTAGTTATTTTTTCCTTGAGGATAAGCTCTTGGCTAAGATTTTCCCTAGGTCCTTGAAAGATACTATCTTAGAATGGTTTTCCTCATTACCGAATAACTCAGTTCATTCATTCGATTAACTTACTAAGGCCTTTATTAACCATTTCCATGTGCACATGACTCCTAAGATGACCTTAGCTGATTTGATGAGATGTAAGCAAAAGGATGATGAAAAGGTTACCGACTTTATTTCACGCTACCAATCACTTTATTCCCAAATCGATGTAAAGATTCTTGATCCTCACCTTCAATGAATGTTCATTGAGAAACTACAAACTAATATACAAGATAAGCTTGGAATGATGAATTTTCCTTCTATCGTACACTTGTGTACTACACCATGATTATCAAAACTCAGATAGCAATCATGAAACAAAACCCACCTCTAGCCGTCCTGAGAAGTCTGAATCCGTAAATCAAAAAATTACCAACCTTTTAGAAAATATAATAAAGGCTTCCTTCAACTAAAGCCCCATGAATGAACTCAACATGTTGATACCCAAGTCATTTCTATAAGGAAGAAAAATCCTTTCACATTTGGGAATCTAGCTAGATAATTTACTCCCCTACCCAATACCCTACATAGCACAATGTCACAACTTTTAGAATAGAAAATGATCACCTTACCTCCCATTAAAACTCCCAATCCTAATAAGCCTTTACCTTTGAACTTTAGATTGAATTCTTATTCCCATTATCACCAAAAAAATGGACATGATACAAAACATTGTAAGCGTCTTAAACATCTTACAGTGCAAGACCTCATTGATTCTAGTTGAATTCAAATTAGAGGTGTTAATGATCAAGGAAATAAGTTGATTTCCCCTCCTAACAAAAATTGTTAAATCTTTACCAACCCTAAGCCAAACCATAATAAGTTATTTTTCAAAGCTAGTGAAACTAAGAAGAATGATGTCATGCATGTTGACATGGATGATCACAACATTGATACTATTGAACAAGGTCCTATGGATATTACTAAAAAAAATCCTAAGGATAATATGGTGGCATTAATCAAAATTCTACCTCATAAGGGTTGAAATAAAAGGCCTCTTGAAATTGCTTTCTCATCTAAAGATATACTTAAACATGCACCTAATGGTCCTCTTTACATAGTTGATTGAATCAATGAAAAGACCGCTAATGGGATATTAATTGATCCTGTCTATGGAGAGAATGTGATTACTGAAGAATTCTTACTTGTGCATGAACTCTATCAAGAAACATGTGATAAATCAAAAACATGGATAAAGATGCATAATGGTTTCTCTTTCCCTACAATGGGATCAATCACCCTTCCTTCTAAAATGGGACCAAAATAATTAGATGTATCATCCTCCATCATCCTGATGTGAAATCAATTCCATGTGAAGCTTTTTTATCCATGGCTATGCTCCATAGAAGTCATCATGTCGATTGTGCATAAATGTTTAAAGTTTCCATTTGGTAATGAAATCTTTAATATGCACCATAGTGGCTCTAATCTCATGTCTTCCCGTTGAAATTTCTCATTGGATTTATTTTGGAATAATCCTATGGAACCTATTAAACCTCATGAAGACTTATTTTTCAACTCATATCAAAAGTTTAAGGTGAAATACATAGAAAAACTATCCCTTGGAAACATGCCTCAACCCATGATTGAATCTCTTATCATTGATGAAACTATGATTGAACCAAAAGACATTCGAAGTAACCAAGACAAACCCATGATAGATACTTTTCTTATTTCCTAAAAAATACCAAGAGATAGGCAAAGCAATCCTATAATGCCTCCTAAGATAAAAAAAGTTTGAAAAGATAAAGAGAAAGTGGTTGAATAGCCTCCCACAGTTCCTTTTGTTCCTCCCCTTAGGCAAGAAAAGAAACCTATGTTGATAAAATCACTCCTACACAAACACAACTTGACAATCATACTAAAAGAAACATAAATTCTAGAGAGCATAGGAATAGATGTTGTCCTCTTGCTCAAAGGTTAAATGAAGAGAAAAAGAAAGAAACTGTTAAACATCCAAACTTGACTAAATCAATACATGATGAGTTTCCCTCTTTGTCACAACAAAAAGATCCTATATCACAACCACAACATGAGCTATATCCTTCTTTGGACATTATCATTCGACCTCCTATTGTGATTAACTTGGATGTTGATGATGAGGTTGCTAAAACTGATGAGGAAGTGCATAATGAATTGAATGTACATTATTTTCCTCTTCTATGAGATTAAATGATAATTATCCTAGGAAGAGTGTTGAACTAGGTGATGATCCTAGTTCAACACTTGTCGTTGTCCCATTGGCTAGTTGTGTGCCTTTTGTATATGATGAACAAGATTGGCATGCAAACGACCTACTAATAGGTGGACTGGCATGTGCCTTTCTAGTCTTTTTCATTATTTTCATTTTAATCTTATGTGTGTGATTGCATGTGCATAATGTGATCCCACGTGCTGTTCTATTTGATGTATCTCTCTTTGTGACATTCTTCTATTTGTCTTTACATTATTCTCTATGTCGTAAACCTTTATATTTTTCTTTGTCTCGTGTTTTCCTTTTGGGGATGTCACAAGGCATCGAGACATTTAGGTGTCTTCCATGTTGACCCAAAAGATTTTCCTTTATCTCTTTTTCTTTGTCTTGTGTTTTCCTATTTGGGATGATGCAAGGTGTCGAGATATTTAGGTCTCTTCCATTTTGACCTGAAAGATTTTCTGTTTTTTTTCTCTATTTGTTTCATTCTTCCTATTCTATGAGTATTTGGGGAATGATGATAGTTTTGAGCTCTCTAATAACATTGTAGCAAAGACATACTGACCCTAAATCAATGGATCTCTTTTGTGTTATTTTGGGATTTAATTTTTGGGGAAAACCATTTTCATGATGTAGCTTTATTTGGAAACATATGACTTGGCATAGGGATTTTTGAAAAATCTCTCATGTCCTCTTTATTGTTATTATTTTATGATTTTCTACTTTACAATAATTTATCATAGCATGGTGTTTAACAATTTCTTTAAAGTGGTGGCATACATTTACATTATTCTTTTATATTTTACAATTAATGTTTCATGTTGTTGTCTTCAAGTACTTCATACAATGTGTCTTTCACTTTGTCATGATATTGGGTGTGATGTCCTTCAAGAGCGTGATCTCTCTTATTGTATTATATTCCCTTTAGTGGCTTGATGCGATAGACTGCATCCACTAAGTTGTGAATCTTATATTATTTGATTGGTCCCCTCTTTGAGACATTAGGCATGATGTTCCCTAAGTTGAGACCTTACATGAACTAAGAAAAAATCCTTTGAACTTACCTTACACTATTTTTTCATTTACAATATCTTTTATATGGACACCTTGCATAATATAATTTGCTTGCCTATGGAGCCATCTTCTTTGTTCATGGGTTTCAAGCAGATGAATCTTTTCTTGCCTCATGAATCTTGTTGTTTGTGTTGTGTGGTGCCTTATGAAAGTTATCAAGAGGTATATCTTTGGTATGGTTACCATATGGGAGCCAAACTTAGGCATGGATTTCCTTTTTTGTATGAGCACATACCAGTCATGTGCGTATGTGTCTCATTGGGGGCTCACCTAGTTGATGGCCCGAGGCCCCACTAGCCCTTGTGAGTGTGCATTTGGTTTGAATAATGGAAATTGTGCTCCACTGGTAAAGTTTCTTGGAAAAACAACTTAAATCTGATCTACAATGTGCAAGAAAAATGGTTGAAGCTTGATCCACCCCTTTTGTTTTTATTTTCTTTTCTCTTTATGTCTTTGGCAGTGTATGCTTGTGCCTTGTTTTTATTCCTTATATTATTGTCATGTGTGTTATTTTGTGCCTATGTTGGTTTTCTATTGGATCTTGATCTTGGGGGCTTGATCATCCCTCTTGATCAATGCCATCCTATCTCACTAGCATTGGTACATCTGAACCCCTCTTGATGTGAATTTGTATACTTTAGTGTGAGTTTGAAGAAAGTTCCTCCTCTCACTAAAGTGGGGGATAAATGTAGTGTATGAAAATATATCCCTTTACATTTTCACACTTGTTTGGGCCCTTCCTACTAAAGTGGGCTTCTTTATGCCTTATTTGTTCCTATTTTGCATCCACAAGCCTTATTGAATGTATCTTTCTAAGGATAATCCTGACACACATTAAATAACCAATCATAATTTAATTATTTTTGATTGTATTTCCTAGATTTAGTGATCTAGGACTCATACGCCACTTTGGACATATGGGTCCCACCTAAGTTTCGGGGCCTATATCTAAAATTGGCATTGAACTAAATATTTATTGAAATTTGTGTCTCAAGCCTATCCTACTGGGACTCATATGCCACAACTGGTGTATGAGTCCCACCTTAGCTTGGACCTATTTTGAATTCAATTCTTGGTAGGATTTTATTCTCCTAGATCTAATGTCAGCTTGTACTATTGTAATTTTAGGAAATCAGGCATAAACAAGTATACATACAAGGTTATTTCACGTACTTCCTCCTAGAAGTTTTATGCGAGAACTCTTATAGATATTTTATGATTAAAAGAGAATTAAAGAGTGATTATAAAGTGTTTTGGAGCATTATTAAAGATTCAAGCATCATGTGAAAGCCATCATGCATCATGTTTTTCTTTGAGCTAACATTTGTGATGTAGGTTCTTATGATTTGAGCAAGCATGCAAGTCAAAATCTACAACATATAGTCAAAATTCAATATCTACATTCATGCTAGCCATTGCATACAATATTGTAGCCTTTTTTCTAAAGTTTTGGTTAGTTGCAACATAGCATATTTTTTCATTCATCATTCCTCCTTTCTATTTAATTTCATTTCAAGGTTTGATTACCAAAATGTGGTTTGACCAAGGCAAACCCCTAGATCCACTAACAAAAAAATATTTTTCCCTCTCTTTGATGTGTCATTTCTAGTTTTAGGTTGAAGATCTATTGAAGATCATGTTTGGAGAAAGTTTTCAAGTTTTCAAAGTTGTCCACATTGTAAGATCATAGAAAGGCACCTACAAGTTGCAATTCAATGTTTCAAAATCAGAGAAGTGAAAAGAGAGAAGCTATGGGAGAACACTAGAGGATATAAGAGTTTCAGATCAACCCTGATACTAGGAATAAATCACCACTTATGGTGTATGAGTCTTAGTATACTATATTTCAAGCATTTTTTGTCGATCTTGGTTCACTAATTCTAGATTATGGATTTAGCCTGAAACATTAAACTGGGACTAAATTTCCCCTATTGGCGTATGAGTCCTAGTGTGCATTAAAAGTTATATTTTTTGGATTGTAGACGTTGTTTCAAACCTCTTCAATTTTCCAGGGACACCTCTATTTATCTCCACTTTGTTATTCTAATTTGAGTTAATTTTCTAGGTCATATCATTAGGTTTTGCATGTTACTTTCATTACTTGTCTTTCCAAGCCTTTGCTTGGTTGTGAACCCCATTTTTATCTTTAATCACACCCTAGGATACCTTATTTCAGATCTCTTTCCCTAATTCCATCTCTAGATTGAGATCTCTAAGGTTTCCTTGAATGAAACTTGAATGAAATAGGTGGAGCACACCCAATTCACCCTATTTTCTTCATTTCAAGTCATACCCTAGTTGTGTATGGTATATACAAACACCCATTGAGTGGCACATGGTGTGGGACCTAAACCACCTCCAACCTTTTTCTAAAGTATATTCAAAAAAAAATATAATCTATGAAACCATAAAATAGCTTGATAACTAGTTTAGTGTGTATGGATAGTGGTTTATGAGTTATAATTATTGGTTTGAAGGTATGGACTATGGTTATGGTAAAAATAATGGTCTTCTTAGGATCATAATTAATATTCCTTTCATTTTTAACATATTCTATCATTGGTATATACTCATATCATAGTTTTTGTGTTGATGTCATCATTTAGAAAAACATTTATTAGTACCATATTTCCTTCTACTAACATCCATATTCCATTAGCTATATTCTCTTCTATCTATTAACACTATCAATTTTCCATCTACTGATAAAATTTCATTTTAAAATTTAACCTAGGAATTATTCTTAGTCATATTGGATCTTTTGTGATTTTTTTAATTTGGGATAGAATTTTGAGAGATTCACATTATTTAAAAAAAAATATATTTTTCTAATATTTATATTCTCATAGGTTTTGTTGAGAAGTTCTCATTTTGTGAACTTCTAGGCCTCTAATTTGGCTTTTACAATAATTTTTTTGGTTCATTTCTTTGAGAGTTATGAATTCTTCATGTACTTCATAGTGGTGTAATTAGATTTATTTGATTCAATCATAAAATTACAATTTTACTTCTATGTCCAAATTGATATCTATAGCATACTAAGATCAAGATCACTTCATTTATTTTACAAGTAAAGCATGTATTAGAAATAATCATTATAAATTTGGAAGATTATATTGGTATGGGGATCATTAATTTTATGAATTTTTAGCTTTTTAGCTATAACCTTGTTCTCTTGTTTGAATGTGTCTCTTGATTGGACTAGTGTGACTAAATTTTAAAACTTACCAATGAGTATCAAAATACTTCTTTTTATATTAAAATTGGATAAATATAACTAAGTCTTATGAAGATGGAATTCTAGTACATTTCACATGGATTAATATTTTTCTCATATTTATGGAGTAGTTCCTTAACCTACATCCTATTTGTAATAATTAGTATGGAAAGAAAAGAATGAATAAAATTTAGGATTAATTAGGTGTTAAATTGATATCAACATCTAGTTGGCCATCACTCATAGTGATGGTTATATAACATTTGGAAAAAAATAGAGAACATTTAGAGAATCAAATGGCTCTATTCCTAGAATATCCTATTATAGATTGTCTTGTTTGACTTAATTTTTTCTTCCCATATTATCATAAAGAAATTTAGGTTCTTGATGATTGGGAAAATATTGAAAATAAACATGTAAATACTTCTCCTAATATTGTTACTCCACCTAAAGAGACTTTCATTGAGAATTTAGGTTATATGACTCCTATCACATATTTAAAGAATTCATCTTATTCATCTATGTCTAATCATCTAAAGGTAAGGGATTCTTGTGTTTCGATGTTGGAAAATTCATTTAATGCTTGAACATAATAATTTTGTGTTGGAAACCCTTTATGGGATGGGTAGTGTAGTTAAATGGGATACACTAAGATACCATTTCTCTTTCTTAGTGATTTTGACAAGAAAAAAATTACTACATACAAAACAACAAATTATTTAGTGTAGCAAGACATTCATTATCAACTAAATCCAAGTACTTGGGATGAGTACAAGCTAGATATCATAGGATTTTTTTGTGATTCCTATCTTCTATACTTAGAGAATATCATTGAGAATACTTATCTCCCATATGATGTTAGCTCATATAGACATTTTGTTGGCATTTTTCACTGCAACCCACACGTATTTCCTAGAAGCTCCTATGAACTTGCCACATTCAATAATAAAAGGCTAGGAAAAGTATGGCCAACTTAACGAGAATAGCAATAAGGCTAATTATCCTACACTTCGGACTTTGTAAAATCCAGGAGGGTATTCCCCAATATGTGCTCTTAACATACATCATTTAAATAATTCATTTGCACAAAGGTAAACAATAGACATATTCCATAATTATTGTTAATGGATGAAATCCTTCAAGAAATTGGCTATTCCTCAAAAAGGCTCGGGTCTAATTAACAGAGAATCGTAAACTCAACTTAAAATAAATTGATAGGAAATGTTTGAGTAAAATATCCTAAGGCCATAACACAAAACATGCGAGAATAAAACATGATCAGAATTCCAGTGCCATATCCCAACGCACGGAGTTAAAAGAGAAAACTGAACTATAGGGTAAATTTCATCTTGAACACTTATGATCTATTATGAATGGAATTACAATCCATACATATATACCTTAATTTAATTACTTATTTATGAATCCTATTTGTTATTTTGCATGAACTTACTGGTTAACTAAAAAATTTAACCGATCCTTTGAACCAGAGCTATAGTTAAACATAATTAATAGTAAAGAACAAATGAAGATCAATGAAAATCATCTTGGATTGATATTTCATTAATAATACATGCAAAATAACACAATAGGAGAGAAAATAAACTCCAAATATTCATGAGCTTGATATAAACATCCTCAAAAACCCCATGATTAACTAAGTTCCCCAATTTGACTCAAAACTTTAAAACCTGGACTTACAATTCATACTCTCTATATTACTAGAATCTTATATCTCATATTTTGGATATTTCAACAAACCTCTATCTCAGCCCATAATTCCCTTTTATAAAACAAGGGAGCCAACAAGCTTTAGGCCAGAGAATACACATGTCCATTTGTAATTGGACTGCTAACTCTTAATTCAATTACAATTATATTATGTGAGTGGAGAGCATAAGACAAGAATCATCATTAGTTGATATGGAGGAAAGAAAACATCGCTCCAAAGGCCACTCCCTTTACATCAAAGGCATGCTTAATCATTATAGTACTAACTCCACCTCAGCACCGTGTACTTGAAGTCAAAAGGAGAATGCAATTTTAAAATATAATATCTAATTCCAGACCTATATTATACATGACCAAGTTGCAATTCTTGACTATAACATTCATAATTCCAGTTCATCAGTGAACACCTTTTTCCATAATTCAAATTCCTCCTCAGAAGGCCACTAGAAAGCCACAACCTGATCAACCTTGTTTCGATAGGGAGCATACTTTACCATTATCATTGTGGCCTTTTTATCAAAGTTCTCTAAGAAACTAATAACAAAAGACAAATTTTCCAATGTATTCTCTAGCATGTGGATGTCAACACTTTTGCATATCTCATGTGTTTGAGACATCATTATATTGTTCATATGATCCTTCCAAACCTGCAGGGGTTTGACTTCATCCTCACTATGCAAAATATGTGGCAATGTGGTCAAGTCCTTTCCATCATATACATCCTTTAACAATTTAATCTTTGACTCCATAGGGGCGGAAAATCCTTGAAACTTCTGCTCAACAATTCCTTTGACCAATTGATATGTTGTTATAGCAGTAGGATATTTATCCCCATGTTGTTTTGCCCCTATTGCCATGAATTTCAACTTCTCCATTTTAGGGCTCCATTTGTTTAGCAATGGGATAGCCAATTCTTTATCTCTTGGAAACATTTTTAGTGCTTGCAGCAGTAGGACATAGTTTGCATTAACACTATTTAGCTTACTATGGACCCTTCTATTTAAATGTTTCAAAATAGTGTCCAATATTACTAAATTACTTCTCCCTACAACATCCTAGATTTTCTTTACCATCTCCTTATACTGTTCAACTTGATGAATCAATTTATCCCTAGAGAGTCCCCTTCCAGGGCTAGTAGCCTTCTCAATTGCAATAGGAACTTGTCCCACATTATATGCAACAATAGCCAAAGATTGTGCTTGTGTAGGAGGTTGAGACTGGTCTACTGGTGGGTCAAGAATAGTGTGGCTAGAACTGAGTTGCTTTTGAGACCTCATGGTATCCATTTGTTGCTTGAATAAAGCCAATTCAGTTTCTAACTCTGCTACCTTTCATTGACTCTTATTATATTCAATAATAATTTCATTATATTGGCCTCTCAGAGTATCCCAGTCCCTAGTCAAATCTTCAATAGTTGCTCTGGTGAATTTGGCAACATTCACGACCATATCAACAGCTTCCAATGCTGGGGTGTTAGCAACTCTCCTCACAACCAAGTGACCACTAAAGTCAGATGGTTCTACAACAATTGTTTTTTTAGACCTAGTGGATAGAGATCAGATTTCCAAAGCATCCCATTCCTCACTAAAGGCTGATCCTTTGAGTGCTAATATAGCCTCCTCATCAATTGCAAGAAGTGGCCTATTGGCCCTTCTTATTGTGTCGAACACCATAGCATCAATGATATCTCACTCAGGAAGTAGCAATACTCCACATTTTTTTACCAATGCTTGGCCCTGCTTTGGTGTTGGGTATGTGTAAGATGATCATGGAAAAACTAGGCCCTTAAGTGGTAATGAAAATTTAGAAAATCTGAGTTAGGCAACTTGATGTAGAAATTTGAATAAGTTATCTATATTATTTGAAAAATATTTAATAATAGAATCTATAGAAAATTGAATGTAGTTTTTAAAATACTAGGTTTATTTATTTTTAAATAAAATCTATTTGGTGAAAATTTGAAATTTCAGTGCACTATTACTTAAATTTCAGGGAAAAATAAGAAGTAGGTGTCTATCTAACCACCCTAACCATAATAAAATGATAATATTTTTTTATAGTATTTTAGATATAAGTAGAGGACTCATGTCCCAATGTGATGAATATTTTTTTGTAATTTTTTCCAATTAAATAATTAATTATCAATTTTTTATTAAAAATTTTTAAAAATATAAAAACTCGTATGTATGACCACCTTAACTTGGTCAAAACTTCATGAAATTAATTTTTTCTTTTTTTAATCCTATAGTATGCGAAGTAAAGAATGTGATGCATGTTTTGGATTCAAAAAATGAGATACCAATTGAAAGCTATAGATGTTTTTCAATTAGCCTATCAATCAGGACTTTAGTCGTAATTCAAATAGAAAATGAATAATAATTATTTATTACATTAAATGTAAAGTATAATTTATATTGGTAGAAATATGAGAATATCCTTTAAAAACCCTTTTTGTTTCATCAATTTTGGGTTAAAAAATAGTCATTAGCCACATGGGCCATCATATCACTTACATATCGCCACTTTTTGGCCCATCATGATCGTACACATAGCCTGTTATTTCTTTGAATTTGTCTCTCAGCTGTTCCCTGGCCTTAGCTTGAGTTACCTTCTTTGGGAGCACTGGATGCAAACTTCTCTCATGTGCCACCTTCTCAGCATATGATGCAGTATGTGCTCTCCACACAAAATCTTTAAAAGCGTTAGTTTGAATAAAAGAGTCATCCATCATGAAATCTTTGCAGGCTTCTATCCTCAAATCATCATTACTTGTTATTCCTTTGATTTTATCTTTTCCTAATCTCAAAGTAACTGCCCCTAAACTTGTTGCAATTTCGACTGGGTCTAATGGCATCTCTTGATGTAGTTCATTTGGAGTCACAATAATGCCATCATCCTCATCACCATCACAATCAACCATCCTTACTCTCTCAACATTTTTCCTCTTTGGTGATGGTGGGTAGGCTTGCTTTGAAAACCTCAAAGTCGATAGGAACCATATCTTGACTCCATTCGTGCAACTTGAAAATCTTTGTGATTTCTTCTTTGGTTATCTTAATCATCTGCACACCATCGTAAGTTCTGACAACTCAGGTCACAGGGTCATATCTCATAGCAATATCCTTTAAAATATCTACTCCAGGTAGACATTAGGCACCACCAACTTACCTAGGTCTAACCTCCATGGGTTACAAAAAGGGACCAATAAATTTCTATTCCCAAACCAATTGGAGAACAATTTCCACTCGGTATATGGTAACTCAACATCTTGAGTTGCACACTGCTTGTCTGTTAGTCCTTCGAAGAGTAGGTTCCCATAGAACAAAAAGTTTCCCTCCCGCTTCTTATTAGTAGAGGGCTTTAACAAATCAATAATATCTTGGGAGAAAGACTTGGTAGAGGTTTCAGAACCAGAACTTCGGGCCTTGGGTGCCATTTATACTAAACAAATGATAACTCGAGCTAGGGTTTTCTTATTTTCAAATGGAAAGCATTTATAATTTTCTTCCTTTATCCTTAAACAAAAAAATACCTCACGTTTCTAGAGTCTCCAACAATTATCTAGATGAGCTCTAAAATAAAATCTATTCAAACAATTCTTCAAGAACAGAATGAGAAACAATCACTAATTGTTTAGTAAGCAACCATAAAATATTTTGAAATTAAAAGAAATGGCATATGTGCTACTTACGGTTTCATTCGCAAAACATCTAGGGTAGTGAAATTGAGAAATCGCAACAATGGTTTGCTTCACTCGATACCAGGCTATTATTCCTCAATGTAGAGATACAACACAGAAATAGCAATTCACAAATTCTAGCATTTGATTATGTAGGTAGAGTCAAACTTGACCATTACTATTCACTCGCACGAGATAAAAAGGCTATAGTACAACACCAGTTTATTTTAAATAAGATTTGTTGATCAAAAGCAATGTTGGCTAGGAGAATGACTCAGATTAAGTCAAAACAGTTTGAAATACCATGTCCACTCTCCGATCACCAAACGGACAGGAAATTCACTTACCGGGCACCACATCAGCATGAAATGATCCCCACCTTTGTTACCAGCACACAACATCAGTGTCCACATGTCACCAAATCACACACCTCACAACATTATTGATACTGAAATTTTAATTGCATGAGGTCAGCGAGGGACAACCACGATGCATCGGTAATCAAACAACTTTCAACATCAGCCTCCATCATCGGTCAGCAAGCAAAAATGGTCCCCACCATCAAACATGACAGTTAGCAGCATCTCGCATGACTCACACCATATTTGTGACGTTAGCAGAGACCTTGCAAGGTCTACAAGGAATGGTCAAGATTAAAATCACTTCATCCAATGGTCACACAATTTGCACATGCGAAAAGGTTATTTATAAAGAAGGGACTGACTAGGTGGCCAAGGAAATGACCCTCAAGGTCAAAAAGATTATTTAGAGGTTTAATCTAAAATAATTCATGAGCCCAACACTATGAAAATATAATATAGTCATGACGCCAAATACCGAAAGGATGGGTAAACGGGTCCGGTAAAGTCATGACCAAAAAGAGATAAATGACCACTTAAGTGACCAACCACCATCAATAACAAGTCAATGCTCAAAAAGAAAACCCATGACCCAACCAATTAGAGCCGAGGACAAAACATACCTACAAGGGGAAAAATTAAAAGCTCTGCTAGTGGCTCCGACTGGGGATGTATGTCCCCTATGGGCATAACAAGATTCTAGAATCTATGGTTACGCAGACCAGATATAGAGAGAACCCAAAACCAAGAACCTATCTAGACAAGACAAGCAGATAAAAGCAAAAAAAAGAAAGAAACACACCTATATACATTACTTACAGGACTATACAACGTTCATGGAAAAAGAGCTACTTCAAGAGAAGTAGTATTTCAAGAACTATCCATGTACTGGAAGTTCTAGAACTTCACCTGCAAGTGACTGTAAAAAAATATGAGTCTTCTCCATGTGTATCCATAATTATATATGGGTCTAACTAAAGGGGATCAAATTTTCCATGCTTTCCCTTATCTTCTGATCTTGCATTCCAGAGCAACACCATTGCTCCAATGTCAAGTTTTCTCTCAACTACTCTTTTGTCATAAAGGTGCTTTACCTGAAGTTGTAGTTTTTCATTTCTCTTATGAGCTTCTCTTCTAGTTTCATCCAATTGGTTCAATTCATCCATTATTTGTTGCATCTCATCACATATATCATCATCATATTCTTGGACAAATTCATAGATCTTCATCAGGCTATTTTGTGGGATATGTTCTTCCATCCCATAGACTAGGTTAAAAGGTGAATGACCAATTGGCTTCTTGACAGTTGCCCTATCAACCCATAGTGCCAATTTTAATTTTGAATCCCAAGCCCTTTTGTTCTTCTCAATCATACGTTTGATGATCTTCATCAAACTCTTATTACTGGACTCTACCTATCCATTTCCTTGGGGATGATAATGGGAAGAATATGAAACAGTTATACCATATTGATCACAAAAATTAACAAATTCTTCAGATCTGAAACACATAGCATTGTCTGAAACAATTCTTTTAGGTACCCCAAAATGACTCAAAATATTATCAGTCAAAAAATCAATAACAACTTTACTTGTGGCCCTTCTGGTTGGGATTGCTTCAATCCATTTAGTAAAGTAATTAGTTGCCACCAATATCCATGCATATCCTCTACTAGATTTTTTAGATATCTCCCCTATGAAATCAACACCCCATTGCTTGAAAGGAGCTGAAATAGACACATGTCTCAACGGTAAATTGCCAAAAAAAATTAACTTTCCAGCAAACCTCTGATAGGCATCACATTTTTTAACATATCTGTGGGCATCCATGAACATAGTAGGCCACCAATATCCTACTCTTAAAATTTTATGAGCCATTGTCTTAGCCATGTAATGGCCTCCACAAGATCCTTTATGCATTTCTCTTAGTAAATCTTTATCTTGGTCTCCATTCACATATATGAGTATAATACCTTCAGAGTTCCTCCACTAGAGCTCACCATCAATAATGACATATCTAATTTCTTGCAGTTTAAGATATCTTTTGTCACTAAGGGGCATACCTTTAGGGTATTGCATCGTTTGTAAATACTCAACAATCATCCTATACCAACCATAAGTTTGCATATCACAGATAGGCGCAATGTTCTATTGCTCTTTCTAATTTATCTGATTTACCTCCAGATTTTCCTCAACCATTAATTTGGCTAGACCCTAAACTCTTACAAGCTTGGTAATTTGTATGTCAATATTAAACTCTTGGATTCTATTTATCCATCTGCATCTTCTTCCTGTAGTCTCTTGTTGGGTGAAAATATCTTTAACTGCTGCCGTTGGCACATATGCTACAACAATTTCTCCCATTAGATAAGGTTTGAAATTCTTAACTGCCTTTACCAGAGCATATGCCTGCTTTTTAGATATATCATATTTCAATTTTTCACCCTGCAATGATTTACTGAAGAATGCAATTGGCTACTCAAAGCCATCATTGTTTTTCTGCAACACCACACCATCTATAGTGTGAAAAGAGGCAAAAGTAAACAACTGGAATGGTTTTGAATAATCAGGCAACTTGAGGACAGGGGCCTACTTAATTGCATCTTTGATAGCTTGGAAGGCTTTGGATGGTTCTCCTATCCATACTATCTTTTCTCCCTTCTTCAACATCTTAGATATTGGGCGGACAATCTTAGCAAAATTTGTGACAAATCTTCTTAGAAAATTTATCTGTCCAAAGAAAGATTGGATGCCTTTTACATTTCTTGGCTGCATAATTATATCAATAGCAGTCACTCTTTCAGGATCAATCCACACCCCATCTTTTGAAACAAGATGCCCCAACAATTTTCCTTCTTTTACCCCAAAGACACACTTCCTAGGATTTAAAGATATCCCATATTCCAGAGCTCTGATAAAAAATTTCTCTAAGTGAAGACAATGATCCTCCTCACTTTTTCTATGGGAAATAAGATCATCTTGGTAAATGGCAAGGAACAGATCAATATAATCAGCAAAGGCTAGATCCATAGCCCTCTGAAAAGTTTCTCCAACATTTATTAATCTAAATGGCATTCTTACATACACATATGTCCCCCATGGTGTGGTGAACAAAGTCTTGAACTGCTCAGAATCTGTAACCATTGCTTGGTTGTACCTGGAGAAACCATCCATCATAGATATCAGTTCACATCCTGTAACCTTTTGTAACATAGCCTCCATAATAGGCAATGGATAATTATCCTTTAAAGAAGCAACATTCAAGTTTCTAAAATCAACAAATAACCTGATATCTCCATTTTTCTTTCTAATAGGTACCAAGTTAGAGACCCAAGATGAGTGCCTAATTGGCTTGATGATTCCTACCTCCCTTAGCTTAGCACGTTCTTCCTACATTTTGGGTTGCAGGGTAGGGTTAATTAGTCTCTTTTTTTACCTGAAAGGCTTCATATCAGGTTTCAATGGGATCTCATGTTGGAATAAGTCCTCCCTATATGCTTTAAGATCTTCATACGACCAAACAAAAACATGTCTATATTTCCTAAGCAAGGTAATCATCATGCTTCTAACATGTGGCTTCATTTTACTTCCAATATAAACCATCTTAGGAGCACCTTTTGTTCCTAAGTTTATTTCTTCTAGGTCCTTATGAGTGGATGCCTGCTTAGTATTTGACATATTCGGGCCATCAAAAACTCTTTCAAGTGCAACTAAACCTTGAGGAATGGTATTTGTTTTGAGTTGAATCACCTCATTCCCAAGTAGGGTTTCCTTCCCATCAATTTATGTTACAAATGATCCAAAATCAATTTCTTGGCTCTCATACTAATCCATACAATGCAAGAATTTCAATATGTTTGTGTCATCATCAAAAACTTTCCAGTTACAGATGTTATCAGGTATTGTAGGCTTGGTCTGTACTTCTATTTGTGAGATGCCACCAAAAGTGACATCATCCAGTTTGACAACTATGTTTTCTAACAAGTCATCTTTAGCATTTTGTCCTCTTTCAATCCATTCTATACCAAAAGCACTAAATGCCTCAATAGTATCCCATACTACATTTCTATATTTCCTAACTTTTTTATCTTTAGCTGCAAAGCAGGATCTAATCTGGGACACAACTAACTTAGAATCTCCCAAAACTTTGAATTCTTTAATACCATGATTTGAAGCTACCTTCAGACCGAGTATGAGAGCTTCATACTTAGTAACATTGTTGGTACAAGCAAATTGCAATAGGAAAGAATATTTAAATGTTTTACCTTGTGGAGAAGTAAAGAAAATTCCTGCTCCTGAGCCATCTTTGGAACAAGTCCCATCAAAATGCATTATCCATAAATCACCTTTTGATGATATCTTCAATACTTCCTTTTTAATAGGTGCTGATTGGATTTCTTCTGTTTTATCTTCCTCAACTCAGAAGTTTTCTAGATCAGTTTCCACAAAGTTAATTCTAATTGATTCAGGTGATTCTTCCACATTTTCAATCATGTGAGGGGCTCTTTTTTCCCTATCTACCCTAACATCTCTCTGTTCAATAGAAAATGTAGCAAAAGATAAATCACATTGTATACTCCCACCCATTGAAGCACTCCAAGGCTGGGATAAGAGCATGCCATAAGTAGGTGGAATATCCACCACTACAACACTCATGTGTAGCTCTTTCTTAGGAAATGCTACTAGTCTATATGGAACATTATTTATAATACCTATAACAGGTACTTCCCTAGAATCCATTGCATGGAACTTACCATATGTACTGTCCACTTTTAGTCTCATTGCATGCATTATTTTTACTGGCATCACATTGTTAGATGATCTTGAATCAATCATGCAATTTATCAACATTTTCCCATCAATAATTAGACTTAAGAAAAAAGGATTGACATGGTTGGGATTAGCAGTAATAGTGATACCTAAGTATATTTGGGGACTTTCTGTGATATTTTCTTCCACACTTTTTTGCTTTTCTTGATCCTCTTTTGGTTTTACTTGATCGGAAACCACTTTACTTTTTCCACTTGTAGGAATATTGTTAATAAGTGCAATAGTCTTATCCTTATGTTCATCTATATGCATAATTTCTAAGAAAGGAATAGTAACCCTAACTTGTGAAAGTACTTGGAACATATCTTATGAAGTGTACTTTGGTAATTCAAGAAAATTTGTGTTTTCAAAAATTACCTTTTCTTTTCCTTTGAGAGTTTCATCATTAGAAGAGTCCTACTTGCTGTCTTTGATATTCTAGGGTACAAATTCATTCTTTTTCTTGATTGTATCAACTTTCTTTTCCCATATCCTGGGCTCCCTTATTTCCTTAGGCTTTGAAATGACATTCTTAGCCTCTAAATTGACATTTGTTCCAGTTACATCTTTTTCTTTTATGAACTGGCTGCAAGGCTTACCTGAATCACCTAGAACAATTTTGTTTCTCAATTGTATAATATTCCTTTCCCTTGCAACTAAGGCAACGATTTATTTTTCATTTTCTTCATCAGAAGGTCTTCTCAAAATAGTATTATCCACTTCCAGTTCATTCACAAAACAATCATCATTGTCTCCTCCATTCAGAAACACTTGTTGATGGTGTACATCATTATTTTATCTTTGAACATCAACATCCATGCCACAAGGCTCATCATCTGAAGTATAATCATCATAGGATAGATCAACTAGTCCAAATAATACATTTGTCATCGTATCCTGATCCTGGGGAGATTGAGCATCTCCCTGATCATCCTGAGATTCTACCATATGTTGTGCTACTACACACTATTGTGAAGAGTGAGGCATTCTGCATACTTCACACCAAGGTAAATTTTATGTGGCATTCAGAGAATGCTTCTATAAAGGATCAGATGGAACTTGATTGTTTCTCTAGTTTCCTTACAGAGGTTTTTCATTATTCCAATTGGTATTATAGGGATAATCCTATACCACAGTGAAGGCCTTGGTAGTTTACAGCGTTACCGCTCGCTATATGTTCCTTGGCCATGGTGGCTATGGTTGGAATCTTTCAGTCTACCTTGTCAGTCACCACCATACCACAGGTGGTTAAACAACCAATCGCGGTGGTCGTGGTGAAGCCGCCTATAGTGGTCTTGGCAGTTACCGCCAAACCACAAGCGATGGGTCCACTCACCGCGGTGGCCACAGTGAGACCACCTGCGGTTGGGTTTGGTGGTTATAGCCGCACCATGGACAATTTAGTAACTGACTATGGTGGCCGTGGTAAGACCACCAGTGGTCTAGCTGATGGTCACCACCCTACCATGGGGTGGCCTCTCGGCCCTCGCGGTAGCTCAGTAAGACCGTCAGCGGTCCCACAGACTGGTCATTGCCACACCACAGTCTTGTTCAATGACTAAAGCGGTAGCGCAGTGGTGTTTTCAGAGGTGAGGTGGGCGAGCTCGGTAGAGTCATTGGTGAGCTCGGATGAGCTCACCGCTATACCGCAGGATGACTCAAACCTGACTACGATAGTGGAGTAAGAGCTTGGATGAGCTTGGTTGGCTCATCGCCATACTATGAGTAGGTTAAATGAGCTCGATGATAGAGTGGTAAAGACTTGAAGAGCTCAAATGAGATCAAGACCATTTTTTGACCGAGTTTGGCTCAGAGTCAAAGTGCGATAGTGAATGCAAGAAGGACACATGGCAAGTTGACAACAATTTGATTGGCTAAAGGTCAATGTAGTAAATGGAAGTTAACTCAGACTTGTTCAATAGGGATTGAAACTTGATTATGGAATGCAATTGAATGCCTAGGTGGCTCGATGAAGAAGATATCTATCAGAGCAGATCGATTGAGTATTGGATTGATTCGTGAACCTGATGGTCGACGATTGGTTGATAGAATTGAATGCAGTGTATTACTTCCTTAGTTGAGTACATGTTTTTTTATCAGCCAAATACATGTACATGAAATAAGTATGTTGATAAACTAAAGTAATTCGAACTGTATGTTAAGAGATAACATTGTAATAGTGAGATAGAACTTGAAGCTGCTGTGAGCTGATCAGAGAAGATTGAACATTAAATGTAATTGTTTTATTACTTTAATACAATTTTCTTGACTTTGTGTGGTGATTTTTTTACCTGAAAAGGTTTTCCCATGTATATCTCGTGTCAATCTATGAATGCTTATTTTTGTTACCATTTTACTAGTTGTATTCATCTCAAGTAGTTTTAGAATCTATTAAGAATTAGTTTTTTCTCTTCTCCTCTATTGTATTAGTGTTAAGGGAATGTATTCCACACTGTTGGGTCATTAGATCCACCCTCATTTTCCTTTCAAGTGGTATTAGAGCCTGGCCCATTTTTTTATCCTTGAGAGAAAGCTTAGTTTTTTGTGCTAATACTGTTTCAGTGGGAGCCTTGCATTATTAAAACTTGTTTCTATTTGAGATGGCGAGTACATCTGGTAGAGTTGATATTGAAAAGTTTAATGGCAGCAACTTTCAGTTATGGAAACTTAAAATGGAAGACTTGCTGGTGGATAGAGACCTCTGGTTAGCAGTGTCTGGAATTAAGCCACAAAGTACGACGCAAGAGGCTTGGGACCTTGTTGATAGAAAAACAAGAGGTCTGATGAGACCGAGTCTTATTGATTTTTTTCTCCTTAACATTCATGAGGAGCAGTCTGCAGCTTCATTGTGGAAGAAGTTTGGTGATATTTATCAAGGAAAGTCTCTGGTAAATAAGTTATTCCTGAGGAAGAAGTTGTACTACTTGAAAATTGATGAAGGTGCATCTATTGCAGACCATTTGAACTCATTTAACATGAGTGTTACTCAGCTAGCATCTGTAGGTGTAAAGACTGATGAGGAGGATCGTTGCATGCTCCTATTGTGTTCATTACCTAGAAGTTGGGATCATTTGGTGATGGCGTGGTTGCTTCACTCTTGTCTGAAGAAATGCAAAGGAAGTCTTCTAAGATGACCAAAGAAGCTCTTGTTGTTCAAGGTAGACCAAAGGATAAAGGCAAGAAGAAAGACAAGAAGTCAAAATCCAAATATGCAGGGAGATCAAAGTCTCTTGGTAAAAAGTTCAAGGTGAGATGTTGGAACTGTGGGCAATCTAGTCATATCTGGAAGGACTGCAAGGAGAAGAAGAAGAAGAATGCTTATCACAATGAATCTTCTCAGAGTGATGCAAATTCCTTCATTGCAGCAGCCTTGACAACTCAGGCATCAGATGATTTATGGTTGGTTGAATCAGGTACATTCTTTCACATGACGTCCAATAGATAATGGTTCTCTAAATATGAGAAGTATGATGGTGGAAAGGTGTATTTGATAAGTGATTCAACATTGGAGATAGTTGGCAGAGGAAGAGTCAAAGGTGTTGGTGGCATACTTCACATACTAGGTCTTGCTTGAAATCTTCATTCTGTCAGTAAGTTAAATGATGCTGGTGTAGAAGTTTTTTATTCAAGTAAAGGATGTAAAATGGCTAGAGGTGCAATGGTGCTGGCTAAGGGTCTTCGTATTAGCACTGTACAAGCTGGATGCACATCTTGTTTTTTGCAATAGTGCCTCTATAAAGTAATGCAATGTTGCTCCTGTAGAGAAAGATGAAGACACTTATCTTTTTGAAAATGCTTTGGAGGTAAAATTACTAGCTAAGAAGACTATGCTATGGCATCATAGACTTGGTCACATAGGTGAGAAAGGTTTAAAAACCTTGAAGAATAAAAATCTTGTAGAAGGGCTTGATGACTGTAACCTTGAGTTTGATTTTTGCAAACATTTTATCTATGGAAAACAACACCGTGTTTCATTCTATTCTAGTCCTCATAAATCTTTTGGTATACTGGATTATGTTAATTCTAATGTGCTTGGTCTAGTTAATGTTCCTTCATTATCAAAGTATAGATATTATGTTTCTTTTATTGATGATTATTCGAGAAGGGCATTTGTATACTTAAAAGTAAATCAGAAGTGTTCAGTCAGTTTAAAGAATTTAAATCTTTGGCAGAGAATCAGACTGGACGAAAAATTAAATGTTTGAGGACAGACAATGGCGATTAATTTTTTTCTACAGATTTTGAAAGGTATTGCATTGATCATGGAATTAAAAGACATAAGATAATTCCCTACACTCCACAACAGAATGGAGTTGCTGAAAGGTTGAACAGGACATTGATGGAAAAGGAAAGGATTATGTTGAGTGGTGTTGGTCAGGAGCAGAAGTTCTAGGCTGAGGCTATGGCTACAACATGTTATCTAATAAATCATTCTCCTTGCTCTGCTCTTGTTGATAAAATGCCTTGGAAGAATGGTCTGGTAAGAAGCCCTCTCCGAGGCATGTCTGTGTCTTTGGTTGTGAGGCATATGTTTATGTGCCAAATGAAAAGAGATCAAAATTGGATAACAAGACTATCAAATGTATTCTCATTGGCTATGGAGTTGGTGTGAAGGGATACAAGCTTTGGAACCTTGTTACTAAGAAGGTTATATACAACAAAAGTGTGATATTTCAAGAGCTGAAACCTTCAATAAGTGATCAACAGCTTGAGATAGATTAGATTGACAAGAAGAAGGATGCAGTTGAGATTCCCCAAACTCCAAAAAGGGAAGAGCTACATGGTGTACCTGAGATTGAGGAGAGCTCAAGCAGCTCTGGAATTTTTGATGATGAAGAACAACCTCAGCCTGTAAGAAGATCTACATGAGATAAAAGGCAACCTAAAAGTAATGGTTTCTCATTGTTAAATTTGAACTATGCCTATGCTTTAATTACCAGCATTGATGAGCCTAGGACTGTAAAAGAAGCAATCAACATGGCTGATTCAAATTCTTGGCTGCAAGCCATGAATGAAGAGATGGATTCTTTGAAAAAGAATGAAACATGGAATTTGGTACCACTGTCTAAAGGGCGGAAGCCTATTGGTTGTAAGTGGATATTCAAAAAGAAAAAAAGGCCTTAATGGAAGTGTTGAGAAGTATAAGACAAGGTTGGTTGGAAAGGGATTTTCTCAAATTGAGGGAATTGACTATGGAGATATTTTTTCCCCTGTAACAAAGCTAACATCCATCAGATTTTTGTTATCATTGGAAGCTATGTATGATTTTTAAATTGAATAGATGGATGTGAAGACAAAATTTTATCCATGGTGAGCTGGAAGAAGAAATCTACATGTCCCAACCTGAGAATTTTGTTGAAAGAGGTAAAAAAAATCTGGTTTGTAAGTTAAATAAATCTCTCTATGGTTTAAAGCAATTTCCTAGAATGTGGTATCAAAAATTTGACACGTTTGTGTTGTCAATTGGTTTTGTGAGATCAAAATCTAATCATTGCATTTATTATAAATTTGAGAATGGTCGTGTGCTTGTTATTACACTGTACGTGGATGATATGTTATTCACAGGAAATAGAAAGACTATGATTTTTGATCTTAAATCTTAGTTGTCTGCAAAGTTTGAAATGAAGGATCTTGGTGCAGCAAGGTACATTCTTGGAATGGGGATAACCAGGATCAAAACAAGCAAAAATCTTTGGGTCAGTTAGAGTAAGTATGTGAAAACAGTTCTGGAGAGGTTTAGCATGGATGATTGCAAGCAACTAGTTATCCTAATCATGCATGGAACGAAGCTATATGTTGAAGACTATCCAAAGTATGCTATTGAGATGAAGGACATGACCAGTGTGCCTTATGCAAGTGTTGTTGGTAGTTTGATGTATGCTATGGTCTGCACTAGACCAGACATTTCCCAAGTAGTGGGAGTTCTAAGCCGATTTATGGAAAATTCGGGAAGATCACAATGGGATGCTATGAAGAGAGTATTCAGGTATTTGAAGGGGACTTCATACTATTCCCTGTGTTACCATGGAATTTTGGTTGCATCATAGAGGACACTCAACATTCATGGGTATGTTGATTTAGATTGGGCAAGGGACATTGACAGCAGGTGATCCACCAGTGGATACACTTTCATGCTTAATGGTGGAGCAATCAGTCAAATGAGCAAGCAATAGGTTGTAGTTGATTTATCCATGATAGAGGCATAATAAATGGCTACAACTCATGCTTGTAAGGAAGCTGTTTGGTTGAGGTGTTTATGTTCAGAAATTGGATTTAATACTGGGAAGATTTCAATCTGCTGTGACATTCAGAGTGCCATTTTTTTGGAAAAGAATCTGACCATTCATTCCAGGACTAAGCACATTCATGTGCAATATCACTTTGTGAGGGATATGGTTGAAGATGGAAAGGTCAATCTGGAAAAGGTCAACACCTTAAATAGTGTTGCAAACGCTTTGATGAAGCCGGTTAACACATACAAGTTCAGATGGTATGCATAATCAATGGGCCTTGGGGCCTATGATAGACAGTAAGTTTTAAATTTATGAGGGAGCTGGAAGTGTTCACCAAGTGGGAGCTTGTTGAGAAATGTCTCAACTTCCAACTTGAATCCCCTATTTTGATGCCTTGGTAAATTTTTTTTTTTCTGCAGTTTACCACCATATTGCACTTGGTCCTTTTCCTGCCTTGGTAGTACCGCGATGAAGTGCTTGGCGGTTTACTGTGTTACCACTCACTATCTATTCCCTGGCCGTAGTGGCCATGGTTGGCATCTTTTGGTCTTCCTTGTTGATCACCGCCATACCGTGGGTAGTTAAGCAACTGACCATGGTGGCTACGGTGAAGCCTCCTGTAGTGGTCTTGGTGGATACCGCCATACCACAGGCAGTGGGTCCACTCACCACAGTGGTTGCAGTGAGACCACCTGTGGTTGGGTCTGGTGGTTATTGCTACACCACATATAGTTAAGTGAATGACTACTATGGCCATGGTAAGACTACCAATGGTCTGGCTGACGGTCACTACCCTACTATGGGGTGGCCTCTCGGCCCCCACGGTAGCGTGGTAAGACTGTTAGCGGTCCCACAAACCGGTCACCGCCACATTGCGATCATGTCCGATGACTGCAGTGGTAGCATGGTGGTGTTTTCGAAGGTGAGGCAGGCGAGCTCGGTGAAGTCATCGGTGAGCTCAGATGAGCTCACCGCTATACTGCAGGATGACTCAAACCTGGCTGTGATAGCACGGTAAGAGCTCAGCTAAGCTTGGTTGGCTCACTGCCATACCGTGAGTAGGTTGAACGAGCTCAGTGGTAGAGAGGTAAAGACTTGAAGAGCTCGGACGAGCTCGAGGCCATCTTTTGATCGAGTTTGGCTTGGAGTCAAAGTGTGATAGTGAATGTAGGAATGACACATGGTAGGTTGATAGCAGTTTGATTGGCTAAAGGCCAATGTAGTAAATGGCAGTTAATGCAGACTTGTTCGATAGGGATTGAAACCTGATTATGGAGTGGCATTGAATGCCTGGGTGGCTCGATGATGAAGATATCTATCAGAGCAGATCGATTGTGTATTGGATCGATTCATGAACCTGATGGTCAGTAATTGGTTGATAGAATTGAATGCAGTGTATGACTTTCTTAGTTGAGTACATGTTTTTTATCAGCCAAATACATGTACGTGAAATAAGTAGGTTGATAAACTAAAGTAATTCAAACTATATGTTAAGAGATAAAATTGTAACAGTGAGATAGAACTTGAAGCTATTGTGAGTCGATCAAAGAAGACTGAACATTGTATGTAATTGTTTTATTACTATAATACAATTGTCATGATTTTGTGTGGTGGGAATTTTACTTGAAAAGGTTTACCCATGTATATCTTGTGTCAATCTGTGAATGCTTATTTGTGTTACCATTTTACTAGTTGTATTCATCTCAAGTAGTTTTAGAAGCTATCAAGAATCCATTTTTTCTCTTCTCCTCTATTGTATTAGTGTTAAGGGAATGTATTCCACACTGTTGGGTCATTAGATCCACCCTCGATTTCCCTTTATTTAGTTTGATTCTTGGTGCCTTTAAAATTTGTAGGATCTTCTCTTCTCCCCACTTTACCAGAAGCTCTTCTATTATTTTCAATTTTCACTGCCATCTTATATGCTTGCCTCAAGTTTTGAGGGTCTTTATCTCTTAATAAATACCACATTTTAGAATCATAGGCATTACAATACACAACTAGACATGCACTCTCATTAGGCCTCAAATATGCAGGAACACTTGTCATAGCCTTTTGGAAATGAGCATTAAACTTAGTAATAAGTTCATTATGCCCCTTGGTAATGTTATTGAAATCATTTAATTTAAATATAGGGTTAGTCTGATCCCCGTATTGTTCCCTGAAAAATCTACAAAAGGCATCTCTAGAGTCAATACTAGCATCAGGTAACCCTCTATACCAATCCCTAGGATCTTCAACTAATGACTGCATAAAGTATTTCATTGCTACGTCATCATCCCATATTTCAAAGTCTTAAAAAAAGCCTTGAAAAGATTTCAAATGGTCTTCCCCACTGTTGATGGTGTTTTTATGCAATTCACAACATAGGCAATACGTAGATGCATTACCTCTCTTGAAAGAAAATCTTCCACAATCAAATTGCAGAACACTATCCCAAGGTCTCTCGGATGTCAGGTCATGACGATGCTTAGAATATATCAGTTGTTTGATGTGATTTTTCAAAATCACAAGGCGGTCTTATGTGAGTTAAAGCTATAGGAGAATTGGGTCTCTCAATGGAGTTCTTCAAATAGGAAATTACCGCACTTTGTTGCAGGCTCAGACAATAGTCTTTGACTCCATTCTTTCATCAGATTTGGCTTTACAATGTGCAATGAACCTTAGCACAGGTTGTTTCTAGAAAAAAAGGAAAAAAGGGGTGAGGAAGAAGGATGGTTCCTAGACCTAAAACTATCGATGAACAGTGATCATGGAGGTTCTTACTATGGACAGTTCCCTTAAATAGGATTTCACTTAATCTGAATTCTCACATATCATGAAATCTATGCTATCTTCTAAGGACTGCAGATATTCATCATTCATTCACCATGTAAATGTGAATAGAGACAAATTTTAAAGAGCAACTATGAAATTATAGTCCAGGCTAACTTTGCACAGTCACTTACCAGCAACAAATGACCAAAAGTATGGACAAGGAAATCAGGCACACATCAAAAAGCTTCATAACCAAAGACATATCACTAAATCCACTAAATCTAACTAAAGGAAACTTAGAAAAACAAAATAACTTGAAGTAAAGTTTTAACTAATGGAAGAAGAATCATGCAACATGGAAAGAAATCCATAAATGCACCAAGTCAATGTATTTCTATTAAAATTTCTGCAGCATGCCTTTACAACAACTCAACTCCCTTAAAATGAGAGGAGAGCCCTATTTATAGTTTTCAAAAAGAAAAATAAGTGGCCAAGATTCGATTCTATTGTGTGGCCAAGATTCAATTTACAGTAGGGTTTCACCTACCCCCAAATATATTACATTTTTAAAACACTTTTTGTCTTTTCCCTATTACGTCATCTAGTGGCAACACTGTAGCAGTTTTGTCCTTTTGCTATTTTCCCTTTTCTATAGCTACTCTTTTAGGAAATCTTCATCGATGATAGGGTTTCCTTCACACTTCTTCAAAGCTACATACTACACGAAGCTCAAGATCATTGGTTGAAATTTTTCCACCTCTATGATATCCAATTGTAGCACCTGGCAGCTCCATTCCTGGGAGTTTTTAACAAGTTTCTTCTAGTCGTCATCATATTTGGCAATATTTATTTTGAAAAGCTCAGACTAGGCAAAGGCTCGAGCAAAAAAACTCAAGAAATTTGTGGTGACCTTAGTTGACATCCCATCTTCCATGTTCTTCAAGAAGTGGGGCTTTATGCTCTATGAATTAATTTCAACAGTGGGCAGCTCATACCCCATCATTAGCTTGAGGTACTGAACGCAATCTTCTCTGGCCTCCTTGGCCCATTCGATATCTGGAACTACCCATTCTAGGATCTGCTACAACTTTCCCCTCCGATGATCAAAATCTCATTTGCATACATCCACTAACCATTGGTCATCATCTTTGAGGGCAAGGTCCTTCTCCCAAACCTCACTTGGCAATGCGATTATGGCCTCAATTTTTGGGTAGGCTGCTTTGTACTTCCTTGAGAATTCCTCGTAGACTTTCCTTGTGCCCTCAAGAGTTCTCTACACTTCCAAGAACTGATTTGCTGTTCAGACAACCAATTTGATGCCTATGTTTCCAATTGTATGTATAAGAAGGCATATTGCCTGAGGAGGGCCCTCGCACTATGGGATACTCTTCTCTAAAAATCTCCTCCAAGTAGCCGGATGATGTAGGCAATGAAGGCGTCATTCACTCTGTAGTAATCCCTCTTGAAGTTTTTGTATTTCAATTGAGGGTATATGTCATAAGGCTTGAGCTCCCTCTCCGACACCACATTGGGAATTGCATTCAATCCATGATAATTTCGCCGATCAACAAGTGAATAAACTAGGTAGGACGCCATGTAGAACTAAGAGGTCTTCTTCACTTTGATAAATTGCTCGTGGAAGCAATTGCTGATTATTTCTCCCCAATCAAAGGCACTGTCACAATGAGGAATTTGCTCCACAAAGTATAACATCCATTCTTGGAAGAATGCCACAGCAGGAAGACCCATTACTCTACTTAACAAGGTGACGAGGTCATGGTAATCCTCGAAGAAATCACTATGGAAAAGCTCCTATGGGACTTTTCCAACACTGGTCCACTTATCCTTTAGCCAATACTAATTAATCAGCTTCTTGCATCTCATAGGATCTTGTTCTCATAATGCCTTGCATTCTTCCACAGTCGGTGTCTCCATACTTTCAAAGGCGGGGATGTGGAAGGTTGTAGTTATCCCAAGAGGGGACATGTCTGCAAGAATGTTTCCATCTCTGTCCACTATGGTTTTGGTCTGGGGTTGATAGGCTTCTTGGCATGTCATTACCAACTTGGGGACCATCAAAGGTGGCAAGAAGCTTGCAGCCTTAGCAAGTCCTCTACTTCTGATTAGTTTTGCATTTTCCATTTTAGGGTTCACCTTGACCCTCCATGTGAATTCATCAATATCGATATGCCCGATATTGGTATCTGTGACATCTTTCCAAAGAGTGGTGATTCTAGAGTCCAATGGCACCCCTTGGAATTTGAACTTCATCTGATCCTTTTTCTCCTTGCCTCAAGGTACTTTGGTGGTTCCCTTTCCCTTTTCCTTGGTGGCATAAGAGGTTTTTGCACCGAATTCCATAAATCTTGCATAAAGAGACATGAATCAATAACATTAAACATGGAAAAGCGGCCTTGGACAACTCCCTGCACACTAAGGTTAGATCTGCAATCATCATTCACATTTGGTAAACGTCTAACACTTGATAAAAAAAGCATTAGGAAACAAAATAGACAATCCGGGATCTCAAGGCTGGAATTCTCTAGGCAGAATGAGGTTTGGAAGGGCAAACGAGGCATGGAACTCCCAATGAACTTTTCGGTCTTGGATTTGATCAATGAAGGACTGGCATGAAAGAAGACCAAATTTTAGGAAATGGGTTGAAGTCCGATTTCAATTTGGAGGTCATCTGAGCTCTCATTTAGGCATTTGGGCTTCAGCTGTAGGAAGGCCATTTGGAATGGCGCAAGGAAGATGACAATCTGGGCATCGGATCCCAGAGTTTGGGTTGCCATTGTTGGGAAGCTGTCACAGGACAATAGTGCAAAATAGCAAAATGAAGGTGACAATTTAGAGACAAAAGTTTGGAGGGTAATCCCCAGAGACAGATTTATCAGTGAGGAAAGCTCGACGATGAACCAAAGGTAGGGGCTCGAAGGCCAGAAAGACGGTTAGATTCGGCACTTTGGAATAGTGAAATCGGAATGAAATCTCGAAGATGGAATTTTCGAGTCTAGAGTCTGAATTGTGTTTGGACGTTATGATCTTCATTTATATTTTTATGCTCAGCGAAAAGGGGACTGGAGTCTGGGAGTTGGAAAGACGTTCTAGGACAGCCGTTTGGAATGGTGAATGCGATATAGAATTTCGAACATAGAATTGCATAGTTCGGGGCCTGACAATTCTTTGGAGATTTGTTTTCCTGCAAATTTGTAGAGTCAGGGTCCATGTCCTGGAAAGACATACGGAGTCTGTCGTTGATGACGATGAAACATACATGGAAATTTGGAGACGAAAATCCAAATACCGGGGTCCAAGGTGAGGTTGGACAGTTGATTTTTCTCTATAAGTTTAAACAGACTTCATGCACCCAAGGTCTGAGGTCTGGGAGGACACTCAAGAAAGGACATTTGGAATGGTGGAGGCATAATAGAAACCTTAGAGGGGATTCGAGAGGTTAGGACTTGGGGCAAGTTTGGTTGTTGTCAATTTCTTAGGTCTGAATTTTAGGTAACAACCGTGTACAAGTTCGGGCCCGAGGAAGGCGGTTGCTTGTTCCAAAGAACAGTGATGGAAAGGTCAAGTTCAAGAGGTAAATTCTAATGATTTTATGTGGTGTTCATTGATTTTAACGGGTGGGTTTTGAGCCAGGGGCACTACACTACCAAGTTTTCGAATTCATTTTACCCTTTACTTGAATTTATGTTTAAATTATTTGAAAATATGGAAAGGAGGGGCGGCAGCAAACCTACCTTCAATTCTCAGAGAAGCTCAATGTGGAATTCACGAAGAAGGGCAAAGCGGAGGTTTGGGCATGGAGGTGGAAAATGTTGGGGTGGCTTTGAGCTTTTGAAATTTCATTGCCATGTGAAAATGATAGGTGAAAACATGTTTATATAGCCCCAAATGTAATTAATGTCGTAATTAAATGCCCTGTACGATGACTGGTGGAGTTTGTTTATTCAAATTTTCAAAGCGGCAGTAAGTGATCTGAAGTCCGGTGGTCAAAAAGACATCTAGCCATGACCGTTTTAGAATCTGTGAAATGTTAAGTCAAATGGTGGACAAGAAACTGGGGTCTGAGGTCCTGGAGGATGGAAGTTGGTGGCCGGTTAGAATGGTGACATTCAAATGGAATTTAGTACATGGAATTCTGGGATTCGAGGTCCGGAGTCTAGAAGGACATTGGATGCGAGCCATCAACAACGACAAATCTAGAATGGAAACCCAAGAGGGGAAAATTGAGGTTCAAGAACCAAGAGGGGCCACAGACGTTAGAAAGGCTAACAGATAAGGGAAACCCAAAAAAATTAAGATTTAACATTTTTTGAGGGGGCCAAGTTTAATCAAACTTAAAATGTGATTTTTGAAAATATGTTGACCCTTTAGGGAATAAAAATGGGCACGCAAAACAAGATGAAGCAACAATGACCCAGCAAACAAAAGAGGGAAGAGAGGGTCCCCGTTCTCAATGGGGCATGTGTGTAATAGGCACAACAAATGGTGACTCCGCTTGGATAACGCTCCTAACATTCTAAAGATAAATATTCCTTCTGAACCCATGATCTCTGGTTTCACACACCAAAGCTAATTTTCAAAGTTGAACTGAGAATAGGTTAAGTAAGGCGAGGTTGAATCATGCTGTGAAATCATCATGGAGGTGTGTGTGTGGTGAGTTTATTTACTTTCCTTGGAGATAGCATGAGCAACCACTGATCAGGAGAGATAAGCTACGTAGTTCTCCTGACCCCAAAAGTAACCTAGACATTGCTCTGCTGCCAGTCAGGCATCCATAGCCCCAATGGAGTTGTCACTGTGACCCCACAAACATAGCTCTACTTTTAGCCAGGCATCCATAGCCCTAGTAGAGATATTTGCACACCCATACGGTTGTTATTTTCACTTTGTCCATTCCTTTTATTTGATATTTCTTTGCAGTATTTTCTCTTTTTCTTTCCATTCAACCATGTAAGAAATGAAGCTCACTATGTGCTTGGGAATCATAGTGGTCACTGGAGCAGACTTTAGATTTTTCACTTATCCTTTCTTCTTAGTAAATCACCCTACCATTCCTTGGAAATTTTAAAATGTGTTTATGTGTGTTCTTGATAAACACAGGGAATTCAAGCAAATAGCCATCCTAGGTTAGTTTAGAGTTCGAAAGTTGAAAGCCAATGCGTAGGGGCTTTCAGAGGTCAACAATAGGGAATGAGGGTTTATCTAGAGAACAACACAAGAGTGGGAAGCAGGGAAAACTGTTTATCGATCCAAGCACGACCATCGCATCAGAACGAGAAGACTCTTCCAAGGTCAAGACACAATAGTAGGGACAATGAGCAAAACCAAATGACAAAGCAAGAAACCTATTCTAACCTATGTACATGTATTTACAAAAAAAACTCTAGAACAACTCAGGCCTGGAAGTAATGCTC